>JBAMCJ010005534.1:600000-976214 GCA_037075205.1 Drosophila prostipennis | reverse complement strand
TTTTATAATTTTTAAGAATTTTTATAATTGTTTTATTTTATTTGTGTATTTATTTATTTATTCCATATTTTGGCCCTTATTTATTAATTTATTTATTTTTTTGGCCTTTATTTATTTATTTATTCAAACATTTACATACTCGTATACTTATATTATTTTTAAATTTGTTTCAAAAATATCTTCAAGTGTATGTTAGTGCAGTTTTGTGTGAGTGTAATTTATGTCAATATATATGTATATCCATTGCTAGTGGGGGAAAGGTAAACCGGGTAATGTTTAAGTGAATTGTGTGTGTGAATTAGCTAGGGGCAGCTGCAAAAGGATAAAATGTTGCAAGCAGGCTGCAAGGTCGGGAGGGCAATGCACGGTCTCCAGTACACCGGGAGACCAAATCAGTTGAAACCAAATAAATATGTTGCGAGCGGTTTCGTTTTGTTTTTGAATTTGAATTTGAATGTAGACGTGCAGTTTACTGTGTTGTATAACGTTGATTTTCTGTTAGAGGGTCAGCGTTATATTTATTGTTATGTGTGCGGTGGGCACGGTTCGGGGACTCAAGGCCCTGACTTGAGCTAGTCGGCGAAAAGCCCGAAAACCAAACAGGTCCTGTAAAAAGGATCATAACAAAATATAAATTCATTCGAAATTTCAAACTATTGTTGCCACTGAACGAATTTCTGTTTATGAAATTTACTTCACAATTTACTACTGAAGTTACTGGAGAGTTCACGTTTTGAGGCAATCAACAACGCACTATCTATACAAACAAGTGGAATTACGATTTTTGGTCGCATAGAAAGTTACTCATGGTATGTTCCTTTAGTACAAATGAATATCTAACTTTTTATACCCTTGCAGGGGTGTTATGATTTCAGTCAGAAGTTTGCAACGCAGTGAAGGAGACGTTTCCGACCCTATAAAGTATATATATTCTTGATCAGCATCACTAGACGAGTCGATCTAGCCATGTCCGTCTGTCTGTCCGTCTGTCCGTCTGTTTTTACGCAAACTAGTCCCTCAGTTTTAAAGCTATCGGGCTAAAACTTTCCCAAAAATCTTATATCTATTGCAGGTAGTATATAAGTCGGAACAAGCCGGATCGGACAACTATATCATATAGCTCGCTTCGGCTGGCCGAAGCTAGCTTCCTTTCTTGTTTTTATTATTTTCTCAATAACTACAACTTCTTTTAACATGAAATTTTTACCAGAAATTACTTTTATTTTTAACTACAATTCTAAATACCTTTGAATAAATAATTCGTTAACACAACATTTCGATAACTACTCCGAAATTTGGTATTTTAAAGTTCGATCTAATTGGTAACACTGTCAGGTTGGATGGTTTTATTATACCCGTTACTCGTAGAGTAAAAGGGTATATTGTATTCGTGCAAAAGTATGTAACAGCTAGAAGGAAGCATTTCCGACCCTATAAAGTATATATATTCTTGATCAGGATCACTAGCCGAGTCGATCTAGCCATGTCTGTCTGTCTGTCTGTCCGTCTGTCTGTCCGTCTGTCTGTCCGTCTGTATGAACGCTGAGATCTCGAAAACTATAAAAGCTAGAGGATTGGCAAGAAGATTCTTGGAGTTCCTACGCAGCGCAAGTTTGTTTCAAAAAGGTGCCACGCCCCCTCTAACGCCCACAATCGATATATACGATTTAAAAAATTTTAATATTTTGAAAAAGTAAAAATGCAGTTTTGTTGTGCTTATCAATACCTATCGAAGTGTAGAAGAAATTTTTTAAATCGGACCATTCGTTAAAAAGTTATGGCTCATCAAAGTTTATATCTCCATCTCCCTCGCACTCCCTTTAGCTGAGTAACGGGTATCTGATAGTCGGGGCACCCGACTATAGCGTTCTCTCTTGTTTTAGCTAATTTTTTCGAGAGGTTTTATAAAAAGCATATTTTTAAATAGAACCCGAGGTAAATATAAAAATTGTAGTATGCAGATAATTCATAAAATTCATTGGAGTTGCCTTAAATAAAGTTATATTTTTGGAATGGAGTTGTAAGTTGGTTAATTTTATCAAAACGTCCGGCAAAGTACGGGTGACTTAGAAACCGTCAAAAATTACGTCTGTGACACCGAAATTTGCTTTTGGTTGGAAGAGATTTCTGTGACACCCCCGAAATACTTTATAGGGTCGTAAACGTCTCCTTCACTGCGTTGCAAACTTCTGACTGAAGTCATAATACCCTCTGCAAGGATATAATAATAAAAAAACATTGTAACTTTATAGGAAGTAGGCGTTTTAATTTTTGACAATTTAAAATCAACATGTTCTGGGGTGTCACAGAAACCGGCGACGGACTTGGGTACGGTTGGTTTGGAAAGCAACCCTTCAAAACTGTAGGTGTCACAGAATCTGTAGAGTTTTCTAGGAGTTTCGGAGTAAATTTGCTCTGAGTTTCGGAACTTTTGCTTCAATGCCTACTATTCGGTTGGTTTAAAACCGTGTACTTGATTTTCAAACGGTTTCTGTGACACGGAGATTTGCTTTTGGGGGGAAATTTGGTTGGAAGAGATTTCTGTGACACCCCCGTATGATTTAAATTTTCGCAGTGAATGTTCCAAATCTCACTGTCAAGAAGAAGAATTCAGAGCTGCACCGAAAAATCATCGCCCAACTATCGCATAAAAGAGCTTTTTTTATATTTTTAACTTTAAAAACACTATGCAGCATCAAAAATTTACCTCGATGGATGCTATATTTTTGGATTCGTTACGAATTCCCAAGTTAAACTGCGTTTTTCAAAAAGTTCCCCGACGCAAGGATTCTTAGCAAAAGGACCTCAAAGTTCGAAAAATGCTGAAATTGGCCAACTTTCCGGAGCTCTCACAGGCAAACGGATTCATGGTTTGATTCGATGTTAAAGTTTTTTAAAAGATGCACTCTTTATCTTTCAAACCCCATACTTAGAATAATTTTAGGATTTTTATTGAGGGAGAAACAAATTTTAGAAAACATAGTCAAAAAACATAAAAGCATACAGCTGCGGTCAAAATAGTAGTAGTGTTGCCGCCCTGTGTTTTTAAAAGTTTGTTGTTATCACTTTTCTTATCCAATTAGTCTAATAGTACAATTATAATCAATACAATATTACCAGGAGAAGATAAATTGCAACAACAAACCTTTAAAAACACAGGACGGCAACACTACTACTATTTTGACCGCAGCTGTATGCTTTTATGTTTTTTGACTATGTTTTCTAAAATATGTTTCTCCCTTAATAGAAATCCTAAAATTATTCTAAGTATGGGGTTTGAAAGATAAAGAGTGCATCTTTTAAAAAACTTTAACATCGAATCAATTCATGAATCCGTTTGCCTCTGAGAGCTCCGGAAAATTGGCCAATTTCAGCATTTTTCGAACTTTGAGGTCCTTTTGCTAAGAATCCTTGCGTCGGGGAACTTTTTGGAAAACGCAGTTTAACTTGGGAATTCGTAACGAATCCAAAAATATATCATCCATCGAGGTAAATTTAAAAATCATTAAAAATGCTGCACAGTGTAATTTTTTTTTTAGCCCAAAGTCGAATTTTTTAGGTGAAAAACGCATTTTTGACTTTGGAAATGCAAAAAAAATTCTTTAAAAAAAAAATTTAAAAATCGCGCTTCCCAGGGGGTGGGTTTTTTCTTTTCTTAAGCTAATTGAAAAGCAGAATGGAAATCCGATAATTTTTGGAGGAGATACAATGGTCACCGCAAAACGCCTTTTTTTAATAGTGTTCCAGCAATCGCCTTGCCACCAATATATTAGCCGATAGTATCGGCTATAAAAATTAGTGGATGTTATTTAAAGGCACTTTATAATATATAATTGGTTTGAATTAAATCCATGCAACCAGTTTTTATAGAAAAAATCGCAAAGTTACTTGATTTTTTGATGCCATAGACCCTACCCCCCCCCCCCCCCCCCCTTAAAGTCCTTCAAATTGGATGGCGGACTAACTGGGAAATTTTCGGAACTGCAAAACCTTACGGACCATCCGATCAACGGATGGTGGATGGAGCTCTGTGATCCGCCAGTCAGCAATATGTATGCATACTCGTTATAGGAGTTCAGATATGTTTTTTAACTATTACACTAGTTTACAAAATAATATTCTTTGAGAGCTCCAAAGCAATTGATGGCAAATTCTGTTAGTGTTCGACCCCCAAATCACGAAAATACCACTAATTTTTTTTTCGATGGCACAGTTTTTTTTAAAAGATTTTTTAAAGTTCAAAATGTTAAATATCGGACTTTTTCGAATTTCTTCCTATATCTCGGCAAATATCCATTGGGCCAGTTTTTGTTTCATTATAAAGTCAATAGATCAGAGCTTAACTTTGCCATACAGATCAATATGATTGGATAAGTAATGGCAGCGCAGCAGCTCGACAAAGATGAAAAATGTGTTTTTTGGTCCTCTGTAAGTCGGCTGTATGTACCGTAAAAACTCGAAATAAATCCGTTGAAAAATCATAATGGGTACAAACTTAAAGTTTACTTCCCACCGAATAAAACAAGCCGATTATGGCCCAAATTCATAAAAAATTGGATTTATGGTGGATTTTTTAAGTTCGGATTTTTCAACTTTTTTCGGTTGACTAAGTTCAAATTTTATTTTTATCCTAGGCGGCGACATGTAAACAAAAATGAGTGGTGATGGCAGCCGGGTCAAAAAATAGCTAAATCAGATATTTAAAAGCTAGAAAATTATAATTATCTTATGCTATTTATTGTATTATTCTACAATAAGATTAGGAGAACGCAATTTCACGACAGTTTTTCCGAGTTAAAATCCCCCTTCGTTAATGTTGAGTTGAGCAACTGCTCTTCAAGTCAGCTGTTTTTGGATGTGAATGGAAACTCTATGGGAACACGAATTTCACATTTGTCAAAAATCCCAATCGTTTCACACGGATGGACGCAATAGGAAGAGGGTATTAAATGTTCACTTTTTCAGTTGTTCACTTGCTCACGTCCTTAATTTTCTCACTGTACATTGCTTAAGGCATTTTTCCACCATGCGGTTTTTTGGTATTTTTGTGTTTTTTCGATTGGCAACGCGATAGGCAAACGCGAGGTGTTTCCAGTGACAAACGCGTTTGAAAACAGCTGTTCTCTGAAATAGTCAGTCGCGACTCGCGAGCCAAAAAAACAAAAGATTTAAATAATTGGCTATTGTAATTGTAATCGCAGAACAGCACTTACACAGCGTAAATATATGTAGAAACATTGCTACAATGATAAAAGCAATAACCACATCCCACGCTTTGCTGCGTAAGCATCTATTGCCAGCAGTTGGTGGAAATCCAAATAAAGATCGGGTAGCGAAAAACAAAGTTGTTAGAAACTGTACCCGGGAGTCCAAGCAACAGAAAGCAAAAGATTCTGCTGCAGAAGGCGCTCATATGTATATATCGATCTTAGCGACAGCAGTAGCTGCAGCTTCTGCGGCGGCACATAATGTTACCATAATCGGAACCGGGGCTTAAACGCCTACGAGGACATTGTGCGCAAGAAGGAGGGAGAGGTGCCACTTCTAGCAGATCTTCGGACCGGCAGCACCACCAGCAAAGTATAATCAAATAAGAAGCAGCAGCCGATGGAAGGAAGAAAATCAGGATACAAAATAAAGTTCAATAGAAAGCTGTAAATAATTTAATATCAACAATAAATGGTTTTAATTTTTCCCGCTTCTTATCAGTTTCGGGTTTAGAAAAATTATCATTATCATACTGCTAAAACGCAGTAACGCGACAATTTTGCACCATCCCCTTCCCACCGACGGCAAAAAGTTTTGTATAGGATTTGGGCGCGTTAATCGGTAAATGGATGCAAACGCGACGTGTCCATAATGAGTAGAGGGCATTAATTGCTCACAGCTCATTGATTACTCACGCTTGCCTGTTGTTATTCTACGACATTGGCTGCGTTCAGCAGAACAACATGATCACTGATCACTGATGGATTTCTTACGATAGTTATGCTAAACGCACATGATCACTGATCATGATGCAAGAATTTTGCATCAGTGATCAGGTAGCGTAAAAAAAGTACGCTACCTTTTCTTGATACATGATACATAGCTGTTGGCGTGTATCGATAGGCGAAATATCGAGTAGAATGGACATAAGAAGAAGAATGTAAACAAAGGCAAATATAAATGAAAAACCATGAATTCGGTTGAATCTATTGTTATTTTGCAAGAATTCTTTGATTTTGATATGGCTACCAATGCAGTGTGCAATGCTGTAATTGCGGCGGTGGACGATATAGATTTAACAACTCGTCTTTTCAAGAAAAAGAGGCGATGTGTAAAATCAAAAAATGTTTACGAAGAGACTGTCCAAAGGTACCGCTTGGACCAATTTAAGGAACATTTTAGAATGTCTCGTGCAGTTTTTGAGGTAGCTTTGACCTCAGTTGTCCAGATTTTGATTTACGCTCTGTAATTTTAAAAAAAATATTATAAAAAATTTAAATATTTCGGAAAAGTAAAAATGCAGTTTTGTTGTGCTTAAAAAATATTATAAAAAATTTAAATATTTCGGAAAAGTAAAAATGCAGTTATGTTGTGCTTAAAATATATTATAAAAAATTTAAATATTTCGGAAAAGTAAAAATGCAGTTTTGTTGTGCTTATCAATACCTATCGAAATGTAGAAGAAATTTTTTAAATCGGACCATTCGTTAAAAAGTTAGGGCTCATCAAAGTTTTATCTCCATCTCCCTCGCACTCCCTTTAGCTGAGTAACGGGTATCTGATAGTCGGGGCACCCGACTATAGCGTTCTCTCTTGTTTATTAACTAGCTTGGAATAGCTACATATATTGACATACCTTTACCTTTACTACTTGTTAAAAAATTTTAAAAATTCCCAAGATTAGCCTAAAAGCCGAGAAATCATTTTATAGAACTTTGTTTCTTAGTTTCCACAAAAACAACAGTATTATGTCCTACACTCAAAAAAAAAAAAATTGGTAAAATTAACCAATATAATTGTTAAACCGTTCTCAACCACAAAAATGTACAATACTACCAATTAAATAATTTCTTTCACATCAACAAATACACACAATTCGCATATACACACTCCCAAAGCAAAAACAAAAAAACGTAAATCTTTTTTTATAGTTACGTAACTATCCGAATACGTCAATTTTACAAATCAAATTTTTTTGTGTGAATGCAAACTATTTAAAAAAAAAAAAAACTTGCAAAAACAACCATTTTCCTTCCTTCCAATCCTTTCCATCGCATTCCTTTGGATTGTTTGCATAAGTTAAGTTTAAAAGTTAAGTTTTAAAATTGTTATTTTGTTTTCAGAATTTTAGTTTTCATTCATTTTTCACCCCGAATAGAATTATATTATTAATAGCAGGAAGACAAATGGAGGGGGACGCCGTGAATCAAATTTTTTAAACATTTGCATTTGTTTAAACAATATGAGGCACTTGTAATAAAGAGCAAGAGAATATTTAATGTTCTTTTAATATTACACTAGATTACAAAATAATATTCTTGGAGAGCTCCAAAGCAATTGATGGCAAATTCTGTTAGTGTTCGACCCCCAAATCACGAAAATACCACTAATTTTTTTTTCGATGGCACAGTTTTTTTTTAAAGATTTTTTCAAGTTCAAAATGTTAAATATCGGACTTTTTTCGAATTTCTTCCTATATCTCGGCAAATATCCACCCAATTGGGCCAGTTTTTGTTTCATTATAAAGTCAATAGATCAGAGCTTAACTTTGCCATACTGATCAATATGATTGGATAAGTAATGGCAGCGCAGCAGCTCGACAAAGATGAAAAATGTGTTTTTAGGTCCTCTGTAAGTCGGCTGTATGTATCGTAAAAACTCGAAATAAATCCGTTGAAAAACTATATTGGGTACAAACTTAAAGTTTACATCCCACCGGACAAAACAAGCCGAGTATGGCCCAAATTCATAAAAAATTGGATTTATGGTGGATTTTTAAAGTTCGGATTTTTCAACTTTTTTCGGTTGACAAAGTTCAAATTTTAGTTTTATCCTAGGCAGCGACATGTAAACAAAAATGAGTGGGGATGGCAGCTAAATCAGATATTTAAAAGCTAGAAAATTATAAAAATGAATTTAATTTTTAAAAATTCCTTAAACAATATAAAATTGCTTGCGTTATGACTGTGAGAATTTTTAATAAGTAATATCCATTTAAATAAATCATTCTAGGCTGCCGTAGGTCAAACAGCTGACTCTGGGTTGCACCGAAAGCTGCCTCAGCTGTTTAGTATATTCGGAAAAAAACCGACGCGGCGTGGCTCGAATTCTAGCACGTTCTTCTGTGTTGGGTAAAAACTGCTCATTTGGGTGAACATGTTCTTTCCCAGCGGCGAAAATTGCCATTACAAAATGGATTACGAATGCATTACTTCTCCTCTAGTAATTAAGAAACAATGGATTACAACATGCATTACGAGGGTGGTCCGATAAGTACTTAGCCCCCAAAGGAAAAACGAAAATTTTGGAAAAATGGCTTTTTATTTCTCAACATAATCTCCTTTTAGCTCGATACACTTGACCCAGCGATGCTCCAACTTCTTTAACCCGTCTGAAAAATAAGTTTTCTCGAGGTCTGCAAAATAGGCCTCTGTGGCGGCGACGACCTCCTCATTCGACGCAAATTTTTGTCCAGCGAGAGACTTTTTCAAGTTTGGAAACAAAAAGAAGTCCCATGGGGCCAAATCTGGAGAATAAGGTGGATGGGGTAGCAGTTCGTAGCCCAATTCGACCAATTTGGCCTTGAGGAGGGCGGTTGCGTTTGTTGTCCGGAGTGAGCAAACGCGGCACCCATCGCGCCGACAGCTTTCTCATGCCCAAAATTTCATGCAGGATATGACCCACGCGGTCTTTTGACATGCGTACTGTCTCAGCTATCTCGCGTATCTTCAATCGGCGATCTGCCAAAACGAGATCGTGGACTTTTTGGACGTTATCCTCCGTGGTAGCCGATTTCGGGGCACCTGGGCGTGGCTCATCAAAAACCGACGTGCGACCACGTTGAAACTCGTTAAACCAATTTTTGACGGTCGCTATCGAAGGAGAAGAGTCACCGTACACAGCATCCAAGCGCTCTTTGATTTCGCTGCGTGATTTCCCTTCCAAAAACAAGAATCGAATCACAGACCGATATTGCTCTTTCTCCATTTTTCTAAAATCCGCGAACACGTATGATGCCACACGCTGGCAAAACAAAGCTACGAGTCCGATTCGGCTGAAATTTCGACAGTAGCCGTCTACTAGAATGTACTACACGATAGAAAAGTTTTCTTGCGATAGTGGCGCCATCGGGCGGTGAGGCTAAGTACTTATCGGACCACCCTCGTACTTTGCCATAGGCATGGCCGCCTTGTAATGTGGTCGGGACACAATCTGCATTACTAGTAATGGGAAAAGTATGCTAGGGCCGAATCACCTTCGGGTCTCCATTACGAATTCATAATACTTTTCCAAAATTGTAATGCAAAATGTAAAGTGCGTTGTAATGCTGTTCATTTGTGAAAAACAAAAATATTCCTTCCTCATGTAGGAATTGAACATGGGTATTACTGTATAATGGATGGAAAGGCTAACCCCTCGGCCACTGTCTGTGCTTTTATTGGTTCGTTAAACTAAAAATGAATGTTGTCACTATTGAAGTCCCGAAGCTCAAATGTGACGGACGGGAAACCAAAAAAACGAACACATAGGCAACAATTTGTAGGTGTGTTTGTAATTTTTGACGAAAGAAATCGTTAACGAACAAAAAAACGAAGTCATTGGAGCTCTGATTACAACTTCACTGACGAAAAACAGCGATCGTAATCGATTACATTTTCTACACTTGTAATGCATTTTTTCTCCAGACCCCATTCACATGTTCGCCGCTGGGTTTGCTCACTTGTTCTCTTGTTCCTTGCTCACTTGTTCACTTGCTCACTTGTTCACTTGCTCACTTGTTCTTTTGCTCACTTGTTCACTTGCTCACTTGTTCTGTCCTTTAATTTCTCACTGGCTCTGAGAAAATAGCTGATTGACTGTAAAACCGTATGCAAAATGCATCCACACTTTTTAAGCCAAAAACAGCAAGAGAGCAACTTAGCAAGTAAACTAAAAAAATCAAATAAGAGAGAGCAAAACTGAACAAGTGAACAAAAAAGAGCAAGTAAGAGAGCAAAACTGAGCAAGTGAACAAAAAGGAGCAAGTGAGCAAAAAAGAACAAGTGAACAATAAAGAACCCAGTGGCGGAAATTTGCCTTCGAGAATCGATTCCGACCGCCACACTTCGAAGCCGGAATGCATTCGGTTTCATACCACAACACTGATTACGATTCCATAAGGTTGGCCGCGTTTTCCGCTAGTATACCTTCAAAATCGCATACTTCGAATCGAGAAAGTAGGCGCTAGCCGAGCACACTTCGTGCTACATTACCGTCCTATATACTGTTGCATATAGGGTGGTAATCTATTTGCTTTACTGAGTGGCATACCAAGTATATGAGACGGTAATGCAAGTGCATTACTGAATAGGATACCTGGTTTATAGGTTTGTAATGCACCCGTTTTACTGACTGGTTTACCCTGTATATAGGGTTGTAATGCAGGTGCTTTAGTAACTGGTATACCACGAAATAGGCTTTATTTGAAGCCAAATAAAAGATTGTTTGTTTTCAACTAAAATTTAAAATTTTATCATTTATTTTATTAAGACAGCTCGCACCAATGTTATGTAGAATCGGCTACTTAGTCCATCTCCTTTAACAGCGTCTATATTTAAGAAAAAGTGGGAAATTAGTTGTCAGTTTATTAAGAATGATTAGTTTTACTTACCATATAATACTTGTCGTGATATCAAAATTTCCACTATATTTTACCAAATAAAACGTCCGATTCTGCCAAGTTCCAAAACTCAACTGACGCGTGGCAATGTGTGCGTCAGTAAGGAATCATAGAATCATAGAAACGTGCAAAAGAAAAAAATTATACGACCCGAACGATTCCCAAAGTCTTGATCGAAAGGGAGAGCGAGAAACGAAAACAATGCCCCATTACAATCCTACGTTCCAGAAGCTGGAGAAACGATCGATTTCGAATATACCTTCTCGAATGCATTCTATCTCCATACCCAATTTCGGCCGAATGCGGATTGCGCCACTGGGAACAAGTTCGGAGGAACATGTTCACTCACTCAGTTTAGTGAGCAACTCTTTTTAGTTCACTCACTCATGAGCAACCCAACACTAATCAAGACGTATGTCAACAAATCAGTGAGTCGTCCGTGGAAACGTGAGTTAAAGAATAAGGCTTTCCTACATCCGCGCCTAGCTAAATCGCGCTCCGCGCTTGAGTCGCGTTTTTTTAAACACACCCCTGGCCGCGTGTTGCGAAAATTGAGACAGTTTGCCAACGTTTTGCTCGGCAGCACTCGCGCGAGGAGCCTATCAACCGAATCACGACGCCCTCCCAGAGAAGGATTTTCCTGCAGCTTGGACCAACCCGGTCGCGCTCTGCGCTTGAGTCGCGTCTTCTAATCCAAATCGCAGCCACGCTACAGCAGGGATTGCGGCGATTTCCAGTCATTTCTTATGAAATAACCATACTTTCAAAAAAAGCATGCTTTTTTAATAAGTACCGCAGTATCAAAAAACGAAAATAAGAATGATTTATTCAAATGGATATTACTTATTACAAATACTCACAGTCATAACGCAAGCAATTTTATATTTTTTAAGGAATTTTTAAAAATTAAATTCATTTTTCTAATTTTCTAGCTTTTAAATATCTGATTTAGCTATTTTTTGACCTGGCTGCCATCACCACTCATTTTTGTTTACATATCGCCGCCTAGGATAAAACTAAAATTTGAACTTTGTCAACCGAAAAAAGTTGAAAAATCCGAACTTAAAAAATCCACCATAAATCCAATTTTTTATGAATTTGGGCCATACTTGGCTTGTTTTATTCGGTGGGAAGTAAACTTTAAGTTTGTACCCATTATGATTTTTCAACGGATTTATTTCGAGTTTTTACGATACATACAGCCGACTTACAGAGAACCAAAAAACACATTTTTCATCTTTGTCGAGCTGCTGCGCTGCCATCACTTATCCAATCATATTGATCTGTATGGCAAAGTTAAGCTCTGATCTATTGACTTTATAATGAAACAAAAACTGGCCCAATTGGGTGGATATTTGCCGAGATATAGGAAGAAATTCGAAAAAAGTCCGATATTTAACATTTTGAACTTTAAAAAATCTTAAAAAAAAAACTGTGCCATCGAAAAAAAAATTAGTGGTATTTTCGTGATTTGGGGGTCGAACACTAACAGAATTTGCCATCAATTGCTTTGGAGCTCTCCAAGAATATTATTTTGTAATCTAGTGTAATATTAAAAGATATTAGAAGATACGCGAGATAGCTGAGACAGTACGCATGTCAAAAGACCGCGTGGGTCATATCCTGCATGAAATTTTGGGCATGAGAAAGCTGTCGGCGCGATGGGTGCCGCGTTTGCTCACTCCGGACAACAAACGCAACCGCCCTCCCCAAGGCCAAATTGGTCGAATTGGGCTACGAACTGCTACCCCATCCACCTTATTCTCCAGATTTGGCCCCATGGGACTTCTTTTTGTTTCCAAACTTGAAAAAGTCTCTCGCTGGACAAAAATTTGCGTCGAATGAGGAGGTCGTCGCCGCCACAGAGGCCTATTTTGCAGACCTCGAGAAAACTTATTTTTCAGACGGGTTAAAGAAGTTGGAGCATCGCTGGGTCAAGTGTATCGAGCTAAAAGGAGATTATGTTGAGAAATAAAAAGCCATTTTTCCAAAATTTTCGTTTTTCCTTTGGGGGCTAAGTACTTATCGGACCACCCTCGTAATGCATGTTGTAATCCATTGTTTCTTAATTACTAGAGGAGAAGTAATGCATTCGTAATCCATTTTGTAATGGCAATTTTCGCCGCTGGGAAAGAACATGTTCACCCAAATGAGCAGTTTTTACCCAACACAGAAGAACGTGCTAGAATTCGAGCCACGCCGCGTCGGTTTTTTTCCGAATATACTAAACAGCTGAGGCAGCTTTCGGTGCAACCCAGAGTCAGCTGTTTGACCTACGGCAGCCTAGAATGATTTATTTAAATGGATATTACTTATTAAAAATTCTCACAGTCATAACGCAAGCAATTTTATATTGTTTAAGGAATTTTTAAAAATTAAATTCATTTTTATAATTTTCTAGCTTTTAAATATCTGATTTAGCTGCCATCCCCACTCATTTTTGTTTACATGTCGCTGCCTAGGATAAAACTAAAATTTGAACTTTGTCAACCGAAAAAAGTTGAAAAATCCGAACTTTAAAAATCCACCATAAATCCAATTTTTTATGAATTTGGGCCATACTCGGCTTGTTTTGTCCGGTGGGATGTAAACTTTAAGTTTGTACCCAATATAGTTTTGCAACGGATTTATTTCGAGTTTTTACGATACATACAGCCGACTTACAGAGGACCTAAAAACACATTTTTCATCTTTGTCGAGCTGCTGCGCTGCCATTACTTATCCAATCATATTGATCTGTATGGCAAAGTTAAGCTCTGATCTATTGACTTTATAATGAAACAAAAACTGGCCCAATTGGGTGGATATTTGCCGAGATATAGGAAGAAATTCGAAAAAAGTCCGATATTTAACATTTTGAACTTTAAAAAATCTTTAAAAAAAGACTGTGCCATCGAAAAAAAAATTAGTGGTATTTTCGTGATTTGGGGGTCGAACACTAACAGAATTTGCCATCAATTGCCTTGGAGCAGTTTGGCTGTAAACTAGTGTTATCAATGCGATTTGAATTTTAAATCTCAAAAATCGGTTGCAAAATGTCTTAAATCTGTTTTGGAAATGTAAATGAAATATTCTTTTAGCAAAAGGATATCAGTATTATCTTGAATTTAAATTTGAGCGAACCTCAATTCCTTAGTCAGCTGCAATGCACACACACAAACGTACACACGCATATATGTACCCTGCAGTTCCATTCAGCGCTTTTTTAGCAGTGAATCACTGCTAAAAACTGAGCACTAAGCGCTCAATCACTGCTGAATTTGTATGAAAAATAGCGGTGATTTTAACATGGGCATGTCCTAGGGGCTCATCACTGCCAGAAACTAGCGCTTTTTAGCACCTGTTCATCACCATTTTTCAGCGCCTAATTCATCACTAAATTAGGCGCTTTTTTAGCGCCTAATTCATTACTAAATTCGGCGCTTTTTCAGCGCCTAATTATCATCCAAAGTCATCACCTATTCACTGCCCATTTTCATCACCTGTTCACCGCCCATTTTCATTCAAAATATGTTGAATTTCATCGCCTTTATCATTAGGTTTATTTCTCTTCAATTCATTTTTACTACATAATTTTTTATAAATTATTTTCATACTTTTAGATTAAATTAATAGATTTTTACAAACTACGGTGACTTGTAGGGCTCTTCGGCACGTTCTTAGCTTCCGGAGTCTTGGTGAGCTGCATTTTCGCGCATGGAGATTTTTCACGCATCTCCGCATCCTCTCCGGAGGCTCTGCAGGCTCTACCTGACCAATGGGATCTGAATTTGGAAAAGATATATTTTTATAATATTATATAAAGAGACAAGAACGGTAAAACTTACTTAGCAGTGCAAGAATAACATCCTTCTGGGCTGTAGGACAAAATGATTTAATCTGAAACGATATTGTTTATGCACCTAGTCAGCTTGACCTAAAAATATTAAACAATAAAACATACGTACTCTAAAAATGAGAAGCTGTAATAATTAAGACAAGACAAAGTTTTAATACCCTTGAAAATTACTTACCTAAAAATGTATTCTTGATTAATAGCACTTTTGTTTGAACTCAAAAACTACTTGTCACAGCTAGAACGCAATTTAAAAACTCGGAACAAAGGCGTCTGCCTTTGAGAAATATAAAAAGAATACTGAGCGAGAAAAACAACATCTGCAATTTCAATCTCTCTTGTTGTTCTTTTCCCTTTGTCACGATCGCGCTTGCCTAACTTGTCTCTACCTGCGCAGAGAGAGAGAGAGATTGTGAGAGAGAAATTTGGGAGAGCGTCGTCTCTGGCGCCGTTTCGGTCGGCTCCGTCGGCGACACTGTCGGCCTAGTGATGATCTTGTGATGAAATTCATCACCTGTTCCTCACTATTTTTAGGCGCTCATTCACTGCTTGTTCAGCACCTTAATTTCGTAAAGAGATAGATTTTGAGAGAGGGGGTTGGTGAGAGAGTCGATTCTGCCGCGGCGCTGCCGGCGTCGCAGCCGACGCAGTGCTGTTAAGCGCTCGGTCTGAATTCGGGAACTGCAGGGTATCTAACGGCTGTGTGTGTAAAATACGCATTTTTTGATGTATATATATTTCATGCGTGTGTGTGTACATTGCAAAATTGTTTATTTTTGTTTTTTACAAATCCAAAGTTTGTAGATAACTCAACATTTGAAAACAAAAGATAAGATTTGCGATATAATCGATTTTTTAACAGCGCATTTTAAATTTTTTGTGACTGTGGTATTTTCATTTTTTTTCCCTTGCACGGTCATACCTAAAATGCTATATACACACATTTACGCCTTAATGCTAAGTGCGCCAGCAGAACATACATACATACATATGTGGAGGCCGTGACGTCACACACAACAAAATTGGAAAATATTGGGGACTTGGTTAAGGAGGCTGAATTTCCAAACAATTTAAATGCAGTTAGTTGCGGCTATGCCATAAGATTATGATCATAGTTTTTTTAAACCATTTTAACAACATTTATAACAGAGAAATGGCAAAAGAAAGAATTTAAAAAAAAACGAATCGAATTTTGGGGCACTTTGGGGTCGTTTATTGTTTTAATTTGTACCTTACACGCGTCTCCTAATTATTTCAGAATTAAGTTGATTTTTCTAGATTTTTATGTCAATCCGCTCTGGTAGGAATTTACCACTGACCCCTTTTTTATTGGAACAATTATATTAGTTTAGATATTAATTATTTTGAAAATTCTATTCTTAAAACAGACCATTTGAGTAGGAAGGAATTTAGGAGCAAATCACTGGAAATTTAATTTATCGCCGCCCATTATCGACTTCTATCTAAATTAAAATACCCATGTAACCCTTTATATTATTATTTTTTTATTCATTTATTTATTATTTATTTATGTGTTATGTATTCGGCCCGCCCTAGCAAACTATTCCAACCTTTTTCCCTTCACAGGCATTTTCTATTGCAGCGTGCCGAATGAGAAAATATTGAAAGTCTATTTAATGACGAGTGTAATAATTTTTCGTCACAAATGTTGATATCAGAACTTTTGTTTGCTGAAGGTGCGATCGTCACTAGTTTTTTACCTCGTTAAGAGATGTTTTTATTTGATATCAGAAGTTTTTGTTTGTTTACATTTGCTCTCATAGGAGCTAATATATGTATTTAAATTTAAATTGGTCAATCATAATTTGTAAACCATTGTACTTAAACAAATTAAGTTAAAAAGGCGTTTAAGTATTTCAAAATACCTTTTAAACGAGGACGAGCACATGTCTGTAGCTTTAGTAGTGTACAACTTACGAACTAACGAAATTTAGCTATTTTTAGCTTTTTTCCCGCTAAAGCAGCGGGTTTTTCCAAAAGTCGTAAAACAAAAGTTTCCTTTTTGGAACTCCTTAAAACAGTATGGATACGCACATACTAAATTCAATGCTTAGGCATCGTAAGTTCTTTTGAGCTGGCAAAAGTGGCTATTTGGGTTTCTGAATAACTTTTAAACAGTTTTAAGTTTTAAAGAAAGTCGTTAGAGCCGTTTTTGAGAAAAATAAACAAAAGTTTAAAAAAAGCGGGTTTTTCCAAAACTGGTAAAACTAAAGTTTCTTATATCGAGCTGTTGAACATTATATAAAATTTTCAGGACTTTAAAACCGTGTTTTGGGACACACAGACAAACTGACAAACAGAATTAAATTTTCAATTTGGGAAGAAGAAGAAAATCTTCTTTTGGCTACAACTATTGAACGGAGCGTCAGTCATTCGACTGGCCCCACCGGCCCCAACAGATCCAAATTTCTAAATTTTCACTTTTACACTTTCACCGCTCTCTCTCCCAAACCAATTGATTTTCATTAGGTCTTGGTATGCAACCCTTTAAGTTTTAGCAATACCTTTAATTTGATGTATTACTCATTACGATCGGACTATCACAGCAGATTTTCAATTTTGCGGCTATATAATAGTAGTCGCCTTCGCACACTCTCCTTGTGCGCTTCGTCACTACATGGACTGTCGTCCATAGTGATTATTTATTTATGTGTTATGTATTCGTCCCTGTGGTACCCAGGTTATGGAATTGTGTAGTGAAATGAATGTTATTTATAAACATAGCATAGGGACTATAACCCGAGATGAGCCATCCCAGGAAATGGGGGATATTATTCGATGGCGGACCTAGGGGAATGCCAATTGATGAATTTATATTCCGGATAGAGCATTTACAGATGGCTTACCAAGTCACGTGGAAAGAGGTTCTTCGATCTTTTCACTGCCTGGTAGATGGACAAGGCCAAGGATTCGCTAAATTTAAGAAACGCGCTGCAACAACTACGCGAGCGAAAACAACGACCAGGAGAGAGCGTGGATGAGTAACTGCAGGCAGTGTTGGGAAAGGTACTGTGTTTTTACCTAGGTAAGGTAAAAGGTATTGTGCAAAAATAAATACATAGGTAAGGTAAAGGTACTTCAATTTCCCAGTACCTAGGTAAAGGTATACGGTAAAAATATTGTTTTTTTTTTAATTTTTATAATTTTATTTATTTTATTACATTGGCAAATCAATTCAACTTAAAATAAGACTAGGTTTCAGTTTTTAGTCGTCTTAAAAAATCTAACATTATCTATTCATTTCATTTCAATTTAAATGTTATCTTTTTTTTAACATAACTAATGTTTCGAAAAACTCCTCCCCCAGCCTGTTTCGTTTTGGGATTCAAATTTGATCTCCACAACTAAACAATCTTTCAACTGGCGCAGAGCTGGGCAGAACTGTATTATATTTTAGGAATACATCAAAAATGCATTTATATTTATGTAACGCTGTTAAATTTTTGTCATGGTCACTTAGGTATGCCAAAACCTCTAATTCGAATTTGCAATGCTCCATATCTTTATCATCTCTTAACTTTACTTGCATACTGAAATTGTAAAATTCTTCAGAATCGTTAGTAACAATACTTTTATTTATTAAATTTCCTCTGTGTTCTTTACATTCCACAGTCGTCGCTGCCATAGGTTAAAAATCAAAAAATTGATTTTGAGATATTCCAGCAAAAACCAGTTTAACGATCAGCTGATTGTCCAAAATTTACGAACCAATAGTTTTTTTTTGGAATTTCTAACAGGATTTTCCAATAATGGAATGAAAAGAGGGATGACGTGCTCACTTACTGGCAATTTGTTTACAGTGCAATGCAACGCCTTGAATTACAAAATTCTTAAAAAATATAAAGCACGGTCTAACCCAATTTAAATATAATAGAAATTGTTCATAACGGTATATACTTTGTTTATTCAGATACATATATAAATAACTTGTGCTGTGTTTTATGTAAGGAAGTGGTAAAACGTGCGTCTTTTTTAGTTCGTAAATGTTGTGCATTGCAATGTTTAGGTAAAGTTTTAAGTGCTTTCCCCCGCTTACCTCCCAATGATGTTTATATTCTATTATTAATACATATTTCAAGATTTTAAAAATGTTTTCATCAGCTGCCGAAACGTGCCGATGCACTTGTGTCATTAAAAAATGCTACCTAACCTCATTTCTTTTAGCAGGTCCATCTAGGAAGCTTTTTTTTGTTCTGTGTGTGTTGTTGTTGTAGCTTGTTTTTGCTGTTTCTCTTGTTGCTTTTTGATATGTGTTTTTTGATTGGAAAGCTTTCTAAAGGACCCGCTGAATCAAAAATTAAGGATACTTAATAATTCGACTGCAAATACAGATTTATTTAACAGATTGCTTTTAAGTTCTGATCCATTTATTAATGGACAAAAAAACTTAGAAATAACCAAAAGTCACTTCTTTTAGAGTCAACTATCTCGCTACTCGATCAAAAAATTTAAAAATGATATTAAATCGTATTATTTTTCGTTTTGTTTTTTATAATTTTTTTGGTGCGGGTGGAGTTTAGTAATCACTCCCACATTTTTATATTGCAGTTCTAAGTTTGTAAATATCGTACGGTAAACAAACCAACTTGTTATTATTACAAAAATTGAATTTTGGATTGCCCTCTCATGTAAACGCAACCACTGAGAAAATCGTTCCTATGGAAGCTATAGGATATAGTGGTACGACCTGGCCAATTTTTGTACCATATATTTATAATATTTATCTAGATTTTTGGTAAAAGTTTCATAGCGATAGCACATCTAGAAGTATTTATGGGGTGCATGTCATAACGCCCGGTGACATAGCGCCCGCGGGCGCTATGTCACACTAAACAGTGTCATAAGGCCCGTGGGCCTTATGACACTTTTACGAGTGTCATAACGCCCTTTCAAAAAATGTCATAGTGCCCACGGGCGTTATGACACTTTTAAAAAAAAAATTCTAAAATGCATTTTGAGTTAATGAGAATACCGATAAGAGAATTACTGTTTGTTATGTTGTAGAGCGCATTCAGAATCAATGAGATTATCGAGAAGAGACGTACCGTTTATTATGATACCTCTCAAGCATTTTCATATTTTAGTTAGTTAATCACTGATCTTTAAACAACGTGGACGCGATATGGAGGCTTTTGAACCTTTCGAATACAAAATTGTTGCTGGCTTTCGCAAAAATTCTATGTTTCGGTTCTGATTCAGAAGATGAAGATGTGGAAAATACTTTCCAGTTCAGCCAAATGGCTGACGTGCTAAAATGTATTATTTGCTTGATAGGCCGCGGGACGTAGTTTTTCTATCATGTATGTACTTTAAAATATGCTTTGAGTGCTTCAAAAATCTGGAACAGCGTTCAAAAAACTCTCTATTGCTCTGCCCATACTGCAGACAGATAGTTGAGAATCATTTACAAGTATTTCAATAAATTGTTGAATAGACCGCAAGCAAAAATTTTTTTTCTAAAAAATCGCGCGGTTTTTTAGAAAAAAAATTTTTTCCTGCGGCGCTTTTTATGGGTCCCCATAATTGTCCCCATAACTGTCAGCTCATTACTCATTGCTACATTATTCTTTAATACTCTATGTTACTCGCATTTATAAGAATTTCTATAAAATGTTAAATAGGGCGAAGACAAACATTCATTATTATATTATATTATATTATATTATATTATATTATATTATATTATATAGAGTAATATGTTACTCGCATTTATAAGAATTTCTATAAAATGTTAAATAGGGCGCAAACAAACATTCATTATTATATTATATTATATTATATTATATAGAGTAATATGTTAATCGCATTTACAAGAATTTCAACAAAATGTTAAATAGGGCGTAGACCAAATTTTGTTTGAATAAAGGTGCAAGCCGCATTATTGTTTAATGCACGCACTCAAGCTGAATACGACTTCTTTACTTATATAAATAATAGTTAAAAATATTTTCCCTGAGGGCGTTATGTCACTTTCCTGTGTGTCATAAGGCCCTCAAAAAAACTGACATAGCGCCTGCGGGCGTTATGACACTTTTGAGTATGTCATAAGGCCCACGGGCCTTATGACACTTTTGAATGCGTCATAACGCCCGCGGGCGTTATGACACCGGGCGTTATGACATGCACCCGTATTTATGGCCGCGGCTCCATACAAGCCCGACCACTGTGCATTCCTCAATAAGCCACCCTTTAAATAATTTTAACTTTTTTATCACGTAATGGACCCATTTAAGTTTAAATTTAGGGATTGTGATTGCTGACAATACAAATGGTTTTGACCAGTGCACTATGGGTAATTTGACCACTTTTTCGCCAAAACCCCTTTTTCAAAAGTCGTTAGAAATTGGATTTGTCAATCATAATGTATTAGGATAACTTCAAGTATCAGTAAGTTTCAGTAAGTATAAAAGTGCACATTTGCTCACTTTCTCTGAAAAAATGTTTTAAGGGGGGGTAGGGTCTTGCAAAAAAAATCCTTTTTTTTGTTTATTATTTTAATTGGTGGAAAAACCCTTTAAGAATGTGTCATGAAAGTTTCACGAAGAAATTCGAACTATTTTGGAACTTATACCAGGATTACGGCACCCAACTTCGTTGTGCAGTAGTGTAACGGCGCCTGTAGCGACTAACGTAAGACACAGCCTCAACGTATACTAGGTTTAACGTGACGAACCAAGCCAGTCTAATAGCCTCTTCCCATAGAGTCCATCCGTGTGAAACGGTTGGGATTTTTGACGAATGTGAAACTCGTGTTCCCACAGAACTCCATCCACCATCTACCATCCGATAACAGCTGACTTAAGAGCAGTTGCTCAACTCAACATTGACGAAGGGCGATTTTAACTCGGCAAAACTGGCGAAAAATTGCGTTTTCCTAAACTTATTGTAAAATAATATAATAAATAGCATAAGATAATATGTTAAAACATATCTGAGCTTTTATAACACATTCTATAACGATTATGCATACATATTGCCGACTGGGGGAGAGCCTAACCCCCCGTACCCCACACTCCGCTTTTACTACGCCTCTGTCTAGCCAATATTATTGTGTAAAATTTGTAAACAAAACCAAAATTTCTGTTGTTTTGGTAATTTATAGCAACTTTGGAGCTTTATAGGAGTACATAGTACACTTTTAATTAATATTTGTTAATATTTACGAACTGCAGAACATATTCTGAGACTTCGCTGCAAACATTGATGTTTTCGTTTGCAGAACAGCTTAAGTTTTGGCCCACACATAGCAACTTGTTGGCGAATGCTTTTCCGCTCACAACAAACTACAAATAATTGAACAATAGCCAAAAAACAATGAACTTGAGCATTATTTAATTTTTTCACGCCATTGATTTGATTTGTTCTCGTAGTCAACGTTCCATTTTTCACAGTCAAGAGGAAGAATTCAGAGTTGCACCGAAAAAACATCGCCTAACTATCGCATAAAAGAGCCCGTCAAAGTCCGTTAAAATTGGATGGCGGACTAACTGGGAAATTTTCGGAACGGCAAAACCTTACGGACCATCCGTTCAACGGATGGTAGACGGTGGATGGAGCTCTGTGGGAAGACCCTATAAATCTAGGCTGCCGTAGGTCAAACAGCTCACTCTGGGTTGCACCGAAAGCTGCCTCAGCTGTTTGGTATTTCCGGAAAAAAACCGACGCGGCGTGGCTCGAATTCTAGCACGTTCTTCTGTAAAAACCCTCCAAGCGATCAAGACGTTTGTCAACAAATCAGTGAGTCGTCCGTGGAAACGTGAGTTAAATGAGAAGGCTTTCCTACATCCGCGCCTAGCTAAATCACGCTCCGCGCTTGAGTCGCGTTTTTTTAAACACACCCCTGGCCGCGTGTTGCGAAAATTGAGACAGTTTGCCAACGTTTTGCTCGGCAGCACTCGCGCGAGGAGCTTATCAACCGAATCACGACGCCCTCCCAGAGAAGGATTTTCCTGCAGCTTGGACCAACCCGGTCGCGCTCAGCGCTTGAGTCGCGTCTTCTAATCCAAATCGCAGCCACGCTACAGCAGGGATTGCGGCGATTTCCAGTCATTTCTTATGAAATAACCATACTTTCAAAAAAAGCATGCTTTTTTAATAAGTACCGCAGTATCAAAAAACGAAAATAAGAATGATTTATTCAAATGGATATTACTTATTACAAATACTCACAGTCATAACGCAAGCAATTTTATATTTTTTAAGGAATTTTTATAAATTAAATTCATTTTTCTAATTTTCTAGCTTTTAAATATCTGATTTAGCTATTTTTTGACCCGGCTGCCATCACCACTCATTTTTGTTTACATGTCGCCGCCTAGGATAAAACTAAAATTTAAACTTTGTCAACCGAAAAAAGTTGAAAAATCCGAACTTAAAAAATCCACCATAAATCCAATTTTTTATGAATTTGGGCCATACTCGGCTTGTTTTATTCGGTGGGAAGTAAACTTTAAGTTTGTACCCATTATGATTTTTCAACGGATTTATTTCGAGTTTTTACGATACATACAGCCGACTTACAGAGAACCAAAAAACACATTTTTCATCTTTGTCGAGCTGCTGCGCTGCCATCACTTATCCAATCATATTGATCTGTATGGCAAAGTTAAGCTCTGATCTATTGACTTTATAATGAAACAAAAACTGGCCCAATTGGGTGGATATTTGCCGAGATATAGGAAGAAATTCGATAAAAGTCCGATATTTAACATTTTGAACTTTAAAAAATCTTTTAAAAAAAACTGTGCCATCGAAAAAAAAATTAGTGGTATTTTCGTGATTTGGGGGTCGAACACTAACAGAATTTGCCATCAATTGCCTTGGAGCAGTTTGGCTGTAAACTAGTGTTATCAATGCGATTTGAATTTTAAATCTCAAAAATCGGTTGCAAAATGTCTCAAATCTGTTTTGGAAATGTAAATGAAATATTCTTTTAGCAAAAGGATATCAGTATTATCTTGAATTTAAATTTGAGCGAACCTCAATTCCTTAGACAGCTGCAATGCACACACACAAACGTACACACGCATATATGTACCCTGCAGTTCCATTCAGCGCTTTTTTAGCAGTGAATCACTGCTAAAAACTGAGCACTAAGCGCTCAATCACTGCTGAATTTGTATGAAAAATAGCGGTGATTTTAAGATGGGCATGTCCTAGGGGCTCATCACTGCCAGAAACTAGCGCTTTTTAGCACCTGTTCATCACCATTTTTCAGCGCCTAATTCATCACTAAATTAGGCGCTTTTTCAGCGCCTAATTCATTACTAAATTCGGCGCTTTTTCAGCGCCTAATTATCATCCAAAGTCATCACCTATTCACTGCCCATTTTCATCACCTGTTCACCGCCCATTTTCATTCAAAATATTTTGAATTTCATCGCCTTTATCATTAGGTTTATTTCTCTTCAATTCATTTTTACTACATAATTTTTTATAAATTATTTTCATACTTTTAGATTAAATTAATAGATTTTTACAAACTACGGTGACTTGTAGGGCTCTTCGGCACGTTCTTAGCTTCCGGAGTCTTGGTGAGCTGCATTTTCGCGCATGGAGATTTTTCACGCATCTCCGCATCCTCTCCGGAGGCTCTGCAGGCTCTACCTGACCAATGGGATCTGAATTTGGAAAAGATATATTTTTATAATATTATATAAAGAGACAAGAACGGTAAAACTTACTTAGCAGTGCAAGAATAACATCCTTCTGGGCTGTAGGACAAAATGATTTAATCTGAAACGATATTGTTTATGCACCTAGTCAGCTTGACCTAAAAATATTAAACAATAAAACATACGTACTCTAAAAATGAGAAGCTGTAATAATTAAGACAAGACAAAGTTTTAATACCCTTGAAAATTACTTACCTAAAAATGTATTCTTGATTAATAGCACTTTTGTTTGAACTCAAAAACTACTTGTCACAGCTAGAACGCAATTTAAAAACCCGGAACAAAGGCGTCTGCCTTTGAGAAATATAAAAAGAATACTGAGCGAGAAAAACAACATCTGCAATTTCAATCTCTCTTGTTGTTCTTTTCCCTTTGTCACGATCGCGCTTGCCTAACTTGTCTCTACCTGCGCAGAGAGAGAGAGAGATTGTGAGAGAGAAATTTGGGAGAGCGTCGTCTCTGGCGCCGTTTCGGTCGGCTCCGTCGGCGACACTGTCGGCCTAGTGATGATCTTGTGATGAAATTCATCACCTGTTCCTCACTATTTTTAGGCGCTCATTCACTGCTTGTTCAGCACCTTAATTTCGTAAAGAGATAGATTTTGAGAGAGGGGGTTGGTGAGAGAGTCGATTCTGCCGCGGCGCTGCCGGCGTCGCAGCCGACGCAGTGCTGTTAAGCGCTCGGTCTGAATTCGGGAACTGCAGGGTATCTAACGGCTGTGTGTGTAAAATACGCATTTTTTGATGTATATATATTTCATGCGTGTGTGTGTACATTGCAAAATTGTTTATTTTTGTTTTTTACAAATCCAAAGTTTGTAGATAACTCAACATTTGAAAACAAAAGAAAAGATTTGCGATATAATCGATTTTTTAACAGCGCATTTTAAATTTTTTGTGACTGTGGTATTTTCATTTTTTTCCCTTGCACGGTCATACTTAAAATGCTACATACACACATTTACGCCTTAATGCTAAGTGCGCCAGCAGAACATACATACATACATATGTGGAGGCCGTGACGTCACACACAACAAAATTGGAAAATATTGGGGACTTGGTTAAGGAGGCTGAATTTCCAAACAATTTAAATGCAGTTAGTTGCGGCTATGCCATAAGATTATGATCATAGTTTTTTTAAACCATTTTAACAACATTTATAACAGAGAAATGGCAAAAGAAAGAATTTAAAAAAAAACGAATCGAATTTTGGGGCACTTTGGGGTCGTTTATTGTTTTAATTTGTACCTTACACGCGTCTCCTAATTATTTCAGAATTAAGTTGATTTTTCTAGATTTTTATGTCAATCCGCTCTGGTAGGAATTTACCACTGACCCCTTTTTTATTGGAACAATTATATTAGTTTAGATATTAATTATTTTGAAAATTCTATTCTTAAAACAGACCATTTGAGTAGGAAGGAATTTAGGAGCAAATCACTGGAAATTTAATTTATCGCCGCCCATTATCGACTTCTATCTAAATTAAAATACCCATGTAACCCTTTATATTATTATTTTTTTATTCATTTATTTATTATTTATTTATGTGTTATGTATTCGGCCCGCCCTAGCAAACTATTCCAACCTTTTTCCCTTCACAGGCATTTTCTATTGCAGCGTGCCGAATGAGAAAATATTGAAAGTCTATTTAATGACGAGTGTAATAATTTTTCGTCACAAATGTTGATATCAGAACTTTTGTTTGCTGAAGGTGCGATCGTCACTAGTTTTTTACCTCGTTAAGAGATGTTTTTATTTGATATCAGAAGTTTTTGTTTGTTTACATTTGCTCTCATAGGAGCTAATATATGTATTTAAATTTAAATTGGTCAATCATAATTTGTAAACCATTGTACTTAAACAAATTAAGTTAAAAAGGCGTTTAAGTATTTCAAAATACCTTTTAAACGAGGACGAGCACATGTCTGTAGCTTTAGTAGTGTACAACTTACGAACTAACGAAATTTAGCTATTTTTAGCTTTTTTCCCGCTAAAGCAGCGGGTTTTTCCAAAAGTCGTAAAACAAAAGTTTCCTTTTTGGAACTCCTTAAAACAGTATGGATACGCACATACTAAATTCAATGCTTAGGCATCGTAAGTTCTTTTGAGCTGGCAAAAGTGGCTATTTGGGTTTCTGAATAACTTTTAAACAGTTTTAAGTTTTAAAGAAAGTCGTTAGAGCCGTTTTTGAGAAAAATAAACAAAAGTTTAAAAAAAGCGGGTTTTTCCAAAACTGGTAAAACTAAAGTTTCTTATATCGAGCTGTTGAACATTATATAAAATTTTCAGGACTTTAAAACCGTGTTTTGGGACACACAGACAAACTGACAAACAGAATTAAATTTTCAATTTGGGAAGAAGAAGAAAATCTTCTTTTGGCTACAACTATTGAACGGAGCGTCGGACTTTATCATATGACCCCTCATTCGACTGGCCCCACCGGCCCCAACAGATCCAAATTTCTAAATTTTCACTTTTACACTTTCACCGCTCTCTCTCCCAAACCAATTGATTTTCATTAGGTCTTGGTATGCAACCCTTTAAGTTTTAGCAATACCTTTAATTTGATGTATTACTCATTACGATCGGACTATCACAGCAGATTTTCAATTTTGCGGCTATATAATAGTAGTCGCCTTCGCACACTCTCCTTGTGCGCTTCGTCACAGTGATTATGTCCATAGTGTCGTCCATAGTGATTATTTATTTATGTGTTATGTATTCGTCCCTGTGGTACCCAGGTTATGGAATTGTGTAGTGAAATTAATGTTATTTATAAACATAGCATAGGGACTATAACCCGAGATGAGCCATCCCAGGAAATGGGGGATATTATTCGATGGCGGACCTAGGGGAATGCCAATTGATGAATTTATATTCCGGATAGAGCATTTACAGATGGCTTACCAAGTCACGTGGAAAGAGGTTCTTCGATCTTTTCACTGCCTGGTAGATGGACAAGGCCAAGGATTCGCTAAATTTAAGAAACGCGCTGCAACAACTACGCGAGCGAAAACAACGACCAGGAGAGAGCGTGGATGAGTAACTGCAGGCAGTGTTGGGAAAGGTACTGTGTTTTTACCTAGGTAAGGTAAAAGGTATTGTGCAAAAATAAATACATAGGTAAGGTAAAGGTACTTCAATTTCCCAGTACCTAGGTAAAGGTATACGGTAAAAATATTGTTTTTTTTTAATTTTTATAATTTTATTTATTTTATTACATTGGCAAATCAATTCAACTTAAAATAAGACTAGGTTTCAGTTTTTAGTCGTCTTAAAAAATCTAACATTATCTATTCATTTCATTTCAATTTAAATGTTATCTTTTTTTTAACATAACTAATGTTTCGAAAAACTCCTCCCCCAGCCTGTTTCGTTTTGGGATTCAAATTTGATCTCCACAACTAAACAATCTTTCAACTGGCGCAGAGCTGGGCAGAACTGTATTATATTTTAGGAATACATCAAAAATGCATTTATATTTATGTAACGCTGTTAAATTTTTGTCATGGTCACTTAGGTATGCCAAAACCTCTAATTCGAATTTGCAATGCTCCATATCTTTATCATCTCTTAACTTTACTTGCATACTGAAATTGTAAAATTCTTCAGAATCGTTAGTAACAATACTTTTATTTATTAAATTTCCTCTGTGTTCTTTACATTCCACAGTCGTCGCTGCCATAGGTTAAAAATCAAAAAATTGATTTTGAGATATTCCAGCAAAAACCAGTTTAACGATCAGCTGATTGTCCAAAATTTACGAACCAATAGTTTTTTTTTGGAATTTCTAACAGGATTTTCCAATAATGGAATGAAAAGAGGGATGACGTGCTCACTTACTGGCAATTTGTTTACAGTGCAATGCAACGCCTTGAATTACAAAATTCTTAAAAAATATAAAGCACGGTCTAACCCAATTTAAATATAATAGAAATTGTTCATAACGGTATATACTTTGTTTATTCAGATACATATATAAATAACTTGTGCTGTGTTTTATGTAAGGAAGTGGTAAAACGTGCGTCTTTTTTAGTTCGTAAATGTTGTGCATTGCAATGTTTAGGTAAAGTTTTAAGTGCTTTCCCCCGCTTACCCCCCAATGATGTTTATATTCTATTACACTAGTTTACAGCCAAAATGCTCCCCAGCAATTGATGGCAAATTCTGTTAGTGTTTGACCCCTAGATCGCGAAAATAGCATTAATTTTTTTTTCGATGGCACAGTTTTTTTTTAAAGATTTTTTAAAGTTCGAAATGTTAAATTTCGGACTTTTTTCGAACTTCTTCTTATATCTCGGCAGATATCCACCCGATTGGGCCAGTTTTAGTTTTATTTTAAAGTCAATAGATCAAAGCTCAACTTTGCCATACAGATCAATATGATTGGATAAGTAATGGCAGCGTAGAAACTTGACAAAGATGAAAAATGTGTTTTTTGGTCGACTGTAAGTCGGCTGTATATATCGTAAAAACTCGAAATAAATCCGTTGAAAAATCATAATGGGTACAAACTTAAAGTTTACATCCTACCGAATAAAACATGCCGGATATGGCCCAAATCCAAGGAAAACTGGATTTATGGTGGATTTTTAAAGTTCGGATTTTTCCACTTTTTTCGATTGACAAAGTCCAAATTTAAGATTTATCATAGGCGGCGACATGTAAACAAAAATGAGTGGTGATGGCAGCCGGGTCAAAAAATAGCTAAATCAGATATTTAAAAGCTAGAAATTTATAAAAATGAATTTAATTTTTAAAAATTCTTTAAAAAATATTAAAATTCTTGCGTTATGACTGAGAGTATTTTTAATAAGTAATATCCATCTGGACAATTCATTCTTAAAAAGTAGCTAACCTTTTCACTCCTGGTTTCAGAAATCCGTGCTGCTTCATTCGAGATGCAAGCAACTCTGACTTCTCTTTTGTCAGCTCTAAATCTCGAATCCAATCATTTAACTTTTCTTGAGAAAGTAGGATAACGCAAGAATTTTAATATTTTTTAAAGAATTTTTAAAAATTAAATTCATTTTTATAAATTTCTAGCTTTTAAATATCTGATTTAGCTATTTTTTGACCCGGCTGCCATCACCACTCATTTTTGTTTACATGTCGCCGCCTATGATAAATCTTAAATTTGGACTTTGTCAATCGAAAAAAGTGGAAAAATCCGAACTTTAAAAATCCACCATAAATCCAGTTTTCCTTGGATTTGGGCCATATCCGGCATGTTTTATTCGGTAGGATGTAAACTTTAAGTTTGTACCCATTATGATTTTTCAACGGATTTATTTCGAGTTTTTACGATATATACAGCCGACTTACAGTCGACCAAAAAACACATTTTTCATCTTTGTCAAGTTTCTACGCTGCCATTACTTATCCAATCATATTGATCTGTATGGCAAAGTTGAGCTTTGATCTATTGACTTTAAAATAAAACTAAAACTGGCCCAATCGGGTGGATATCTGCCGAGATATAAGAAGAAGTTCGAAAAAAGTCCGAAATTTAACATTTCGAACTTTAAAAAATCTTTAAAAAAAAACTGTGCCATCGAAAAAAAAATTAATGCTATTTTCGCGATCTAGGGGTCAAACACTAACAGAATTTGCCATCAATTGCTGGGGAGCACACCAAGAATATTATTTTGTAAACTAGTGTTATTAATACATATTTCAAGATTTTAAAAATGTTTTCATCAGCTGCCGAAACGTGCCGATGCACTTGTGTCATTAAAAAATGCTACCTAACCTCATTTCTTTTAGCAGGTCCATCTAGGAAGCTTTTTTTTGTTCTGTGTGTGTTGTTGTTGTAGCTTGTTTTTGCTGTTTCTCTTGTTGCTTTTTGATATGTGTTTTTTGATTGGAAAGCTTTCTAAAGGACCCGCTGAATCAAAAATTAAGGATATTTAATAATTCGACTGCAAATACAGATTTATTTAACAGATTGCTTTTAAGTTCTGATCCATTTATTAATGGACAAAAAAACTTAGAAATAACCAAAAGTAACTTCTTTTAGAGTCAACTATCTCGCTACTCGATCAAAAAATTTAAAAATGATATTAAATCGTATTATTTTTCGTTTTGTTTTTTATAATTTTTTTGGTGCGGGTGGAGTTTAGTAATCACTCCCACATTTTTATATTGCAGTTCTAAGTTTGTAAATATCGTACGGTAAACAAACCAACTTGTTATTATTACAAAAATTGAATTTTGGATTGCCCTCTCATGTAAACGCAACCACTGAGAAAATCGTTCCTATGGAAGCTATAGGATATAGTGGTACGACCTGGCCAATTTTTGTACCATATATTTATAATATTTATCTAGATTTTTGGTAAAAGTTTCATAGCGATAGCACATCTAGAAGTATTTATGGGGTGCATGTCATAACGCCCGGTGACATAGAGCCCGCGGGCGCTATGTCACACTAAACAGTGTCATAAGGCCCGTGGGCCTTTCATTTTCATATTTTAGTTAGTTAATCACTGATCTTTAAACAACGTGGACGCGATATGGAGGCTTTTGAACCTTTCGAATACAAAATTGTTGCTGGCTTTCGCAAAAATTCTATGTTTCGGTTCTGATTCAGAAGATGAAGATGTGGAAAATACTTTCCAGTTCAGCCAAATGGCTGACGTGCTAAAATGTATTATTTGCTTGATAGGCCGCGGGACGTAGTTTTTCTATCATGTATGTACTTCAAAATATGCTTTGAGTGCTTCAAAAATCTGGAACAGCGTTCAAAAAACTCTCTATTGCTCTGCCCATACTGCAGACAGATAGTTGAGAATCATTTACAAGTATTTCAATAAATTGTTGAATAGACCGCAAGCAAAAATTTTTTTTCTAAAAAATCGCGCGGTTTTTTAGAAAAAAAATTTTTTCCTGCGGCGCTTTTTATGGGTCCCCATAATTGTCCCCATAACTGTCAGCTCATTACTCATTGCTACATTATTCTTTAATACTCTATGTTACTCGCATTTATAAGAATTTCTATAAAATGTTAAATAGGGCGAAGACAAACATTCATTATTATATTATATTATATTATATTATATAGAGTAATATGTTACTCGCATTTATAAGAATTTCTATAAAATGTTAAATAGGGCGCAAACAAACATTCATTATTATATTATATTATATTATATTATATAGAGTAATATGTTAATCGCATTTACAAGAATTTCAACAAAATGTTAAATGGGGCGCAGACCAAATTTTGTTTGAATAAAGGTGCAAGCCGCATTATTGTTTAATGCACGCACTCAAGCTGAATACGACTTCTTTACTTATATAAATAATAGTTAAATATATTTTCCCTGAGGGCGTTATGTCACTTTCCTGTGTGTCATAAGGCCCTCAAAAAAACTGACATAGCGCCTGCGGGCGTTATGACACTTTTGAGTATGTCATAAGGCCCACGGGCCTTATGACACTTTTGAATGCGCACTATGGGTAATTTGACCACTTTTTCGCCAAAACCCCTTTTTTAAAAGTCGTTAGAAATTGGATTTGTCAATCATAATGTATTAGGATAACTTCAAGTATCAGTAAGTTTCAGTAAGTATAAAAGTGCACATTTGCTCACTTTCTCTGAAAAAATGTTTTAAGGGGGGGTAGGGTCTTGCAAAAAAAAATCCTTTTTTTTGTTTATTATTTTAATTGGTGGAAAAACCCTTTAAGAATGTGTCATGAAAGTTTCACGAAGAAATTCGAACTATTTTGGAACTTATACCAGGATTACGGCACCCAACTTCGTTGTGCAGTAGTGTAACGGCGCCTGTAGCGACTAACGTAAGACACAGCCTCAACGTATACTAGGTTTAACGTGACGAACCAAGCCAGTCTAATAGCCTCTTCCCATAGAGTCCATCCGTGTGAAACGGTTGGGATTTTTGACTCAACTCAACATTGACGAAGGGCGATTTTAACTCGGCAAAACTGGCGAAAAATTGCGTTTTCCTAAACTTATTGTAAAATAATATAATAAATAGCATAAGATAATATGTTAAAACATATCTGAGCTTTTATAACACATTCTATAACGATTATGCATACATATTGCCGACTGGGGGAGAGCCTAACCCCCCGTACCCCACACTCCGCTTTTACTACGCCTCTGTCTAGCCAATATTATTGTGTAAAATTTGTAAACAAAACCAAAATTTCTGTTGTTTTGGTAATTTATAGCAACTTTGGAGCTTTATAGGAGTACATAGTACACTTTTAATTAATATTTGTTAATATTTACGAACTGCAGAACATATTCTGAGACTTCGCTGCAAACATTGATGTTTTCGTTTGCAGAACAGCTTAAGTTTTGGCCCACACATAGCAACTTGTTGGCGAATGCTTTTCCGCTCACAACAAACTACAAATAATTGAACAATAGCCAAAAAACAATGAACTTGAGCATTATTTAATTTTTTCCCGCCATTGATTTGATTTGTTCTCGTAGTCAACGTTCCATTTTTCACAGTCAAGAGGAAGAATTCAGAGTTGCACCGAAAAAACATCGCCTAACTATCGCATAAAAGAGCCCGTCAAAGTCCGTTAAAATTGGATGGCGGACTAACTGGGAAATTTTCGGAACGGCAAAACCTTACGGACCATCCGTTCAACGGATGGTAGACGGTGGATGGAGCTCTGTGGGAAGACCCTATAAATCTAGGCTGCCGTAGGTCAAACAGCTCACTCTGGGTTGCACCGAAAGCTGCCTCAGCTGTTTGGTATTTCCGGAAAAAAACCGACGCGGCGTGGCTCGAATTCTAGCACGTTCTTCTGTAAAAACCCTCCAAGCGATCAAGACGTTTGTCAACAAATCAGTGAGTCGTCCGTGGAAACGTGAGTTAAATGAGAAGGCTTTCCTACATCCGCGCCTAGCTAAATCACGCTCCGCGCTTGAGTCGCGTTTTTTTAAACACACCCCTGGCCGCGTGTTGCGAAAATTGAGACAGTTTGCCAACGTTTTGCTCGGCAGCACTCGCGCGAGGAGCCTATCAACCGAATCACGACGCCCTCCCAGAGAAGGATTTTCCTGCAGCTTGGACCAACCCGGTCGCGCTCAGCGCTTGAGTCGCGTCTTCTAATCCAAATCGCAGCCACGCTACAGCAGGGATTGCGGCGATTTCCAGTCATTTCTTATGAAATAACCATACTTTCAAAAAAAGCATGCTTTTTTAATAAGTACCGCAGTATCAAAAAACGAAAATAAGAATGATTTATTCAAATGGATATTACTTATTACAAATACTCACAGTCATAACGCAAGCAATTTTATATTTTTTAAGGAATTTTTAAAAATTAAATTCATTTTTCTAATTTTCTAGCTTTTAAATATCTGATTTAGCTATTTTTTGACCCGGCTGCCATCACCACTCATTTTTGTTTACATGTCGCCGCCTAGGATAAAACTAAAATTTAAACTTTGTCAACCGAAAAAAGTTGAAAAATCCGAACTTAAAAAATCCACCATAAATCCAATTTTTTATGAATTTGGGCCATACTCGGCTTGTTTTATTCGGTGGGAAGTAAACTTTAAGTTTGTACCCATTATGATTTTTCAACGGATTTATTTCGAGTTTTTACGATACATACAGCCGACTTACAGAGAACCAAAAAACACATTTTTCATCTTTGTCGAGCTGCTGCGCTGCCATCACTTATCCAATCATATTGATCTGTATGGCAAAGTTAAGCTCTGATCTATTGACTTTATAATGAAACAAAAACTGGCCCAATTGGGTGGATATTTGCCGAGATATAGGAAGAAATTCGATAAAAGTCCGATATTTAACATTTTGAACTTTAAAAAATCTTTTAAAAAAAACTGTGCCATCGAAAAAAAAATTAGTGGTATTTTCGTGATTTGGGGGTCGAACACTAACAGAATTTGCCATCAATTGCCTTGGAGCAGTTTGGCTGTAAACTAGTGTTATCAATGCGATTTGAATTTTAAATCTCAAAAATCGGTTGCAAAATGTCTTAAATCTGTTTTGGAAATGTAAATGAAATATTCTTTTAGCAAAAGGATATCAGTATTATCTTGAATTTAAATTTGAGCGAACCTCAATTCCTTAGACAGCTGCAATGCACACACACAAACGTACACACGCATATATGTACCCTGCAGTTCCATTCAGCGCTTTTTTAGCAGTGAATCACTGCTAAAAACTGAGCACTAAGCGCTCAATCACTGCTGAATTTGTATGAAAAATAGCGGTGATTTTAAGATGGGCATGTCCTAGGGGCTCATCACTGCCAGAAACTAGCGCTTTTTAGCACCTGTTCATCACCATTTTTCAGCGCCTAATTCATCACTAAATTAGGCGCTTTTTCAGCGCCTAATTCATTACTAAATTCGGCGCTTTTTCAGCGCCTAATTATCATCCAAAGTCATCACCTATTCACTGCCCATTTTCATCACCTGTTCACCGCCCATTTTCATTCAAAATATTTTGAATTTCATCGCCTTTATCATTAGGTTTATTTCTCTTCAATTCATTTTTACTACATAATTTTTTATAAATTATTTTTATACTTTTAGATTAAATTAATAGATTTTTACAAACTACGGTGACTTGTAGGGCTCTTCGGCACGTTCTTAGCTTCCGGAGTCTTGGTGAGCTGCATTTTCGCGCATGGAGATTTTTCACGCATCTCCGCATCCTCTCCGGAGGCTCTGCAGGCTCTACCTGACCAATGGGATCTGAATTTGGAAAAGATATATTTTTATAATATTATATAAAGAGACAAGAACGGTAAAACTTACTTAGCAGTGCAAGAATAACATCCTTCTGGGCTGTAGGACAAAATGATTTAATCTGAAACGATATTGTTTATGCACCTAGTCAGCTTGACCTAAAAATATTAAACAATAAAACATACGTACTCTAAAAATGAGAAGCTGTAATAATTAAGACAAGACAAAGTTTTAATACCCTTGAAAATTACTTACCTAAAAATGTATTCTTGATTAATAGCACTTTTGTTTGAACTCAAAAACTACTTGTCACAGCTAGAACGCAATTTAAAAACCCGGAACAAAGGCGTCTGCCTTTGAGAAATATAAAAAGAATACTGAGCGAGAAAAACAACATCTGCAATTTCAATCTCTCTTGTTGTTCTTTTCCCTTTGTCACGATCGCGCTTGCCTAACTTGTCTCTACCTGCGCAGAGAGAGAGAGAGATTGTGAGAGAGAAATTTGGGAGAGCGTCGTCTCTGGCGCCGTTTCGGTCGGCTCCGTCGGCGACACTGTCGGCCTAGTGATGATCTTGTGATGAAATTCATCACCTACAGCCGACTTACAGAGAACCAAAAAACACATTTTTCATCTTTGTCGAGCTGCTGCGCTGCCATCACTTATCCAATCATATTGATCTGTATGGCAAAGTTAAGCTCTGATCTATTGACTTTATAATGAAACAAAAACTGGCCCAATTGGGTGGATATTTGCCGAGATATAGGAAGAAATTCGATAAAAGTCCGATATTTAACATTTTGAACTTTAAAAAATCTTTTAAAAAAAACTGTGCCATCGAAAAAAAAATTAGTGGTATTTTCGTGATTTGGGGGTCGAACACTAACAGAATTTGCCATCAATTGCCTTGGAGCAGTTTGGCTGTAAACTAGTGTTATCAATGCGATTTGAATTTTAAATCTCAAAAATCGGTTGCAAAATGTCTTAAATCTGTTTTGGAAATGTAAATGAAATATTCTTTTAGCAAAAGGATATCAGTATTATCTTGAATTTAAATTTGAGCGAACCTCAATTCCTTAGACAGCTGCAATGCACACACACAAACGTACACACGCATATATGTACCCTGCAGTTCCATTCAGCGCTTTTTTAGCAGTGAATCACTGCTAAAAACTGAGCACTAAGCGCTCAATCACTGCTGAATTTGTATGAAAAATAGCGGTGATTTTAAGATGGGCATGTCCTAGGGGCTCATCACTGCCAGAAACTAGCGCTTTTTAGCACCTGTTCATCACCATTTTTCAGCGCCTAATTCATCACTAAATTAGGCGCTTTTTCAGCGCCTAATTCATTACTAAATTCGGCGCTTTTTCAGCGCCTAATTATCATCCAAAGTCATCACCTATTCACTGCCCATTTTCATCACCTGTTCACCGCCCATTTTCATTCAAAATATTTTGAATTTCATCGCCTTTATCATTAGGTTTATTTCTCTTCAATTCATTTTTACTACATAATTTTTTATAAATTATTTTTATACTTTTAGATTAAATTAATAGATTTTTACAAACTACGGTGACTTGTAGGGCTCTTCGGCACGTTCTTAGCTTCCGGAGTCTTGGTGAGCTGCATTTTCGCGCATGGAGATTTTTCACGCATCTCCGCATCCTCTCCGGAGGCTCTGCAGGCTCTACCTGACCAATGGGATCTGAATTTGGAAAAGATATATTTTTATAATATTATATAAAGAGACAAGAACGGTAAAACTTACTTAGCAGTGCAAGAATAACATCCTTCTGGGCTGTAGGACAAAATGATTTAATCTGAAACGATATTGTTTATGCACCTAGTCAGCTTGACCTAAAAATATTAAACAATAAAACATACGTACTCTAAAAATGAGAAGCTGTAATAATTAAGACAAGACAAAGTTTTAATACCCTTGAAAATTACTTACCTAAAAATGTATTCTTGATTAATAGCACTTTTGTTTGAACTCAAAAACTACTTGTCACAGCTAGAACGCAATTTAAAAACCCGGAACAAAGGCGTCTGCCTTTGAGAAATATAAAAAGAATACTGAGCGAGAAAAACAACATCTGCAATTTCAATCTCTCTTGTTGTTCTTTTCCCTTTGTCACGATCGCGCTTGCCTAACTTGTCTCTACCTGCGCAGAGAGAGAGAGAGATTGTGAGAGAGAAATTTGGGAGAGCGTCGTCTCTGGCGCCGTTTCGGTCGGCTCCGTCGGCGACACTGTCGGCCTAGTGATGATCTTGTGATGAAATTCATCACCTGTTCCTCACTATTTTTAGGCGCTCATTCACTGCTTGTTCAGCACCTTAATTTCGTAAAGAGATAGATTTTGAGAGAGGGGGTTGGTGAGAGAGTCGATTCTGCCGCGGCGCTGCCGGCGTCGCAGCCGACGCAGTGCTGTTAAGCGCTCGGTCTGAATTCGGGAACTGCAGGGTATCTAACGGCTGTGTGTGTAAAATACGCATTTTTTGATGTATATATATTTCATGCGTGTGTGTGTACATTGCAAAATTGTTTATTTTTGTTTTTTACAAATCCAAAGTTTGTAGATAACTCAACATTTGAAAACAAAAGAAAAGATTTGCGATATAATCGATTTTTTAACAGCGCATTTTAAATTTTTTGTGACTGTGGTATTTTCATTTTTTTTCCCTTGCACGGTCATACTTAAAATGCTACATACACACATTTACGCCTTAATGCTAAGTGCGCCAGCAGAACATACATACATACATATGTGGAGGCCGTGACGTCACACACAACAAAATTGGAAAATATTGGGGACTTGGTTAAGGAGGCTGAATTTCCAAACAATTTAAATGCAGTTAGTTGCGGCTATGCCATAAGATTATGATCATAGTTTTTTTAAACCATTTTAACAACATTTATAACAGAGAAATGGCAAAAGAAAGAATTTAAAAAAAAACGAATCGAATTTTGGGGCACTTTGGGGTCGTTTATTGTTTTAATTTGTACCTTACACGCGTCTCCTAATTATTTCAGAATTAAGTTGATTTTTCTAGATTTTTATGTCAATCCGCTCTGGTAGGAATTTACCACTGACCCCTTTTTTATTGGAACAATTATATTAGTTTAGATATTAATTATTTTGAAAATTCTATTCTTAAAACAGACCATTTGAGTAGGAAGGAATTTAGGAGCAAATCACTGGAAATTTAATTTATCGCCGCCCATTATCGACTTCTATCTAAATTAAAATACCCATGTAACCCTTTATATTATTATTTTTTTATTCATTTATTTATTATTTATTTATGTGTTATGTATTCGGCCCGCCCTAGCAAACTATTCCAACCTTTTTCCCTTCACAGGCATTTTCTATTGCAGCGTGCCGAATGAGAAAATATTGAAAGTCTATTTAATGACGAGTGTAATAATTTTTCGTCACAAATGTTGATATCAGAACTTTTGTTTGCTGAAGGTGCGATCGTCACTAGTTTTTTACCTCGTTAAGAGATGTTTTTATTTGATATCAGAAGTTTTTGTTTGTTTACATTTGCTCTCATAGGAGCTAATATATGTATTTAAATTTAAATTGGTCAATCATAATTTGTAAACCATTGTACTTAAACAAATTAAGTTAAAAAGGCGTTTAAGTATTTCAAAATACCTTTTAAACGAGGACGAGCACATGTCCGTAGCTTTAGTAGTGTACAACTTACGAACTAACGAAATTTAGCTATTTTTAGCTTTTTTCCCGCTAAAGCAGCGGGTTTTTCCAAAAGTCGTAAAACAAAAGTTTCCTTTTTGGAACTCCTTAAAACAGTATGGATACGCACATACTAAATTCAATGCTTAGGCATCGTAAGTTCTTTTGAGCTGGCAAAAGTGGCTATTTGGGTTTCTGAATAACTTTTAAACAGTTTTAAGTTTTAAAGAAAGTCGTTAGAGCCGTTTTTGAGAAAAATAAACAAAAGTTTAAAAAAAGCGGGTTTTTCCAAAACTGGTAAAACTAAAGTTTCTTATATCGAGCTGTTGAACATTATATAAAATTTTCAGGACTTTAAAACCGTGTTTTGGGACACACAGACAAACTGACAAACAGAATTAAATTTTCAATTTGGGAAGAAGAAGAAAATCTTCTTTTGGCTACAACTATTGAACGGAGCGTCAGTCATTCGACTGGCCCCACCGGCCCCAACAGATCCAAATTTCTAAATTTTCACTTTTACACTTTCACCGCTCTCTCTCCCAAACCAATTGATTTTCATTAGGTCTTGGTATGCAACCCTTTAAGTTTTAGCAATACCTTTAATTTGATGTATTACTCATTACGATCGGACTATCACAGCAGATTTTCAATTTTGCGGCTATATAATAGTAGTCGCCTTCGCACACTCTCCTTGTGCGCTTCGTCACTACATGGACTGTCGTCCATAGTGATTATTTATTTATGTGTTATGTATTCGTCCCTGTGGTACCCAGGTTATGGAATTGTGTAGTGAAATGAATGTTATTTATAAACATAGCATAGGGACTATAACCCGAGATGAGCCATCCCAGGAAATGGGGGATATTATTCGATGGCGGACCTAGGGGAATGCCAATTGATGAATTTATATTCCGGATAGAGCATTTACAGATGGCTTACCAAGTCACGTGGAAAGAGGTTCTTCGATCTTTTCACTGCCTGGTAGATGGACAAGGCCAAGGATTCGCTAAATTTAAGAAACGCGCTGCAACAACTACGCGAGCGAAAACAACGACCAGGAGAGAGCGTGGATGAGTAACTGCAGGCAGTGTTGGGAAAGGTACTGTGTTTTTACCTAGGTAAGGTAAAAGGTATTGTGCAAAAATAAATACATAGGTAAGGTAAAGGTACTTCAATTTCCCAGTACCTAGGTAAAGGTATACGGTAAAAATATTGTTTTTTTTTAATTTTTATAATTTTATTTATTTTATTACATTGGCAAATCAATTCAACTTAAAATAAGACTAGGTTTCAGTTTTTAGTCGTCTTAAAAAATCTAACATTATCTATTCATTTCATTTCAATTTAAATGTTATCTTTTTTTTAACATAACTAATGTTTCGAAAAACTCCTCCCCCAGCCTGTTTCGTTTTGGGATTCAAATTTGATCTCCACAACTAAACAATCTTTCAACTGGCGCAGAGCTGGGCAGAACTGTATTATATTTTAGGAATACATCAAAAATGCATTTATATTTATGTAACGCTGTTAAATTTTTGTCATGGTCACTTAGGTATGCCAAAACCTCTAATTCGAATTTGCAATGCTCCATATCTTTATCATCTCTTAACTTTACTTGCATACTGAAATTGTAAAATTCTTCAGAATCGTTAGTAACAATACTTTTATTTATTAAATTTCCTCTGTGTTCTTTACATTCCACAGTCGTCGCTGCCATAGGTTAAAAATCAAAAAATTGATTTTGAGATATTCCAGCAAAAACCAGTTTAACGATCAGCTGATTGTCCAAAATTTACGAACCAATAGTTTTTTTTGGAATTTCTAATAGGATTTTCCAATAATGGAATGAAAAGAGGGATGACGTGCTCACTTACTGGCAATTTGTTTACAGTGCAATGCAACGCCTTGAATTACAAAATTCTTAAAAAATATAAAGCACGGTCTAACCCAATTTAAATATAATAGAAATTGTTCATAACGGTATATACTTTGTTTATTCAGATACATATATAAATAACTTGTGCTGTGTTTTATGTAAGGAAGTGGTAAAACGTGCGTCTTTTTTAGTTCGTAAATGTTGTGCATTGCAATGTTTAGGTAAAGTTTTAAGTGCTTTCCCCCGCTTACCCCCCAATGATGTTTATATTCTATTATTAATACATATTTCAAGATTTTAAAAATGTTTTCATCAGCTGCCGAAACGTGCCGATGCACTTGTGTCATTAAAAAATGCTACCTAACCTCATTTCTTTTAGCAGGTCCATCTAGGAAGCTTTTTTTTGTTCTGTGTGTGTTGTTGTTGTAGCTTGTTTTTGCTGTTTCTCTTGTTGCTTTTTGATATGTGTTTTTTGATTGGAAAGCTTTCTAAAGGACCCGCTGAATCAAAAATAAAGGATATTTAATAATTCGACTGCAAATACAGATTTATTTAACAGATTGCTTTTAAGTTCTGATCCATTTATTAATGGACAAAAAAACTTAGAAATAACCAAAAGTAACTTTTTTTAGAGTCAACTATCTCGCTACTCGATCAACAAATTTAAAAATGATATTAAATCGTATTATTTTTCGTTTTGTTTTTTATAATTTTTTTGGTGCGGGTGGAGTTTAGTAATCACTCCCACATTTTTATATTGCAGTTCTAAGTTTGTAAATATCGTACGGTAAACAAACCAACTTGTTATTATTACAAAAATTGAATTTTGGATTGCCCTCTCATGTAAACGCAACCACTGAGAAAATCATTCCTATGGAAGCTATAGGATATAGTGGTACGATCTGGCCAACTTTTGTACCATATATTTATAATATTTATCTAGATTTTTGGTAAAAGTTTCATAGCGATAGCACATCTAGAAGTATTTATGGGGTGCATGTCATAACGCCCGGTGACATAGCGCCCGCGGGCGCTATGTCACACTAAACAGTGTCATAAGGCCCGTGGGCCTTATGACACTTTTACGAGTGTCATAACGCCCTTTCAAAAAATGTCATAGTGCCCACGGGCGTTATGACACTTTTAAAAAAATTCTAAAATGCATTTTGAGTTAATGAGAATACCGATAAGAGAATTACTGTTTGTTATGTTGTAAAGCGCATTCAGAATCAATGAGATTATCGAGAAGAGACGTACCGTTTATTATGATACCTCTCAAGCATTTTCATATTTTAGTTAGTTAATCACTGATCTTTAAACAACGTGGACGCGATATGGAGGCTTTTGAACCTTTCGAATACAAAATTGTTGCTGGCTTTCGCAAAAATTCTATGTTTCGGTTCTGATTCAGAAGATGAAGATGTGGAAAATACTTTCCAGTTCAGCCAAATGGCTGACGTGCTAAAATGTATTATTTGCTTGATAGGCCGCGGGACGTAGTTTTTCTATCATGTATGTACTTCAAAATATGCTTTGAGTGCTTCAAAAATCTGGAACAGCGTTCAAAAAACTCTCTATTGCTCTGCCCATACTGCAGACAGATAGTTGAGAATCATTTACAAGTATTTCAATAAATTGTTGAATAGACCGCAAGCAAAAATTTTTTTTCTAAAAAATCGCGCGGTTTTTTAGAAAAAAAATTTTTTCCTGCGGCGCTTTTTATGGGTCCCCATAATTGTCCCCATAACTGTCAGCTCATTACTCATTGCTACATTATTCTTTAATACTCTATGTTACTCGCATTTATAAGAATTTCTATAAAATGTTAAATAGGGCGAAGACAAATAAAGGTGCAAGCCGCATTATTGTTTAATGCACGCACTCAAGCTGAATACGACTTCTTTACTTATATAAATAATAGTTAAATATATTTTCCCTGAGGGCGTTATGTCACTTTCCTGTGTGTCATAAGGCCCTCAAAAAACTGACATAGCGCCTGCGGGCGTTATGACACTTTTGAGTATGTCATAAGGCCCACGGGCCTTATGACACTTTTGAATGCGTCATAACGCCCGCGGGCGTTATGACACCGGGCGTTATGACATGCACCCGTATTTATGGCCGCGGCTCCATACAAGCCCGACCACTGTGCATTCCTCAATAAGCCACCCTTTAAATAATTTTAACTTTTTTATCACGTAATGGACCCATTTAAGTTTAAATTTAGGGATTGTGATTGCTGACAATACAAATGGTTTTGACCAGTGCACTATGGGTAATTTGACCACTTTTTCGCCAAAACCCCTTTTTCAAAAGTCGTTAGAAATTGGATTTGTCAATCATAATGTATTAGGATAACTTCAAGTATCAGTAAGTTTCAGTAAGTATAAAAGTGCACATTTGCTCACTTTCTCTGAAAAAATGTTTTAAGGGGGGGTAGGGTCTTGCAAAAAAAAATCCTTTTTTTTGTTTATTATTTTAATTGGTGGAAAAACCGTTTAAGAATGTGTCATGAAAGTTTCACGAAGAAATTCGAACTATTTTGGAACTTATACCAGGATTACGGCACCCAACTTCGTTGTGCAGTAGTGTAACGGCGCCTGTAGCGACTAACGGAAGACACAGCCTCAACGTATACTACGTTTAACGTGACGAACCAAGCCAGTCTAAATCTAGGCTGCCGTAGGTCAAACAGCTGACTCTGGGTTTGCACCGAAAGCTGCCTCAGCTGTTTGGTATTTCCGGAAAAAAACCGACGCGGCGTGGCTCGAATTCTAGCACGTTCTTCTGTAAAAACCCTCCAAGCGATCAAGACGTATGTCAACAAATCAGTGAGTCGTCCGTGGAAACGTGACGACCCCTGGCCGCGTGTTGCGAAAATTGAGACAGTTTGCCAACGTTTTGCTCGGCAGCACTCGCGCGAGGAGCCTATCAACCGAATCACGACGCCCTCCCAGAGAAGGATTTTCCTGCAGCTTGGACCAACCCGGTCGCGCTCAGCGCTTGAGTCGCGTTTTCTAATCCAAATCGCAGCCACGCTACAGCAGGGATTGCGGCGATTTCCAGTCATTTTGATCACCCAGACAACTGCCACCAGAAGCACCCCACGGATAAAAGCCGGAAAGTGGCTGCCCCGAGGAGCACCCTCGTCAGAAAATCGCATTGGTGTGCACTTCTGACCGAAATCGTAAGGCGGCTGTCCAAGGAGCACTCGTGGTGCCCGCCACGGGCATTAGCAGCCGCCCACCAGAAGCCCGAAAATCTGCCGCCCAAAGCAGTCGCCACGGCAATATATATATGTATATAGCACATATATGTATACATGTAAGTCACACGAACCCCAAGATTGGTCACATAACCTCTACAGCATTCCAAACCACGTGCAGGTTGAGAATTTTCCATCGCGTCTAACGGACGAAGAGGAAGAAAAGGAGAAGAGAACGATAACGGCTCCCGAAACACTGGAACGAGGTAGAACTGGAACGTGGAACAGCAAAGCCGCTGCGCGAAGAGCAAAGAAGACCGAGAATTCAAAAAGGAGCAACTCAACACAGAGAAAATAACCGGACTGTAAACGAGCATAAAAGCAAGATAAAAGAAACTAAACAGAACCCAAATTAAGTGAAACTAAGCATAGTTAAATCGAAATAATGTGAGAAATAAGGAAATTCAATGAAGTGCGGAAAAGAGAGAAATTAAAAAAGTTATAAATTTGTCAAAAGGTGAAACTCGCGATTGAAGTCAAAGAAATGAAGTAAAGTAAAAATAAAATCAGTTAATTCTAAAGTTTTGCGAACGCGAAATAGAGGAGGTAGAGAAATATGAAGTTTGTGTACAGGCCGACAGGTCAAAAGAAAGAAATGTAAAGTGAAGAGATAAGAATTTACACTGAAAGAATTATTATTTTTTTGTTTCTTTTTAATTCCCTTCCGGGGTAGTTTCTTTTTTATAATTTTATTGGGAAGAAAACGGTAGCGACAGAGTACCGTGTAATGTAATGATCTAGCTAGCGAAAACGAAGGAGTGGATTTAATGTAATTTTAGAAAAGTGCTCGATAATCTGGTTTATTATTTCTCACGCTAAATCTATGGGTGATCCGCCCAACTCCCATCGCAGCCAACCTACGCCAAGTGGTCGACCTCTTCGCCAAAGAGAATGCTGGGTAAGTTGTTATAAGAAATAATGCGACAGAAATTTACCATATTATTCGAGCTCAATTCATATATTGCCTTAACCTATAAGAGAAATCAAATGAATTAATATCTATGTTAAATAATGCAACTAAAATCATAGACCCAAGACCAGCCGTTGATGCTTTCCTTTCTTTCGGTTTTCTTGCACCCAGTCAAACCTCGCAGGGTCACCTTAATGTAAATATTAGACAGGTTAATTGTACTTTTCTCGTTTTTCCTAAAGAATAAATGCGGCTATTCGTCGCTGAATAAAGTTATTTTAGATATTTTGTAATTAAAAGCAAAGCCCTTGAATGCCCTTTAGACACGCTTGTCAGGCTAATGTAAGGAATCCACACTGTATTTCAGCTTTCGCACATCCGTAATTTTAGCGTAAATAACCATGTATAAAAATCTTTCTAGCGGCTCAAATATAACAAACATGAACGCTTAAATTTTGAACAACTAACTCCACAAATGATTCCTCGGGCGTAGATGGACAAAGGGGTCACCAGATCCATGCTCTAGGGAGTGATCAAGGTAGGGTGGGCTTTTTACGACCACAACAACATCTGTGGCTTCGTTTCTACCTAATTTCTTTCTCACACTCGACCATCCTCTAGAATCTTTCTTTTCTGAATTTGTTTATCAATCTTCCGGTTGGCAATCTCGCCTTGCTTTCGTCGTAAGCACGCTCAATTCTGGACTTATAAATAATAATGAGTAGCAAGTGTACGATCCGTTCACGCAAGACCTGCACCCCCAACGCCGACGAGAGATAGCCGGATTCTATAGCGTGCCCCGCAAGGACGGATCGGTAGCCTTAACCTCACACAGCTAGTCGTTACACGCTACAGAGATAATTAATTATTATTAATAAGATAAAGTGGCGCCCAACGTGGGGCCTCTGCTGTGTAACTTATTCGCAGAGACTCACCGATAAACAAGTTCGAATCTTTCCTATATATTTCCAATTTCAAAATGTTCTATTTTGAAAATCTTTTTTTGTTTGGTTTTTTTTTTTAGTTTTTGATTAAGACCTAATTGTATGGGAATACAGAGACTGAAGACGCAAGTTTTGTCCTGGCCACAGTTAGCTGTCTACGTTAAATTTTCCTTGTTGCATTCAGTAGAGAGCCAGGGATTTCAGTTCGTGGAAATTGCAAAAGACTTCAAACTTAGGTTTGGCTCTTGACCTGTTCTGAGCCCATGCTCCCACAATTAAAGTTCCCCAGTAGACTCATGATATTGGAAAAAAACAGCACCTTCCTGTGGAGAGGGGCGTTAACCACGAGAGTCCGATCTAAGAGCTTAGAATCAAATTACTTTATAGAGGTTAAACTCCGTTTCTAAATGAATCAGGAAAACGTCAGTAACCGTTTCCGAATGTTTTTGAGTCCGACTTAAGTTAGAAAGGGGAGTGACCACCACCCTTCATAACCCATCTATTAGAGAAAAAGAACAAGAGAGAGAAATTCAGGTTTTGAGAAAAGTTAGTCTATCCTACGGCCGGGGACATCAAAAGTGGAGTAAGTTTTTTTGTTTTGATTTAGAAAAATATCACAGACGAGATCGAGATAAACAATTTAAAATAATAAAGAAATAATGAAGAAAGCATATATAATCGCACAATGGGTATAGACCGATCACCAGACCGAGGCTCTCAGGGAGAGGAAAAGCCAGTCTGCGCGTTATGCAAATCCGAAATCAAAATCGCAAACGAGAGGTTTGAAACTACGTGCCACCACGAGTTCCACAAAAAATGCATCAATATACATTTTAAGAAGAGCGAAAATTGTCCGGTATGTCAGGTTGCATTTAGGCCGGTGCAGGAAACCTCGGGCTTACAAACGCGATCGCAATCCAAAACTCGAACAGGGGATGGTAATAACGAAAGGAATCCCAGCGGAGATACTCCTAGCACGTCGAGAGGCACGGAAGCTGCTAGCTACAGGAATAGCGACACAAACGCACTGGCGAGTGCTGTTACACTGGTCGCCATGGAGCGTAGGCTGCTCTCAGTGTTGTCCGAGAAGATGACTGAGTTGGTACAGACAGCAGTTGTCAAAAGTATTAGTAGTATAAACCCAACTATAGCTAATGCAGCTGTACTTGGACAGGATAGAGGTGAAACCACTACAGCAGTAGATAGAGTCAACCGTAGGTCTAACACTCCATTCCAAGGAGCTAATCCGAACAATCCAGCGTCGGGTTACGATCGCCCAGATCGAAATATTACTCCAGAGCTGGGAATACGTCCCAAGAAGATAGTGCACATCTTAAATGGTTGGAAGATCAAATATTCAGGGTCAGGTGTGTCAGTGGACGACTTTATTTACAGGGTTGAAGCACTTACGCACCAAACTCTCGAAGGAAATTTCGCGGTGCTGTGTCAGCGTGCTGTTCGAGGGTAAAGGCAACGAGTTTTACTGGCGCTATCACAAGTCGGTAGTCGATGTCCGTTGGGAGAATTTGTGTTCGGCCTGCAATTCCGTCAAAATCGAGACGATGTGGACATAGGAGAACTAATTCGAAATAGGAAACAAAAACCGAACGAAACTTTCGACGGATTCTACGATAGTGTAAATGTGTGGATCGACCAATTGCAATCACCGTGGTCACCGCGAAAAATTGTCCGAGTACTCAAAAACAATTTGAGACCGGAGATACGACACGAAATCTTGAACGTAGAGGTGTCGTCAGTACAGGAATTGAGGGAGATCTGTCGCCGACGAGAAGCCTTTTTGGATGATGTCAAAGGGTCTCACAGCTACGTCAAATCTACACCCTACCGAAAAGAAATCGCCGAATTATGGGAGGAATCTTACTCAGAAAACGGATCTGATTTAGACGGCGGTTTAGATGTCGAAGCACTTGCTCTAGTGTGTTGGAACTGCCACAAAGAAGGACACCGCTACCAGGATTGCGTAGCTGACAAACGGGTGTTCTGCTATGGCTGTGGAGCCCGCAATACATACAAGCCTAGTTGTAGTAAGTGCGCGAAAAAAGGGAAAGTCCGGCATTCCGAAGTCGCCATTCAAACCGAGCATTTCGAATGCCGCTCGTCACCAGTCAACGATGACCGATTAGGTAGGGTTGAACCACTTGTCAGCCCAAAAACAATCCCGGACGTACCGAAAAGCAATGTTAGTCGACTACTACATTGTAAAATAAAAGATTTACCTGCCCTTTCACCTCAAACGTTTTTGCCCCAACCGTCAGTACAAGCACAAAGCCATCGAAATTCCCGGAGGATCAAAAAGTTTTGGGGAAATGTACGACAATGTAGGATGGGGTTGAAGCACATCTGTTCATTTCCTTTGGGTGGTAGAGATCTTCTTCTATTTTTATCAATTTCAATGTTGAACCGTACCGTATATGGACTGCTCGACTCCGGGGCGTCAATAAGCTGCGTTGGAGGGAATCTAGCCACCGAAATTATAGAAAAGAAAATGTCGTACAAAGCGCTGAACACCGAGGCTTCCACAGCGGATGGAAACCTTTAAGAAATACTTGGAAAATCAAGTCACTAGGGATAGGAAAACAAAAATCAACGCCGGGACAGGATGTTAATGTTGAAGAGCTGAACCAACAACTCTCAAAATGCAATGTACCTGAAATCAACGATAGCAATTTGTACCTGAATTCAGTACCTGAACATTTCTGTGATAATAGTTTTAGATTTGTTTGTGTTAATCAGTACGAAGTTCTTGTCAATATTCTTAAAATTAAATCAGACGCAATCGGACTAGACGAAATAAATCCTAAATTCATTAAATTAATACTTCCCAAAATTCTTACATACATAACACACATTTTTAACACTGCATTTACAACATCCGCATTTCCTGACTGTTGGAAAATCGCAAAAATCATACCAATTATGAAAGCCAACAAGGAATATAGACCTATATCAATTCTACCGTTCTTATCGAAAGCCTTTGAGAACATTATGGCAGCCCAAATAAACGCATATATAGGTGATAATGCTCTACTTAACAACAACCAATCGGGATTCAGAATAAAACGTAGCTGCACCTCGGCAATCCTAAAAATTTCGGAGGACATACGTAAACATGCAGACCAATCCAACGTGACGCTTCTAGTACTTCTTGACTATAGTAAAGCGTTTGACTCTGTTAATCATGATGTTTTGTGTTCAAAATTGAAAACTCAGTTCAATTTTTCAACCACTTCTGTCAAACTTATGACCTCGTACCTAAAAAATCGCCGGCAGTCTGTAGTAATATCTAATGTTTCGTCTTCTCTTGTAGTCCTTAAACGTGGTGTGCCTCAAGGCTCAGTTCTTGGTCCGTTACTGTTTACTCTGTATGTCAATGACCTTCCCTGTGTGTTGTCAAATAGTGATGTTCACATGTACGCCGATGATGTCCAGATGTATGTTAGCCGTCCCATTAGTAGAATTAACGAGTGTGTGAATATTTGTAATCGAGAGCTTGATAAAATTAGCAGCTGGGCTAAAGACAATGGCCTTGGTCTAAACCCAACAAAATCTAAATGTCTCGTAATTTATAAAAAGAAAGTAAATATTGCTGACCTGCAGCCATTGTTGATAAACAGCATGCCCATTAAATATGTTGAAAATGCTACAAACTTGGGTATCATATTCAATAATAAACTTAGTTGGAATGACCATATAAATAAAGCTATAGGGAAAACGTACGGTTTACTAAGATCTCTCTGTCCTGTTAAAAGTCTGTTACCCATAAATTTCATCTATCTGTATTTATGAGTAATTTGTCCTACGTGACTATCGCACTAATTATAAGTTATAAACTTGTAGCGTTAGGAAAGCATTTTAAAATAAATTGAAATTGAAATTAAAAATTTAAAGTCGACGTAGAATACGGCAACATCAGAAAATCCTTGGACCTGTACAATGTACCCTCCTTAAAACAAGATCTTTATTTGGGAATAGATTTCTGGAGACTATTCGACATCATCCCAGAGCAACTGCAAGTAGCCGCGATAGAGTCAAACGAGGTTAGCGAGGACGGTAACAAGGAAAAAGTGAAAGTAAAGCTGAGCCACGTAATCAACTATTTCCCGTCATTTACTCTGGAAGGCCTGGGAAAAACCAACCTTATAAAGCATGCAATCGACGTCGGGAATGCTAAGCCCGTTAAACAAAGACATTTTCCCGTGTCACCAGCCGTCGAAAAAAACATGTATGTAGAAATCGACCGGATCTTACAATTGGGAGTAATTGAGGAATCGGAAAGCGCCTGGTCATCCCCGATAGTAATGGTCACCAAACCTGGTAAGGTGAGACTATGCATGAGACTATGTAAATAGCTCAAATCAGTGGAATATTGAGCCGGTTGCCGAAAGCTGAATACATCTCTAGCCTCGACCTGAAGGACGCTTATTGGCAAGTTCCTTTAGAGGTCGAGTTGCGTGATAAAACGGCGTTTACTGTTCCAGGGAGGCCTCTATATCAATTTACGGTTATGCCTTTCGGGCTATGTAATGCCACCAGCACAATGCCTCATGGACAAAGTCGTTCCAGCGTGTCTTAAAGATAGAGTATTCGTCTACTTGGATGACCTCTTAGTGGTCTCGTCGAGTTTTGAGAGTCATTTGGAAGTGTTGATGGAGATTGCTCTGTGCCTTAAGCGAGCGGGATTGACTATCAACATTGACAAGAGTCACTTCTGTATGAGAAGAGTGCGCTATTTGAGACATATCATTGGCGATGGCGGTATACGAACGGATCCTGAAAAGGTTAAAGCTATTACTGACTTCCCCATCCCGAGAACTCTGCGTGGGTTAAGGAGTTTCATGGGTCTTTGTGGGAAGTTTGTGCCAAATTTTGCTTCACTGTCCTCCCCACTGACAGATCTGATGACGACTAAGCGCAAATTCAGCCTGACTCCCGAGGCAATAAAAGCATTCGAGGAGTTGAAAGCATGCCTTAGCGAGACACCCGTATTGTGCAATCCAGATTTTGCAAAGCCATTCGCAATCCATTGCGACGCGAGCAAAACAGGTGTCGGAGCCGTGTTAGTTCAAGAGTCGGAGGAAGGTGATGAGCGACCGGTTGCATTCATTTCAAAAAAACTGAACAAAGCGCAACGAAATTACACAGTCACGGAGCAAGAATGTCTACCCGCAATTGTAGCGCTCAAGCATTTCAGAGCTTATGTAGAAGGCCATCCGTTTAAGATAGTTACCGATCACGCGCCGCTCCAATGGCTGATGGCGAACCGCGATTTAAGCTCCCGATTAGGGCGGTGGGCAATAGCATTACAACGATTTGAGTTCACTATTGAACACCGCAAAGGCTCCCTACACGTCGTTCCGGACTCCTTGTCGCGCGTAATAAAGACGAGGTCGCCGCAGTGGATTTCCGAGAAGGCTTGTTGGTAGATTTAAGCTCAGAACATTTCAAATCAGCCGAGTACAAGGAGTTTGCCTTAAAGGTGTCTGCTAATGAACCGAGCTTCCCCGATCTCAGAGGACGGTTACGTGTACAGGAAAGCGGAGCATCTATCTGGAGAACAGGTCCACGACGAATACGCTTGGAAGCTATGGATTCCTAGGGATTTAGTTTCAGAAATCCTTTTCCAAGCGCACAACAGCCCCTTAGCTTCACACGGGGGAATACATAAGACTATCGAGCGAATCAGACGGTATTATTTTTGGCCCCGACTAGTACACGAAGTAAACGCGTATATCAATGCATGCGAAACGTGTAAAACTACCAAACCACCGAATCAGGTGTTAAGACCACCGTTGGGCAAGGCACCTGAATCCTTACGATTCTTTCAGCGTATCTATATCGACTTCCTAGGCCCCTACCAACGATCCAGAAGCGGAAACGTCGGAATATTTATTGTTCTCGATCGTGTTTTTAAAACAAGTCAAAAAGATCAACGCTGACGTAGTAATCAAGTACCTTGAAGGCGAATTGTTCATGACCTTTGGCGTTCCCGAAACGGTCGTGTCGGACAACGGGTCGCAATTTCGGTCAGATGTCTTCCAGAAGCTGATGCCACAATACGGAGTTTCACACAAACTGACCGCTGTTCATTCGCCGCAAGCTAACGCTTCCGAGCGAGTAAACCGTTCTGTTATTTCTGGTATCCGATCGTATGTTTGCCCTAACCAAAAGGACTGGGATGAGAGCCTGCATAAAATTTGTTGTGCGTTGCGTTCTTCAGTGCACAGTAGTATTGGAACCACACCCTATTACTTAGCTTTCGGACAGCACATGATAACAGACGGACCTACGTATTCCTTGCTAAGGAAGTTGAACCTGCCGGACGACCGCTCCTTACTGTACAACAGACAAGATTCGTTTAAGATAATTCGAGAGGAAGCGACCAAACAGATGGAAAAGGCTCGTAAAATCAACGAAAATCGTTATAACCCACGCTCTCGAGAAGTTTCTTTCGCCGAAGGACAGGAGTGATTCGCCGCAACTTTAAACAAAGCTGTTCAGACCGGATATAATGCCAAGCTATGTCCTTCATTCATCAAAGCCCGCGTAAGAAAGAAGATGGGAAGATCATACTACACTCATAGAAATTTATCCTAAATACTAGAAAAGTCGCCCTAAAACCGAGGTCGCCCTAAAACTACGAAAAATTTTCTTATTACACAAAAGTAATTCCTTCTTTTTAGGGCGAAATCGCCCTAAAACGTTGAACAAAAAAGCACAAAAAATTACCCTAAATACTACCAAGATTCAAACGAATTTTAATGGATACATACATACATGTAAAACATGTAATGAACATGTGTGTGTAGTTGACAGGTCAAAACAAGTGAGTTAGAAAATCTTCCTAACTTCACGGGCGAATCGCCTTAAAAATCGCACCAAAAGTTTGAAAACGGGTAGCCCAGCGGTCTAAGCACTCGCACTTTCAGATTTGCTGTTTGAAAATACAGGTCGTGGGTTCGATTCCTGTGTGGGTCAACACTTTTTTATTTTGTTATTAGAGTTTTTATTACTAGTTAAGTTTTTTCGTCCGCATGTTAAATTTAAAGTAGTCTTTAAACCTTAAATAAATATGGAAATTCTGAGTTTAAAGACTAATTTATGTTAAGCATGCGAAGGAACGGCCCGAAGTATCCCAGCCATCAGCAAAAAAATACAAGTTTTTGTTTGTATAACTTAGACCGCAAGAAAATAAGATGTGTACAGTGTTTGTACGTTGCTTAGCGCGATGGGACTGTGGTGCAGCGCTAGAGCGTTAGACTCCAGCTCGAGAGGCCGTGGGTTCGATCCCGCGTAGTGACACCTAATGTTTTTCTCAAGTAAGTTGTTTTTTCTCCTTATATATATCTCCTAAATTCGATTACAAAGATGATTTTTCAGTTATAACCGGCGGTTATACAAGTCTGCTGCCTCCTGCCCCCCAACGGCATCGTCCGATATAGCGCCGACAATTCAACAAATAAATTAGCTGAAACGATGTTCGTGTGTGTGTGTGTGTATGTGTTGAGTCCAGTTCCCAGGAAATATCAACCACCCATAACCCCCCCCCCTCGACGAAAAATTAATTGATATTTTTGCTTTTATTTGGTTTTATTTTTATGGCGATTCGTCTTCAAAAATAGAAAAAAAAACCCTAAATATAAGAAAAACCACCCTAGATTTATGAAAAACTGCCTTTAGTTTAAAGGTATTTTTTTCCGATTTCAGGGCATTTAAAGGATTTAAAGGAAACTGGATTTAGTTTAAAGGTCTAATTTCTTATTTTTAGGGCAATTACCTTTGAAAATAGAAAAATCGCCCTAGATCTACGAAAAATCGCCCTAAATGTATGACAAATTCACCCGTATTTTTAGGCCGATTCGCCCTAGATTTGTTGCCTAGTCGCCATTGAGCCCCGTTTTAGGGCGATTTTCCTTGTTTTTAGGGCGATTTTACCGGAAAATTTCTATGAGTGTATGAACTTGAAGATCCACAAGGTCGACGAATTGGCATTTATCATGCGAAGGATATTCGTCAGTAACGTCTCTACAGGCGGTATCAGCCTAGGGTATCTGGACGGAAATACCCTAGTCTGATTGTAGGAGGGGGGTTTTGTAACGGCGCCTGTAGCGACTAACGTAAGACACAGCCTCAACTTATACTACGTTTAACGTGACGAACCAAGCCTTGCCACCCAGTCTAAATCTAGGCTGCCGTAGGTCAAACAGCTGACTCTGGGTTGCACCGAAAGCTGCCTCAGAAAAGAACCGACGCGGCGTGGCTCGAATTCTAGCACTTTCTTCTGTAAAAACCCGCCAAGCGATCAAGACGTATGTCAACAAATCAGTGAGTCGTCCGTGGAAACGTGAGTTAAAGGAGAAGGCTTTCCTACATCCGCGCCTAGCTAAATCGCGCTCCGCGCTTGAGTCGCGTTTTTTTAAACATACCCCTGGCCGCGTGTTGCGAAAATTGAGACAGTTTGCCAACGTTTTGCTCGGCAGCACTCGCGCGAGGAGCCTATCAACCGAATCACGACGCCCTCCCAGAGAAGGATTTTCCTGCAGCTTGGACCAACCCGGTCGCGCTCAGCGCTTGAGTCGCGTTTTCTAATCCAAATCGCAGCCACGCTACAGCAGGGATTACGGCGATTTCCAGTCATTTTGATCACCCAGACAACTGCCACCAAAAGCACCCCACGGATAAAAGCCGGAAAGTGGCTGCCCCGAGGAGCACCCTCGTCAGAAAATCGGATTGGTGTGCACTTCTGACCGAAATCGTAAGGCGGCTGTCCAAGGAGCACCACGATCGCTGCCCGCCACGGGCATTAGCAGCCGCCCACCAGAAGCCCGAAAATCTGCCGCCCAAAGCAGTCGCCACGGCAATATATATGTATATAGCACATATATGTATACATGTAAGTCACACGAACCCCAAGATTGGTCACATAACCTCTACAGCATTCCAAACCACGTGCAGGTTGAGAATTTTCCATCGCGTCTAACGGACGAAGAGGGAGAAAAGGAGAAGAGAACGATAACGGCTCCTGAAGCACTGGAACGAGGTAGAACTGGAACGTGGAACAGCAAAGCCGCTGCGCGAAGAGCAAAGAAGAACGAGAATTCAAAAAGGAGCAACTCAACACAGAGAAAATAACCGGACTGTAAACGAGCATAAAAGCAAGATAAAAGAAACTAAACAGAACCCAAATTAAGTGAAACTAAGCATAGTTAAATAGAAATAATGTGAGAAATAAGGAAATTCAATGAAGTGCGGAAAAGAGAGAAATTAAAAAAGTTATAAACAAAAGGTGAAACTCCTAAAAAAAATACCAAATCTCAGCTGTGCGCGATTTAAGTCAAAGAAATGAAGTAATGTAAAAATAAAATCAGTTAATTCTAAAGTTTTGCGAACGCGAAATAGAGGAGGTAGAGAAATATGAAGTTTGTGTACAGGCCGACAGGTCAAAAGAAAGAAATGTAAAGTGAAGAGATAAGAATTTACACTGAAAGAATTATTATTTTTTTTGTTTCTTTTTAATTCCCTTCCGGGGAAGTTTCTTTTTTATAATTTTATTGGGAAGAAAACGGTAGCGACAGAGTACCGTGTAATGTAATGATCTAGCTAGAGAAAACGAAGGAGTGGATTTAATGTAATTTTAGAAAAGTGCTCGATAATCTGGTTTATTATTTCTCACGCTAAATCTATGGGTGATCCGCCCAACTCCCATCGCAGCCAACCTACGCCAAGTGGTCGACCTCTTCGCCAAAGAGAATGCTGGGTAAGTTGTTATAAGAAATAATGCGACAAAAATGTAACATATTATTCGAGCTCAATTCATATATTGCCTTAACCTATAAGAGAAATCAAATGAATTAATATCTATGTTAAATAATGCAACTAAAATCATAGACCCAAGGCCAGCCGTTGATGCTTTCCTTTCTTTCGGTTTTCTTGCACCCAGTCAAACCCCGCAGGGTCACCCTGATGTAAATATTAGACAGGTTAATTGTACTTTTCTCGTTTTTCCTAAAGAATAAATGCGGCTATTCGTCGCTGAATAAAGTTATTTAAGATATTTTGTAATTAAAACCAAAGCCCTTGAATGCCCTTTGGACACGCTTGTCAGGCTAATGTAAGGAATCCACACTGTATTTCAGCTTTCGCACATCCGTAATTTTAGCGTAAATAACCATGTATAAAAATCTTTCTAGCGGCTCAAATCTAACAAACATGAACGCTTAAATTTTGAACAACTAACTCCACAAATGATTCCTAAGGCGTAGATGGACAAAGGGGTCACCAGAGCCATGCTCTAGGGAGTGATCAAGGTAGGGTGGGCTTTTTACGACCACAACAACATCTGTGGCTTCGTTTCTACCTAATTTCTTATTTGAACTCGACCATCCTCTAGAATCTTTCTTTTCTGAATTTGTTTATCAATCTTCCGGTTGGCAATCTCGCCTTGCTTTCGTCGTAAGCACGCTCAATTCTGGATTTATAAATAATAATGAGTAGCAAGTGTACGATCCGTTCACGCAAGACCTCCACCCCCAACGCCGACGAGAGATAGCCGGAATCTATAGCGTGCCCCGCAAGGACGGATCGGTAGCCTCAACCTCACACAGCTAGTCGTTACACGCTACAGTAGATATATTTCATTACTTTGAATGCGTTTTTCTCGAAACCACGTTTTGAAAGTCCGTGATCATCGGCATTTCTAAATGGCTCAACCGATCGTTTTCATATTTTCCGCATATTTTTCTGCATAAAAAAAACCCGCCCCCTGGGAAAATTCTTTAAAAAAAATTAAAAATCGGCCTTCCCAGGGGGCGGGTTTTTTTTTTTAATTCTTAAGCGAAATGTAAAAGCAGAATGCAATTCCGATACTTTTTAAGGGAGATACAGTGATCACCGCAAAACGCTTTTTTTTAATAGTGTTCCAGCAATCGCTTTGCCTGAAACGATATTGTTTATGCACCTTGTTGCGTCAGCTTGACCTACAAATATTAAACAATAAAACATATATACTATAAAAATTAGAAGCTATAATAATTAGGACAAAACAAAGTTTTAATACCCTTGAAAATTACTTACCTAAAAATTTATTCTTGATTAATACATTTTTTTGTTTGAACTCGAAAACAACTTGTCACAGTTAGAACGCAATTGAAAAACGCGGAACAACGGCGTCTGCCTTTGAGAAATATAAAAAGAACACTGAGTGAGAAAAACAACATCTGCAATTTCAATCTCTCTTGTTGTTCTTTTCCCTTTGTCACGATCGCGCTTGCCTAACTTGTCTCTACCCCTGCGCAGAGAAAGAGATTGAGAGAGAGAAATTTGGGAGAGCATCGTCTCTGGCCCCGTTTCGGTCGGCTCCGTCGGCGACACTGTCGGCCTAGTGATGATGTTGTGATGAATGTGTACCAAAATTCATCACCTGTCCCTCACTATTTTTAGGCCCTCATTCACTGCTTTTTCAGCACCTTAATTTCGTAAAGAGAGAGATTTTGAGAGAGGGGTTGGTGAGAGAGTCGATTCTGCCGAGGCGCTGCCGGCGTCGCAGTCGACTCAGTGCAATTTAGCGCTCGGGCTGAATTCGAGAACTGTATATGTATATACAAAAGGTTTGAATTAAATCCATCCCACCAGTTTTTATAGAAAAAATTGCAAATTTATAGCCTCTTCCCATAGAGTCCATCCGTGTGAAACGGTTGGGATTTTTGACGAATGTGAAACTCGTGTTCCCACAGAACTCCATCCACCATCTACCATCCGATAACAGCTGACTTAAGATCAGTTGCTCAACTCAACATTGACGAAGGGGGATTTTAACTCGGCAAAACTGGCGTAAAATTGCGTTTTCCTAAACTTATTGTAAAATAATATAATAAATAGCATAAGATAATAGTTTAAAACATATCTGAGCTTTTATAACACATTCTATAACGATTATGCATAAATATTACTGACTGGGGGAGAGCCTAACCTCCCGTCCCCACACTCCGCTCTCACTACGCCTCTGTCTAGCCAATATTAATATGGCAATTTTGTAAACAAAGTCAAATGTTTGCTGTTTTGGTAATTTATAGCAACTTTGGAACTTTATAGGAGTACATAGTACACTTTTAATTAATATTTGTTAGTATTTACGAATTTTCGTTTGCAGAACAGCTTAAATTTTGGCCCACACATAGCAACTTGTTGGCGAATGCTTTTCCGCTCATAACAAACTACAAGTAATAACAATCTACAAGTCCGTCAAAATTGGATGGCGGACTAACTGGGAAATTTTCGGAACAGCAAAACCTTACGGACCATCCGTTCAACGGATGGTAGATGGTGGATGGAGCTCTGTGGGAAGACCCTATTAGTCGATTTTTTGGTGCCAAAGACCCTATCCCCCCCCCCCATCAAGACCTCCATCAAAACATAAATAACACTGTGCAGCATTTTTAATGCTTTTTAAATTTACCTCGATGGATGCTATATTTTTGGATTCGTTACGAATTCCCAAGTTAAACTGCGTTTTCCAAAACGTTCCCCGACACAAGGATTCTTAGAAAAAGGACCTCAAAGTTCGAAAAATGCTGAAATTGGCCAACTTTCCGGAGCTCTCAGAGGCAAACGGATTCATGGTTTGATTCGATGTTAAAGTTTTTTAAAAGATGCACTCTTTATCTTTCAAACCCCATACTTAGAATAATTTTAGGATTTTTATTAACGGAGAAGCAAATTTTAGAAATCATAGTCAAAAATCATAAAAGCATACAGCTGCGGTCAAATTAGTAGTTGTGTTGCCGCCCTGTGTTTTTAAAGGTTTCTTGTTGTAATTTATCTTCTCCTGGACATATTGCATTGATTATAAGTGTACTATGAGACTAATTGGATAAGAAAAGTGACAACAACAAACTTTTAAAAACACAGGGCGGCAACACTACTACTATTTTGACCGCAGCTGTATGCTTTTATGTTTTTTGACTATGTTTCCTAAAATTTGTTTCTCCGTTAATAAAAATCTTAAAATTATTCTAAGTATGGGGTTTGAAAGATAAAGAGTGCATCTTTTAAAAAACTTTAACATCGAATCAAACCATGAATCCGTTTGCCTCTGAGAGCTCCGGAAAGTTGGCCAATTTCAGCATTTTTCGAACTTTGAGGTCCTTTTTCTAAGAATCCTTGCGTCGGGGAACGTTTTGGAAAACGCAGTTTAACTTGGGAATTCGTAACGAATCCAAAAATATAGCATCCATCGAGGTAAATTTTTGATGCTGCATAGTGTAATTTTCGTATTTTTGTATGGTGAAAGTCATATACGGTGCAATCTTTACAAAAGCGGTATGCAAGAATATTTGCTACTCTCTAAATATTATTTACAAATTATGTTAGGGGAGAAGGGGGCATTAATAGGGAGAAAAGTTTGGTTAGATATAGCAGCTATAAATAAAGCGCCGTTGAAATAAGACTGGTATCATCGGAAAGGCTGTTCTTTTGGCTATAACGTTTTCCTACATCATTTTGAAGTAAATTGCAAAGCCTTCGAGGAACAGTGCAAAGTGTCAATATACTTTTTAAACTGGTCTAGCCCCAATTCTGGGGTAATAACAGTCCGAAACTTACTTTCGCTGTTAACGGTAAAGGGTAAAAGAGATAATTTTCATAAAATTTTATTGGACTCTTTGGACACTATTCCCTTGATCTAAAATGGAGTACATTTGTTGTGTTTTTTTTTCTAACCTTTCTTTGCTATTTAAAATGTGGTTATAGCTCTTTGATGGGGAGGTCCATATTTTTGTAAGTTTATTATTTTGCTTCCATTATTGCTTAAAAATTTCGCGCTGTCAAATTTTAGTTTCGCCGCCCTTAACAGCGACTTAGGCCATTTTGCTCAGTTTGATCAAACTCTCGCTTACAAATTCGACCATGAGTGCAACCAATACTGCGACTACGACCAACAGTTCTACCAACCTGCATAAGTCATAAGAAATAAATTAAAGACCATGTGTTATCATATAGTACCCTTAACCATTTTCACCCCAAAAGGATTTTTTTAAGTTTGGCTAAATACCACGAAGATTGAAGACCAACTAAATATTTAGTAAGAGAAACGCGTTTGGCATGAAATTTGCCTTCAGAAAATAATTTTTATAGTGTAATAATAATTATATAGTGTCCCGAACAGAATGAGACGATTTTCAGGAATTTGACATTGACGGAAATTGGTTCGTAATTTCTTCAACTTATGGCGCTTTAAGCTCAAATTTTTAATGCAGCCCTCTGGTGTTCTAAGGAACCTTCAGTAAACACGGCGCGCAATTTAAAGGACCCGTTTGGCCTCTATGGCCACATACTATTGATGCCCTTGGACTATTTGAGCCCCCTTCTCCCCTATATTATTGTTTCGCTGAAATAACTTTGTTATAAAGGTTTATAGTATTTTTGTTAGAAATTATATTGGTAATAATTATAAAAATATAATTTCTATCAAAAAATAAAAAAATGGATACTTTTATATATTTTAAAAAATTAAATATGTTTTTCTTTTTAAAAAAAGGCGGGACCGCGCCTATTTTTTCAACAAAAATTCCTTTAAATTTAATAAAGTTAAGCCAAACAGATACCCTTGCAGATAATTCCTATTAATCATTCCTATTCCTATGGCAGCTATATGATAAAGTCGTCCGATTTTGATACAAATTTATTCGAAATTCAGAATTAGATAAAAAATGGTATTTCCAAAAGTAGGAGGTTGACCGATCCGGCTCGTTCCGACTTATATACCTGCAATAGATATAAGACTTTTGGGAAAGTTTTAGCCCGATAGCTTTAAAACTGAGATACTAGTTTGCGTAGAAACAGACGGAGAGACGGACATGGCTAGATCGACTCGTCTAGTGATGCTGATCAAGAATATATATACTTTATAGGGGCGGAAACGTCTCCTTCACTGCGTTGCAAACTTCTGATACCCTCTGCAAGGGTATAAAAACAAAATTCTAAAATATTGATCGTTTTTAAGTTATTAATTAATGCCACAAAAAGTGGTCAAATTACCTACCGTGCAGTGGTGGCCAGCAGAGGCGGCGCGCTGGGCCCACGGGATAGGCGATTTCTTTGCCGCTGCGCTGCTAGCGTTTCGACGCTCACGTACGCTGTCAAACAGAAAAACGTCACGCACACGGTCAAATTTGTGCATGCTCGCACTCACACAAACGCAATGCGTTCTTTCATTGTATGTGTGCTGCTTGTGCTGTGCTGGCCACCACTGGTTTTGACTCTTCAGCAGTCAAATCAAAAGCAAATCTTTTATAAATACCCGCTTTTAGGGCATCTACAAGTGCTTCGCAAAACTTTAATTCATTGAACTGGTCTAGTTTGTGAATGATCCCTTGTAATGTGGGCAACAAATATCCAAAATAACATCTATTTTCACCCTGTAATAGATATATGGCTTTTGCAATGATATCAGTAACGGAATTCATTTCCTCCAAAAAATGTAGCTCTGTTACTGTAAAAAGTGGCTTTTTTAATGCGGAGCATATATTTTTTAAGTGATTTTTTACTTTTAAAATACGTTTAACGCTATCGTGAAACGAGTTCCACCTAGTAGCACATGGAGCTATAAGCTTGAGGTGACAAATTTGTTCTACTTCATCTGCAGCAACCGTTGACCTGCTTACATAGATCCACAAAGACGTAGCTTTTGCAAGAGATGACTGATATAACCGTTTAAATTGGATGTCCTCAAGAGCCTTCTCTGCATCTTTGGTCACTACTAAGTTTAGAGTGTGAGAGGCGCATCTAAATTGCTTTGGGAGAACTATTTCACCGGCCTTACATACATCGATCTCTATAGCATCGACCTCTGACTCCTCTAAAAATTCAGAACGAACGGGATTCGATCCTACAAATTTATCAAAACTGTATACCTTAAATGGTTTTCTGAAGTCTGAAGCGTAGTCGGTAACAGTGCCGCATATTTGCGAATCTTTTAACCCATATAGAGAATGTATATCTGCCAATGTTTTTCCAATCAATTCATGTGTATAAGAAAAACGTACTCTCTTACAGGCCAGAACAACTCTCTAGATTCAAATCGATGTAATGCCCGGTGACACCAAAATAGCTTTTGTTGCTGGCGCTCCATATATCAGCAGTTGTTACAATGAAAGGGATATCTTTAAGTATATTATTAATATCTAGTTGATATTCCACTCTGCGTTTATCGAACATCGACTTAATAGTTTTTCGGCACGGTATATTTAAATTGCAAAGAGAAGCTCCTTGAAAGATTTTTTCTCGACGTGAGATATTGGTAGCATCTCCGCCACGATGTAGTCACACACTTTCTGCAAATATTTAAATTGACACACATTATTATATATTGAGTTATTACATTTTGTCATAAATTTACATGGGCTGAACTCAAGGAACCGAAAAACGATTTTGAATTTTCCTTACAAAGTTCCACATTCGGCTTAGCTTTCTTAGCTTTCATGGCCTCGTAGTCCGTGTAACTGCTTGGATGAAACCTCTAAAGTTGTTGAAATTAAATCCAATTACTTAGAAATATAAGCTTAAATAATTTTGTGTATATATTTTTAAAACACGCGGCATGAATAATTGTACGCACGTATCACTACATTAATGTATTTAATGTAATGAAACCCTCATGTACATATTTGGCGCGCAAAAATTCCGTATGTAGAACCATTTGACTATACCCTGCATGCAAAGAGGCGATATTTTTATCGCCTATCGTCCAGAAGTCACTTCTTAGTAACTTCTGGAAGATAGAAACACGACAGAACCCATTTTACAAAAACAAAAAGGGTCACGATCGTGGAGAAGTAACTTCTAAGACACTTCTAGGCGATAGAAATACGATAGAACACATTTTACAAAAACAAAAAGGGTCGCGATCGTGGCGTAACTTCTAGGGCACTTCTGGACGATAGAACACATTTGACTATAAAATTCTAAGTCAATTCCAAGTCAAAGTGTGTAGCCAACCCGTAAAATCCATAAGGAATTTTTGTTTTAATTTTAAACAAATTTTAGAATGGTTTTCAAGGGGAGAGCAGGGATAAACGTTCAATCGTCACATTTGCATGTAAAAAACGCAATGACACACACACACACATCGACAAGTTGGCATGTACATATTTATGTATGTAAAATGGTTAAATTAGGATAAAGTAACGGATTTCCTAATGGATGCAATTCTAAATTAAAATGTGTATGTATTCCGTAAAATATTCAGGAGTTTAAGTTTCTGAGCTCTACTTGAAAACTGTAAAGAAATTACAAAAGCCATTGAGATATATGTATGTACATACATATAAATAGATGCGTGCATATGCATTTACAGTTTCCCTGCAAGCAAAGAAGCGATATTTCTATCGCCTATCGTCCAGAAGTCACTTCTTAGTAACTTCTGGAAGATAGTAAGACGACAGCACACATTTTACAAAAACAAAATATACATCTATCGCGAAGTAGTCACTTCTTAGTCACTTCTGGAGGATAGAAAAACGATAGAACCCATTTTACAAAAACAAAAAGGGTCACGATCGTGGAGAAGTAACTTCTAAGACACTTCTAGGCGATAGAAATACGATAGAACACATTTTACAAAAACAAAAAGGGTCGCGATCGTGGCGAAGTAACTTCTAAGGCACTTCTGGACGATAGAAGGACGACAGAACACATTTGACTACCTAAAAAGGGTTGCGATCGTGAAGAAGTACAGTCCGCTCTTGGCTCTCTCTTTTCCTGAAAACTACCCTTTTTTCTCTTTGACCTACGCACTTTGTATTTCGAATTCAAGCGTCAGTTCGTTTCGAGATTTCTTTGTGATCAGTGCGATTTATTCTGAATTTCTGTGTTTGTGATGAAATGCGGAATGAACCTGTTATTTTTTAAATATTACATACCGCTTACGGTTGAAAATTAAAAACTTCAATATTTATTTACATCAAAAATAAAAGTGGGTAAAGAAAACGATGTTTAAAGGAAACTCTGGGCAAACCGAAAACTTAACTATACGCCACTTATTTGATTATATAAGGTAAATACTTTCTCCGATTTTTATGACATAATATTTATTATTTTGTTGTTGTTTTAGAAATTTTCATAGACCACGGAACTGGAATTAAATTAAATAATACAACACAATTTCCTACAAGCCACAAATGGCAAAAAGTCAGAAATTTACGCATAAAGTCTAGTTTTAAAGCTAGATGCTTCAAATTTGGCATACGAATGTAAAATGTTAATGTAGAATTTCGAATTTTTTTATTTGTTAATTTTTTTTTATTAAGCCACCCCTTCTCCCACAACCAATAAAAAACAACAAATTTTTAAGGTTACGTTGTAAAATTTTATTTATAGATATGTCTCTTTTTCTTCATGATATGATATTCAAATTTTCATCAGAGTCGTCGCCAGAGTCCGAATCCACATTTTCCAGTTGTGAAATTATTTTGCAGTTCGGAACAGAAGGAGTTTTTAGAAGATTTAGTACTTCTGGCGGAAGATTTTTTTTTTTTAATTTCTTTTGCCTTTTGCCTAAACATATGCTGGATATTAATGGGTCAGAAGAATCCATAGCTCTATAAAAAACATCTGCCATGTTGTTTAATCGGCTATTCTTTCGAGCATGAGATTTCCGGTCGCTTTTATAAAACCTTTTTCTTGCTTCTGAAGCATTTTCTCCTAAACATCCCACCGAAACTAAGGAGGAGTTCATTATTTGCCAGCCATGAACAAGTATTTTATGGACCGTCGGTGACATAGGATACCAAGGATATCTGTTAATGTATAACAGAAATGTATTTTCACAAAAAACCTTAAATTTCTCAACATCAACAGAATGCTCGCTTGAAATTGTTACCAAAATGACGTAGAAATTGTATAAAATATTCTTATCAAAGCTTGTAATTGTTGAAAACATTCCATAATCCGAAAATGCTCTTCTAGCTGTGTTTCTTTCATTACTATTCCCACTTCCATTTTGTTTGGGAATGCTTATATGTAATCCCATTTTTGTCCACATCATTTCACGAATTTCTTTTTTCCGAGACATAAATTCGATTTTGTCAGCCTGTTTAATGTGAAACTTTTGAATTTCAAGCCTACAGGATACGTTCAACACAAATTCTAAAAAACGAATCCAGGCATGCAATGGACTTGCACCATATTTAAGAGTCCCATGTCTTGGCTTAAAACATTCGGAAAGGAAATCAGAGGTTTTGAGGAGCTTTGTGGGATTGGCACCACATATTGGGCAACACTGAGTTGATGACGTACCAGTTAAAGCGTTCAGTACCTTACCATTTGAGCTTTTGAGTTTTATATGTAATGACAACTTCCTTGCCTTCCTTTCTATATATAAAGTCCTTTAGACCGGCGACTTGCACATCCAAGCATTCTTTTTCTCGTAGAATTTTTTCATGGCTTTCCTTAGCATACTCAATTTTAATTGGCCTGCAGAATCTTACAGATTGTGGTGCTCTGTTATTCCAAATAATTCTTTGATTTGCATCTATCAGCTGTAGAGGTATCATTGTGGTCACAAATAGCGATAGATCTAGGGAAGCAGGCTCTTCTGATTGAAACTTCTGCTTATATAAACTTTGACCTGTAGATCCATCGAATCCGTAGCTTGCTACTAAAGTGCAACATGATATGTTGTCCATTTGAGATATAACATCTTTTAGCATAACCAATAATCTTTCTGCTGTATGGTCCAAAATATTTTGCATTGAAACTTGGGCAAGACTTTCCGAAATTTCTATTTGAGATGGTCTGCAAACTGTTTTAACTTGTTGAAGTGATGAATATGGGGGGAAAATGTCGCAGCCGCGAACTTTATTTACATGATGAATGTTGATATACCGCTGTTTAGTAAGTCCATTTTCCAACAAAAATGCCAATGCTTCATCAGGGGTAAGTGGAATAATCACCTGAGATTTCAAAGTTCCAGTCGCGTTGCCTGTCTGTTGTTCTCTGACACCTTTTAATGCATTAAACAAACCATCCTCTCTAGCCCTCTTCGCTGAAACAAAAGCCGCATGTACTAAGTGATCTGTTGAATCTACTTCTGAAGAAAGATCGTTTGCTAACTTTTGTTTTAAACGTTTTCCAGCCTGTTCATAAGTTAGTTTTGGCCTTCCCATTTTAGATGGACATGGATCCGTAAGCTGTTGCTCAATGGCGATTGTCTGCGAAAGCCATGCTGAGTGCTGAACCTTAAATCTAGACAACATTCGGTTGCATTTAGGCAAATATTTTTTGATGTGTGATATGAATGTGTTAACTTTTTCCTCGACTTCGTTAGCCTGTGACATGCTGACTTCATTCACATTTAATTTTTCTAAAATCCACTTCTTTAAGGCAGAGGCGTCGCGTCCATTGCTCTCCCGATTCCCCAGCAATGTTAAGCGGCGAAACTCATATTCAGCTGCAACATGTCATTTTTTTCGAAAAGGGGCAAAAACGGGCAAAGGAAATTAATAACGCACTAATCTATATATTTTTACGAAGAACATACCATTTTTAGCTGCTCGCAGGAGCGCGCGGCAAAAAAGTTACACATCACGGAACACAGCTACAGTTGTTTATTTTTAGTTATAAAAACACACGAACAACAATTGAACAGACACAACAAAGCACATAGAACATCTAGAAACTACCACGCAAAGTTTAATCTACATACCTGTACGATTATTTTCCATATTTACAAATTGTTTTTACTTTTACGAAAAAGCCACAACATAGATGCAATGTTTACAAATTTGTACGGTTGCATTTTTATAAATCAAGCTAGCAATCAATCAGCTGACTTTGTTGGCGCGGGAAATTCAAATCGCAGCTTTTAAAAATTTTTTGAAAACAGTTTTATTTTATCCAGAGTATGCCTAATTGGAAAATACATTCAATTTTGCATATTAAAACTATAACAACTCTGACTTTATGCGTAAATTTCTGACTTTTTGCCCATAGTGCAAGCTTATGGACTGTGTTCACATGCCGCAATGCTTTCCTAATTATATATTTTAACAAATGTGTTGAAAGAATAAAAATGAAAAATGTGTACAAAAAACATATTTTCCTTTTAACCATTTGCAATTGGGAAAGGGTCTTCTAGGTATCTTTTACAAGTGTCTTCTGAGTAACTTCCAGAAGTGACTTCCGCGATATCGCCAAAGTCACCCCCTTCGGGAAGAAATGTTCCACTACGGCGGCACTTCTAGAAGCGTCGCCAAAGTCACTTCTAGAAGTGACTTCCGCGACACTTCTGGAAGTCACTCAGAAGTGACTTCGGGAAGTGTCGCCGTAGTGGAATATTTCGGAATAAAAATCGCGCGATTTTTTTTTTTTAATTTTTTTGCCTCCGGCGCTTTCTTAGCATTTCCCATCTCTTTTTAAAGACTAACAATTAACTATCTTAAATTTCAGGACTCCACCGATACGGACAATGAAAAGGAATAGGCTTAATCTGTACCACTAACCAGCATTTTTTATAAATAAATATTTACTGTCCAATCATTAACCATAGTTTAATATAGCATTTTATTTACTATTACAAATGAGTTACAAGTATATGGAGGTGCTGAACTAAAAACTCTCGTATTTGGCTTTGATAAAGACTAAGGTTGATCCTCCTCGGATTGCGATTTCTTAAGATTCATTTTAAAAATGTATATGTTGGTCATCCATGGTCGCCCAAGCTCTTAAGGAATCACGGTCCATCGAGGATATTAATTCGCGGTTGTGGGGTCTGGCCTGTTATAAAAACAATTTCACATTTTTGTCGAATTTTTTCGAACGCTTATTATTTTGACAACAAACGGAAAGCCCATATGTTTTTTATAGCAAAATGACACAAAACACCTCAAAATCCTAGAAAATCCTACCTATTTGGTAATAGTCTAGAAGAGCGGCCTGAGCACCAAAAACCGCGAAAAAATTACCCTCGATGGACCGCGATTTCTTAGGAATTTACGTGCAGAAGATTATTTGCGGAAATGCATGGTTCTCTTGTAATTGCATTTCAAAGTTGCGTGTTTTGCTATAAAAACAAAGTAGGATTTTGAGGTGTTTTGTGTCATTTTGCTATAAAAACAATGTAGCATTTTCTAGGAATTTATGGGTTTGCTATAAAAAACAAGTAGGCTTTTGTTGCTTAATCAGAAATTGCACTTTTGATTTTTGTTTACTATGGATTCCTGCAACGGGTGCACTATTTCTTATAAAGACTTTCTTGCCATGGACGAAGAAGAAGTGTTTGCATTTCTGCAGAGACATGGAGTTGTTCTAAAGAGCAAGGACTGTCCCAACTGCAGTAAGCCCGCAACATTGTCTTTCAATGCGAAGAGACCGATTAGTACGCCATTTTGGAGGTGCCGCAGGATGATAAGTAATCATCAACAGAAACGGAAATTAAGAAAAGTTCAATGCTCCTTTAAGGTAACAATTGTTTAATTTAAAAAAAATATTGCTTTAAATTATATTTGTAAGGAATCCGCCATCAAACGGACATTCTTCAGCAAGTCCCACGTTGGTATTGAACAGGCCTGTAATTTTGTGGCTTGGGAGATGAAGGGTTCAACCATCTCATTCCTTCGGGAAGAACTAGGCTGGTCCCAACAGACGGTGGTTGACTGGAGTAATTTTCTTCGGGAAATTTATCTTAGCTGGACGAAGAAGAACGCAAAACAAATAATAGGTGGAGACGGTTTAACCTTCTGCACGTAAATTCCTAAGAAATCGCGGTCCATCGAGGGTAATTTTTTCGCGGTTTTTGGTGCTCAGGCCGCTCTTCTAGACTATTACCAATATTTCTTCCCGACGGGGGTGACTTCGGCGATCCGAATGCAATATCGCGGACGATCGTTTTCATCTTCTAGACGTCACTAAATAGTGACTTCCGCGATAGAAAATGCTTGCAGGGTATATTGTGCATATGTATATGCAGTTTGTTTATGTACATACGTCATTTTTGCGCGCCAAATTCACTTTGGTTTCATATATAAATTGATGTAGTGATGGGAACATACATACATACGTGCACAAAATTATATAAAATACTAGCAAGGTGGGCCGCAACTTCGCCCGCGGAAATTAAGATAGAAAATATGTATGTATGGATGTAGAATAGCTACATATATTTCCATACCTTTAGCTTCCCTGCAGTTCCATTCAGCGCTTTTTTGGCAGTGAATCACTGCTAAAAACTGAGCACTAAGCGCTCAATCACTAGTGAATTTGTATTAAAAAGTAGCGGTGATTTTAAGACGGGCATGTCCTAGGGGCTCATCACTGCCAGAAACTAGCGCTTTTTTAGCACCTGTTCATCACCATTTTTCATCGCCTAATTCATCACTAAATCCGGCGCTTTTTCAGCGCCTAATTATCCGCCAAAATCATCATCTATTCACTGCTCATTTTCATCACCTGTTCACCGCTCATTTGCGTTAAAAATATGTTGAATTTCATCGCCTTTATCATTAGGTTTATTTCTCTTCAATTCATTTTTACTACATAATTTTTTATAAATTATTTTCATACTTTTACATTAAATTACAGTGTTTTTTAGGGCTCTTCGGCACGTTCTTAGCTTCCGGAGTCTTGGTGAGCTGCATTTTCGCGCATGGAGATTTTTCAGTCATCTCCGCATCCTCTCCGGAGGCGCTGTAGGCTCCACCTGACCAATGGGATCTGAGTTTGGTAAAGATATATTTTTATAATAATTTATAAAGAGACTGTTGACGCTACCAGCTTTTTGGCAGCTTTATTTATTCCAATAATAACTCGTATATTTAATCGTTATAATATATATTTATTTATGTTTAAATTTCGGGGCAACAACGACAACGACAATGTATATCTCTTCCGATCAACGAGCATCCAACAAAAAATGACAAAGGTAAAGTTAACGACGAAGAAAAAGAACAACGAACAGAAAACGAGAGAGTGAGAGAGTGAGAGAGCAGTTAATGCTGGCAGCTGGAGTTTACAGTGCAATAGAAAACAATCGATTGTTTACGTTTTAATTTTAATTTGGCTGTACGATTTGTCTGCTCCCGACATACTCCCCCCGTTGAAATGGTCCCTTTCAACAGCATCATCTACAGGCAGAAGGCAAAGCTTGTTCACTGCTCTTCGAATGTTGTTGCTGGTAGAAGTCCTTAGATCTGCCACGCGAAATACTCCATCCTTTCCTGGAACAAGGCCGATCACTCGGGCCAGCGGCCAACGCATTGGAGGAAGATTCTCATCCTTGACGAGGAGCGTTGCTGCAGCAGGGTCAGATACTCCTCGCGCCAACGAGCCCAAAAGATTTGCTGAAGATGGCTCACACGTTGCCAGCCGTCCAAACGATCATAGTTTAATGCAGTTAAATCAGGCTCTAACAGTGCCTCAGGAGGTCCACCAAGAAGAAAATGAGCAGGAGTCAAAACGTCTAGATCGCCAGGGCTTTCTGAAATCGAAACATTGTTTGCGATTTCGTCCGGGGGGTTGAGACTTTCGATGGGCGTTGGAGCTCCTGCCGCCGCTGCTGCTGCAGAAGGCGTGGTGGCTGGCGAACCCGGTGCTGGCGATGCGGAATTGGAGGATGATGTGGCTGGCGGTGGTGGCTGTGCCCCCGCCGCAGTCGCCGCCTGAGGGGGCGGAGCAGCTGCTCCCGTTGTGGATCCCCCACTGCCGACGGAGTCGGGTGTGGTGGCTGGCGTGGCTGATCCTGAGGCGGGACCAGGGTCCGCCGCCGCCGCTACCGCCTCCTTTGCTGCCACAATTACCTCCACGGCCGCTGCCACGACGTTGTTGTAACCGAAACTGGGCACGAATTCCACCGCGTTCACATTCAGCGTGGAGAACTTTGTGCTGATCTCCGTGTTTTCCTGGGCGGCCATCGTTGCGGTGCGTGTCGTTATAGTTATCCTCTCTTTTCCCCGATGAAAATCTCTCTCGCCTTTTTCACGCGACACACTTTCGCCCTCCTTTTTTCGGATGGAAACTGCTTCATTTGAACTTTCTAACTCGCAAAACCGACGAACAACATCATCAAGATGATCCTCTAGTTTACCATTTGAAACACACCAAGCAGTCAAAGTTTTTGTGTTAAAATGGTTTTGTCCTCCTCCAGAAACGACCCAGCCAAGGCGAGTTTTCTGAAGAAGCGGTAGCCCAGGGATCAGTTTAATCTGCCAAACACATAACAAATCATAAAACATACTAGCTCCAATTAGTAAGTCTATCTGTTGAGGCTTGTGGAAAAAGGGATCTGCTAGTTGGATATTTGCCGGAATATTCCAGTCCTCTATGTTCAGGGCAATGCTTGGTTGATTATCAGTGATAGTAGGCGTGATGAGTGCAGATAGGAACGCCGAATAATCAGATGCCTGAGATTTTAAGCAAATATCGACGGTATATCCTTCAGTTAAAACCCTTGTCTCACCGAGTCCCGAAACCAGAGATGCTGAGCGAGTCCTTTTTAACTGTAACTGCTGTGCGAAACGAGAAGTTAGAAAATGCAGCTGGGAGCCTGAATCAAGTAATGCCCTGCATGGAATGAATAAACCTGATCGGCTTTTTACGAGTACAACAGCAGTGGCCAGTAGCGTAATATCAGAAGCTGGACCTTGAAAGACTAGAGATGTAGTTGGTTGAGAACTGGAGGCGTTAGCTTCAGAAATAATGGTAGAATCAGTTTCAATTGCTAGCTGCGAAGAGTTTGTATAAAAATGCAGTAATGTGTGGTGCCTATTTCCACAAACGCGGCAATTTCCGCTTGTACAAGCTCGAGTGGTGCCCACGTTTTAAGCAGTTGAAGCACAGAGAAAGCCTTTTGATCTCAGCATGTCGCAAGGAGGGAGATAAATGTTCAAACCTAGGACATAGATGAATGGGATGCTCAGACGCATTGCAAAATTCACATGGTAGATTGTTACTCTGGTAGGCAACAAATGATCTTCTACTATTAATAGTGCTACTTCTACTGTTTGTTCCCACCTGAAAGTTTGAGGCATAGCATGTTGAAGGTTCTCCAGTTTTCGGCACCGATTCTCCAAAAAATCATAAAATTCCTTCGCCGAGGGTATTTTGTCCATGGAGGTGGCCTCTTCCCAACCAGTTTGCGTGGAAAAATCCAATTTTTGCAAGAGCATGTAAATGATGAAGGAGTCAGCAATTTCCTGAGCTGATCCCAACGAATCCAAAGCCCGCATGTGTGAGTTGATTTTGTCCGAAAACTCCCGAAGTTTATGTGCTGCCGAAGTGTCCACCCTTTTGAGACCAAGTATCTCCTTTATGTGAGACTGGAAAACAAGACGTTTATTAGAATACCGTTTATTAAGCAGATCTAAAGCCACTGGATAGTTGGCTGACGACATCTCTAACGACTTTATGGCATCCAGCGCTGGGCTAAGTAGACAGGAACGCAAGTGTTGCAGCTTTTCGATGTTGGTTAACTCGGGATCGTTATCTATGATTGTGTAGAACATCGACATGAAATCTGCATACTCAGAAAAAGATGGCAACTTTAGTTCGGGAACACGAGAGCGATTACACACCCTAAAGGTTGACGAATCATCGTTGCACATGGTAGAGTTCGTTTGATGTTCACCTTTCCGTTGCTGAATGTGACCTCTTAAGCGTAACTCAAGAAGTAACGCCATTTCATCAAATTCATCTCGACACGGTTGTCCAATTTGATTAAAATCAAGAGACTCTAGTAAGTCTTGATTACGGGTATAAGTGGTTTTAATTTGATTAATTAGGTGCAAGCGGACATCTAAATCAATAACACTGATTGATCCAATTTTGTCAGGAGTTAGTTCGCTGCCGATGATCTTAAGTCGATCAAAAGAAACCTCAGATTTACGTTTCAGAAAGGCAATCTTCTCAGGCACCGATGGCAGCAGAGGCACTTCAGAATTCGACATTTTATTATTTTTTTTGTAATTGTCAAACAAAATTCAGAAAAAATAAAATTTAAAGTTACCTGAACGAAAACTTCTTCAGGAGACTGTACGTGCAAGCGCCAACAAACGGATTGAAGTTTGTTCCTATGTTGGTATGTATGTACATATGTGCTTGCAGTTGAACCGTTCCAAAACAGCGTTAAAGCAGACGTGCAAAATAACGGAGTCTCCGCTTGATGAACAAATTTGATCCAATTATTGCCAAATCCACTGGCTGTTATAAACTTTATTGCACAACACTTTAAGCTTGGGCTCCAAAATGATTTCCAATTTAAATTTTCTCAACGAACTCCAGAACCACAATCACGTCGGGGTCACCAATGTTGACGCTACCAGCTTTTTGGCAGCTTTATTTATTCCAATAATAACTCGTATATTTAATCGTTATAATATATATTTATTTATGATTAAATTTCGGGGCAACAACGACAACGACAATGTATATCTCTTCCGATCAACGAGCATCCAACAAAAAATGACAAAGGTAAAGTTAACGACGAAGAAAAAGAACAACGACAAGAGAACGAGAGAGTGAGAGAGTGAGAGAGCAGTTAATGCTGGCAGCTGGAGTTTACAGTGCAATAGAAAACAATCGATTGTTTACGTTTTAATTTTAATTTGGCTGTAAGATTTGTCTGCTCCCGACAGAGACGAGAACTGTAAAACTTACTTAGCAGTGCAAGAATAACATCCTTCTGGGCTGTAAGACAAAATGATTTAATCTGAAACGATATTGTTTATGCACCTTGTACCGTCAGCTTGACCTATAAATATTAAACAATAAAACATACATATTTTAAAAATGAGAAGCTATAATTATTAAGACAAGACAAAGTTTTAATACCTTTTGAAAATTACTTACCTAAAAATGTATTCTTGATTAATAGCACTTTTGTTTGAACTCGAAAACAACTTGTCACAGCTAGAACGCAATTAAAAAACGCGGAACAACGGCGTCTGCCTTTGAGACGGTCGGCTCCGTCGGCGACACTGTCGGCCTAGTGATGATGTTGTGATGAATTTGTACCAAAATTCATCACCTGTTCTTCACTATTTTTAGGCGCTCATTCACTGCTTTTTCAGCACCTTAATTTCGTAAAGAGAGAGATTTTGAGAGAGGGGGTTGGTGAGAGAGTCGATTCTGCCGAGGCGCTGCCGGCGTCGCAGTCGACTCAGTGCTATTTAGCGCTCGGTCTAAATTCGGAAACTGCAGGGTTTATATTAATAAAGACAGGTGGGGGCGCCGTGAATCAAATTGTTTAAACATTTGCATTTGTTTAAACAATATGAGGCACGTGTAATAAAGAGCGTGAGAATCAATTGGTTTGAATATTTAATTTAATTTTAATTTATTTATTTAATATCCCAGCGCTACAAGTGCACACTTATAATTATCGCGCTAGTCACATTGAGTTAATATATTTAACTAATTATTATTTCTATTATATTTAAACCATTTTCCTCATTTACTAACTTAATTACTAACATCAAATATTTTGTAGTTTTCAAATTACTATTACATTATTTTTAATTTTTTTTTTTTTTTTAATAATTATATAGTTATACCCGTTACTCGTAGAGTAAAAGGGTATTTTTTATTCGTGCAAAAGTATGTAACAGGGAGAAGAAAGCGTTTCCGAACTTATAAAGTATATATATTCTTGGTCAGGGTCACTTGCCGAGTCGATCTAGCCATGTCTGTCTGTCCGTCTGTCTGTCTGTCCGTCCGTATGAACGCTGAGATCTCGGAAACTATAAAAGCTAGAGGATTGGTATTTGGCATGAAGATTCTTGGAGTTCCTACGCAGCGCAAGTTTGTTTCAAAAAGGTGCCACGCCCCCTCTAACGACCGCAATCGCTTATATACGATTTTAAAAATTTAAATATTTCGGTAAAGTAAAGATGCAGTTTTGTTGTGCTTATCAATACCTATCGAAATGTAGAAGAAATGTTTTAAATCGGACCATTCGTTAAAAAGTTATGGCTCATTAAAGTTTATATCTCCATCTCCCTCGCACTCCCTTTATCTGAGTAACGGGTATCTGATAGTCGGGGCACCCGACTATAGCGTTCTCTCTTGTTATACCCTTGCAGAGGGTATTATGATTTCAGTCAGAAGTTTGCAACGCAGTGAAGGAGACGTTTCCGACCCTATAAAGTATATATATTCTTGATCAGCATCACTAGACGAGTCGATCTAGCCATGTCCGTCTGTCCGTCTGTCCGTCCGTCTGTCTGTCCGTTTCTACGCAAACTAGTCTCTCAGTTTTAAAGCTATCGGGCTAAAACTTTCCCAAAAGTCTTATATCTATTGCAGGTAGTATATAAGTCGGAACGAGCCGGATCGGACAACTATATCATATAGCTCCCATAGGAATGATCGGGTAAAAAAATGTAAAAAAAATTATATCTTGGGTGTTTTTGAACCTAGAGCCTCCTTCTTTTGGAAATGCCATTTTTTATATAATTCTGAATTTCGAATAAATTTTTTTCAAAATCGGACGACTATATCATATAGTTGCCATAGGAACGATCGAAAAATTAATGGGAATATAATAGGAAAAAAATTCTTGCTTCGTTGACTTTTATTGTATTCTCTTCTACTCTGGAATATGACTCTTTTTAAATGTTTTCGAATTTCGATTTTAATTTTATTAATATCGAACAACTATATCATATAGCTGCCATAGGAACGATCGGAAAATTAGTGATTAATAGGAATTATCTGCAAGGGTATATAAGCTTCGGCTGGCCGAAGCTAGCTTCCTTTCTTGTTTTTTTATATTTTTATTATTATTATTTTATTGTTATTTTTATTTAAACTTATAAGTATTGCGATTTAATGTTCTTTTAATATTATCAATGCGATTTTAATTTTAAATCACAAAAATCGGTTACAAAATGTCTTAAATCTGTTGTGGAAATGTAAATGAAATATTGTTTTAACAAAAGGATATCAGTATTATCTTGATTTTTTGGATATACATATTTCGTGCGTGGTTGTGTACATTAGGGCGGTCCAAAAAATGAAATCCCATTCTCATTCAAAACTTTTTAATCGAAGGCAACAGTGCGTATGGGTAATAAACGTTGAAGCCAATTCGCAGACCCTAAAACGCGATTTTTTCTAAAAATTTCCTTTGGTATACCTTAAATACCTCAACGCGCACCGTATAGGCGGGTGAGAGTAGGACCTTAAACATTTCCATACAAATGTGGACCGCCCTAGTGTACATAGCAGAGCGAATCATTGTTTATTTTGGTTTTTTACAAATACAAAGTTTGTAGATAACTCAACATTTGAAAACAAAAGAAAAGATTTGCGATATAATCGATTTTTTAACAGCGCATTTTAAATTTTTTGTGACTTAATGCAAAGTGCGCCAGCAGAACATACATACATACATATGTGGAGGCCGTGACGTCACACACAACAAAATTGGAAAATATTGGGGACTTGGTTAAGGAGGCTGAATTTCCAAAAAATTTAAATGCAGTTAGTTGCGGCTATGCCATAAGATTATGATCATAATTTTTTTAAACCATTTTAACAACATTTATAACAGAGAAATGGCAAAAGAAAGAATTAAAAAAAAAACGAATCGAATTTTGGGGCACTTTGGGGTCGTTTATTGTTTTAATTTGTACCTCACACGCGTCTCCTAAATATTTCAGAATTATGTTGATTTTTCTAGATTTGTATGTCAATCCGCTCTGGTAGGAAATTACCACTGACCCCTTTTTTATTGGAACAATTATATTAGTTTAGAAGACAGGTGGGGGACGCCGTGAATCAAATTGTTTAAACATTTGAATTTGTTTAAACAATATGAGACACGTGTAATAAAGAGCGTGAGAATCAATTGGTTTGAATATTTAATGTCTTTTAATAATATCAATGCGATTTGAATTTTAAATCACAAAAATCGGTTACAAAATGTCTTAAATCTGTTGTGGAAATGTAAATGAAATATTCTTTTAGCATCCCCTTATGAAAAACGTAAAAAATCATAATCGTGTTTTTTTGCGGAAAAATTTCATAATTTTTTGAGTAAAATGAGAAAAAACGGTCCGACTATTAAGTGTCATACCATTTTGAGCTCGTAATTAAATTCCCTATCGATTGGCATTCAAATATATGAGTTTTAACAGTTTTAAATTTTTTTGAAAAATTGTGACCCTACCCCTTATGAAAAACGTAAAAAATCATAATCGTGTTTTTTTGCGGAAAAATTTCATAATTTTTTGAGTAAAATGAGAAAAAACGGTCCGACTATTAAGTGTCATACCATTTTGAGCTCGTAATTAAATTCCCTATCGATTGGCATTCAAATATATAAGTTTTAACTGTTTTAAATTTTTTTCGAAAAATTGTGACCCTACCCCTTATGAAAAACGTAAAAAATCATAATCGTGTTTTTTTGCGGAAAAATTTCATAATTTTTTGAGTAAAATGAGAAAAAACGGTCCGACTATTAAGTGTCATACCATTTTGAGCTCGTAATTAAATTCCCTATCGATTGGCATTCAAATATATGAGTTTTAACAGTTTTAAATTTTTTTTGAAAAATTGTGACCCTACCCCTTATGAAAAACGTAAAAAATCATAATCGTGTTTTTTTGCGGAAAAATTTCATAATTTTTTGAGTAAAATGAGAAAAAACGGTCCGACTATTAAGTGTCATACCATTTTGAGCTCGTAATTAAATTCCCTATCGATTGGCATTCAAATATATGAGTCTTAACTGTTTTAAAATTTTTTCGAAAAATTGTGACCCTACCCCTTATGAAAAACGTAAAAAATCATAATCTGGTTTTTTTGCGGAAAAATTTCAGTATTTTTAGCGTAAAATGAGAAAAAACGGTCCGACTATTAAGTGTCATACCATTTTGAGCCCCTTATAAAAAACGTAAAAAATCATAATCATGTTTTTTTGCGGAAAAATTTCAGTATTTTTGAAGTAAAATGAGAAAAAACGGTCCGACTATTAAGTGTCATACCATTTTGAGCTCGTAATTAAATTCCCTATCGATTGGCATTCAAATATATAAGTTTTAACTGTTTTAAATTTTTTTCAAAAAATTGTGACCCTACCCCTTATAAAAAACGTAAAAAATCATAATCGGGTTTTTTTGCGGAAAAATTTCAGTATTTTTGGCGTAAAATAGGAAAAAACGGTCCGAATAATAAGTGTCATACCATTGTGACCCTACCTCTTATAAAAAACGTAAAAAATCATAATCGTGTTTTTTTGCGGAAAAATTTCAGTATTTTTTGAGTAAAATGAGAAAAAACGGTCCGACTATTAAGTGTCATACCATTTTGAGCTCGTAATTAAATTCCCTATCGATTGGCATTCAAATATTTCAGTTTTAACTGTCTTACATTTTTTTCGAAAAATTGTGACCTTATAAAAAACGTAAAAAATCATAATCGTGTTTTTTTGCGGAAAAATTTTAGTATTTTTGGCGTAAAATAAGAAAAAACGGTCCGACTATCAAGTGTCATACCATTTTGAGCTCGTAATTAAATTCGCCATCGATTGGCATTCAAATATATAAGTTTTAACTGTTTTAATTTTTTTTTGAAAAATTGTGACCCTACCCCTTATGAAAAACGTAAAAAATCATAATCGGGTTTTTTTGCGGAAAAATTTCAGTATTTTTGGCGTAAAATAGGAAAAAACGGTCCGACTAATAAGTGTCATACCATTGTGACCCTACCCCTTATAAAAAACGTAAAAAATCATAATCGTGTTTTTTTGCGGAAAAATTTCAGTATTTTTTGAGTAAAATGAGAAAAAACGGTCCGACTATTAAGTGTCATACCATTTTGAGCTCGTAATTAAATTCCCTATCGATTGGCATTCAAATATTTCAGTTTTAACTGTCTTACATTTTTTTCGAAAAATTGTGACCTTATAAAAAACGTAAAAAATCATAATCGTGTTTTTTTGCGGAAAAATTTCAGTATTTTTGGCGTAAAATGAGAAAAAACGGTCCGACTATTAAGTGTCATACCATTTTGAGCTCGTAATTAAATTCCCTATCGATTGGCATTCAAATATATAAGTTTATACTGTTTTAAATTTTTTTCGAAAAATTGTGACCTTACCCCTTATAAAAAACGTAAAAAATCTTAATCCTGTTTCTTTGCACAAAAATATAAAGAAAAAAATAAATGATAAAAAAATGATTTTTGTATTTATTTTGACCAAAGATTAAAAGGTTTTAAGAAAAAAGGTTCTCGAATAATGGTAATATAAATGTGTTAAATAAAACTAAAAAGATTAGAAAATAAAAAAAAAATTATGAAAAGATTTTTCACTTAGTTTACCAAAGATTGGCAGGTATAAAAGGAATGGTTCTCGGTAATAAAAGTATTAAATAAAACTAAAAAGTATAAAAAATAATCCCAAAAACTTATGGGAACTTTCTAGTACTTACAAATATTTTCCCCTACCAAGTATTCTCATGACACTTTACCCCAGGACGAAAACTATAAACTGCAAATTGCCAGCCCAGCGCACTGTCATTATGTTCGCCTATCGGATCGGAAGAATTGGTTTCGGTTTGAAAACGGGAATAAGCAGGGTTAATTTTATGGGCCCGTGATTGCCTCGACTTTCGATTTCGCCCCTTTGTCTCAGCTCAGCTGCCCACCTGAGCTCGGCTGCCCACCTGTCCGCCTGTCAATCAATGCCTGATTGTCTGCCGCCCTGTCTTTCGCCTATATAAGTATACTACCTCCTATTCCCACCCTTTTTCCCACCTGTACGTGCTGCGGCCTGCCACGCCCCTTCTGCGCCCCTGCCCCTCCCCCTTAGTTAATTTAACTGTCGATGCGCATTAAAACTGAATCCTGTCGGTGGAGGCTCTGCACAAGTTTTTGGAAAGGAGCGGTGGCCGAGAGGAGGACTCATGGCTTCATGGGAAAATTGCTCTACGTGCTGTGAATTGTGTTGCAGCATTTTAGGCGCAGCGGCAGAAGCAGCAGCCTGCAGACAATAAAAGCTGCCAAGGGAGTAAGTCAAAAGGGGGCTTCGGTGATGGTTAGGTGGCGAGATTCGGGGCGTAGGAGGGGTGTTAAAGGGGGGTAAGGGTGGTAAGGGTGGTAAGGTTTAGAGACTCACAGCCGGCGGCCGCTTTTGTGAGTGTGTCACGCACTTGTGGCATAATTTACTGCCAATGCCACGCCAAATAAACCAACGAACACACACATACTATATATGTAGGGGCCAACAAACGCACACACACACACGCACACACACACACACGTAACTGGCGCTGTCAACTTTTTAATTCCCGTCAATGACTTGAGCCCCGTTTTCAGTGGTTTCAGCTCTCAGTTGGCAAAAGGTCTTAACATGTCGTTGATACCCTGGCTTTGGGGTGTTATAACATCCCCGGAAACTTTGTCATGCCCGAAAAGAAAGAACTCAGGTGTTTTTAAAGATTGAAGAGAGTCTTTTCATAGAAAATGAAGGGAAATTTAACCCTAAAAATTATAAAAAATTCCTAAGCAAATTTTATAGATTTAATTTGAGTTTCTAGGGTATATCTGACTCCAATAGATATTCACATACATGTTTTCCTGCTTTGTTTTATTTATTTACTGCTCACTGTAGTTGAGCCTTGTCATTTCCGTCTGTCACGTGCCGCTTATGAAATATGGTGGGTTGGCCAGCGGGTGGGGCCGAAGGTCAAAGGGCAAACGAATTAAGCTGTTTCCGTTTGAAACACTCAAAGGAGCCATCAAAATTGAAGTGTTTTCTCATTGTTTCCGAAGCAAGTTTAGTAGAAAAACATTTTTGTTTCAAATAATTTTATTTTTCTCGTTTAAGATACTGAAAAAAAAAGAAAAGGAAATCAAAGTAATTATATGTAAAGAAACAATTTGAAAAAGAAAGAAAAATAAGTAATAGAAAAGGTAGCGAAGGAAAAGCAAACTCTTGCCACTGATTTATTGACAATTTCTTGCCCCACACGCAACTTCAAAATAGTTCAACGAAAATTATTGCCTTGCAGCCATTTGACTTTCTCTTTTCCCATTCCCATTCCCTTTCACTTTCTCCCAACCCCACCAACCAGCATTTTCCGCCCATCTAATACTCATACACCTGAAGAGTTTACGGCTTTCTGTCCTCCATTTTGGTGGGGATACATAAACAACACTTTCACGACATTCACGGACAATCTCCACGCTCTTTTCCACCTCGCCACCTCGCTTTTCCCTCGAAGAGCCACCGAAAAAATTCACCCATTTATCCCCCGGCTCGTAATACTCGTATAAAAATAAAATGACTTTTAGAGACGGGAGTCGCGACTTGTTTGTGGCTTCCACGCGTGCCAATGACGACAAAAAAATAAATAAGAGCAGAAGATGCCAAAGAAAAAGTATGTATGTTGTATATAAAGGAATACAGCTCGATACAAAAACTAACAAGGAAAATCCACTGATTTAACTTTCGTTACCTTTGAGTTCAGGCAATAAAATGAGAATAAAGTTGAAACAAAAACAAGAGAGAACGCTATAGTCGGGTTGGTGTCCCGACTATCTAATACCCGTCACTCGGCTAAAGGGAGTGCTCTGTAGTCGGGTTGGTGTCCCGACTAAAGGTTGTAACTCAGCTAAAGGGAGTGCGAGGGAGATGGAGATATATGTAAACTTAGATCAGGCTTAACTTTTTAACGAATGGTCCGATTTAAAAAATTTCTTCTGCATTTCGATAGGTATAACTAAACGCAACAAAATTGCATTTATACTTATCAGAAATATTTGAAAATGTGGGCGCCAGGCACATTTTAGTATGGTTTGTGGGCGACTATGGGCGATTGTGGGCGTTAGAGGGGGCGTGGCGGTCGCTTGAAATAAACTTGCGCTGCGTAGGAAGCCCAAGAATATGTGTTGGTAATCCCAATATTCTAGCTATTGTAGTTTCCGAGATCTCAGCGTTCATCCGGACGGACAGACGGACAGACGGACAGACGGACAGACGGACAGACGGACAGACGGACATGGCTAGATCGACTCGGCTAGTGATCCTGATCAAGAATATATATACTTTATAGGGTCGGAAAAGCTTCCTTCTAGCTGTTACATACTTTTGCACGAATACAATATACCCTTTTACTCTACGAGTAACGGGTATAAAAAGGGGTGTTAAAACCAATTGTGAAGTTTATGGACAAAATACAATAAAAATGTACAAGATTGTAAATCAAGTGCATATAATTTCATAAATGAAATCCTTTAAATCAAAAAGTGGTAAATCAGTTTGGAGACAAAACAATGCAAGATCAAAGTAAAAATCCAAGCAATTTGAGCAACCAAATTAGCCTAATGAAAAGTATTTTCAAACTGAATTTTCTCAGTTCATCTAGCACGTGTCATCAACTAATTAATAGCACTCAACAGTATTGCCACCCCTTTTCGCCAGCCCCCCTGCTAACCCACTCTTAACCCATGACCGCCCACAAACTCACCTGCTGGCTTCCAACAATCCCAAGATTCCAAACAAAGTTGCGCTAAGTGAAACAAAAATTTCTTGTTGCCTTTTGTCTGGGGCTTAATGCATTAAAGACGGGGTTCTGGTGTTGGAACTTCCTACGAATAGGCCCCCTACCTCCCTAGATCCTCCCTCTCGCCCCTCTCACCCCCAATGGTGTGCACACAAGCGTGCCGTCCTCCTCGTTCCAGAAAGGGGGCGTGGCAATTAAACAAGCGCCCTCCGAGCCAAGGAAACAAATTCAGGCAGCTTTCACTTTCTCTTGCAGAGCAAAACTTCACACATTTGTCGACAATTGAGGTCGAAAATAAATAGATCTTTAAAAAAATGTATTATAAATTTATTAAAAAATTAATTATTAAAAAAAAGGTATTTTAAATAAAAGCGTATTGTATTTTTAAAGCATTTTTAAATTATTATACAAAACAAATGTAATCATTAAATCAGATTTTTTCTTTTTATTTAAGGGTTTGAACATTTTAATTTTAAAAAAATCCATTTTTCTGCACTAGAACTTCTTTTTAACTTCTATAAGGATTTTCATAATTAATTTAATCATTTTTATTTGTCCACTTTTTGATAACTAGTATTCTGACCGCTGCTGTAGGCACACATATGCCTGACCAGACGGGCAGAAGTAAGAAACATAAGAAGCAAGACCTTCCTATTTATTTATATGTATAATTTTGTGTTGTTTTATTTTTTCCCTTGGCCGTTGCTTTTGCCAAAGTTTTTTAATTTAAAAACTTCAAGGGGAAAATATTTTGGGTGGCGAAAGGGAGGTGTAAAGTGTAAATAAGGACCTCCCGCCCACGAAGATCATCATCAGCATCGACAACTCAGGTCAGCTTTGCCGTGTCTGCCGTCTCTTTCTACCGCCATATATCCGTCTCTCTCACTTGCATCCTTGACCTGCGTGTGTGTGTGTGTGTGTGTGCGTTCTGACATCCTGAAAGATTTGTGTTTGTGTTTTGTGACAGCGTCCAAAGCTTCCAAGGAACTTGCCAAAGGAGTTTCTGCCAAAAATAATTGTTGTTGCTGCCTCCCTTGGTGGGTGGCGCTACTGGTTGGGTGGCCATTGGGCCGCCAGGTGGGCGGGCTGTTCGGTGTATTCGGTTTCAATTGGGTGGCTAGCTGGCACTTACCGCACTGCAGGAACTTCGAGGATATCCCATTCGACGGACGTGTAGAACTCGGACAGATCCACGCCCACCTCCACGACATTGGTGCCGTTCAGCTCGTCGATGTGCCGCAGATCCACCTGAAAGTGGATGCAGAGTGGTTAGTCTCCAGATATTCTTACACTGGGATTTTTAAAACTTATAAAATGTAATTTAAAGAAATGTTTTATAAATATTATATCAGAAAATATAGTTATATACCATTAAAAAATTGTTGTATAAGATGTACTTTACAACGGCTCTTTACAAGACTCTCGCTTAGATCAAAGTTCGATGTTCGAGTGACCAAAGTTTGGCTTCGAAAAGTTCCCAGCCTGAGTTGCCCAGTGATTAGACAAATACTGCGTTGCGCTGACAGCGAACATAATTGGACTGCACTCCCTGCCAGATGTCTTTATTCCTGGGGCATCCCATCCCATCCCATCCTGACTCCCCACCTGCCATTCCGATTTGACTGTCAAACTCAGTGGCAGCATGCTCGGCATCCTTGAAACAGGGATCCTTACGGGAGAAGGATCCAAATCCAAGGGTTGTCTGGAGCAGAGCGGGTGGCCCGGTGGCCAGGTGGCTGGGTGTCCAGGAGCATTCCTCCTGCATCGATACCGAAATGGACAAACATGCGAAGGCCGCACTTCAATTCCAGTGCTCAGTTTTGCTTAGTTCGGCACGAGTGCAGCTGACAGGACATGGACATCGACAGGACCATCGACCGTCTAGCAACGACCACCTGGCCCACAGGAAGCTGTATTGGCAGCATTCCTTCGCCTTCCTCGCCTTCGAATGTCCGGGGTCGAACAGTTCCGGATTAAGTATTTGACATGCGATTGCAACACTCTATCGAACTTCATTCTTGGCTTTCGAATGGATTTTCCGGCTACATTTTCACTAGCACATTCGATGAAGAATTTGGTTTTTCGTGTTATTAGGTTGGCTAGTCGATAAATGCTTGTATGAAATTAAATAAAAACCTATTTTTTCGGAAAAGTATTAATGCAGTTTTGTTGCGTTTACTAATACCTATCGAAATGTAGAAACAATTTTTCAAATCGGACCATTCAATAAAAAGTTATGATCAAATATTATTTGACAAATAATGAAATGTAAGCAGTGCAAGCAGTTGCATTTTATTTTTCGATGAAACTTGGAAGCTAGTTTTTCTTAACGGAAATGCCATGTTTTCCATTTCTATTTAAATTTATAAGAACGAACGATCCCTTTAAGTTCTCTTGCCCATTTTCAATTTCCCATTTTCCACTTTCCCCTGTTTTTTGTTACCCAAGTCGCTAGTAGAGCTTTTCGACAACTGCATTATCTAGTTTCTAGTTTCTGCCCAGCTGGCTCAGCTTTTCTGTGTGCACTTGCTGTTTGAATATTAACCCGGAAGTGCATTCATCCCATCAGCAATTTTTAATTCCTTCCTTTCTTCGACTGAATTTCCTAAAGCATTTTGTCTGCCAATTTACGCCTCAACGATTTTCCATGGTTTCCCAAGCGGAGGGGACGAAGGTGAAGGAAAGGAGGCTGCTGCAGGTGCCAGTTGACATTGGGGGCAATGGGCGGTGGGCGGTGGGTGGTGGCATTTCTGGAAAAGCGTGAAATTTGAAAAGTGACGTTAATACGATTTCTCGTTTCCATGCTCACTCTCCCTTTCAGCTAAGCTCATCCCCTCTTGTGATGTGCACTTGGAGAAAATATTTTGTTAACCCTTTTAAATTCTCAAAATAAATATGAATAAATACAAAATCAAACTAAAATATTTTGTAAAAAAATATTAAGGAAAAAGGAACTGTTTTCTTTTCTTATTTCAATTTAGAAATCTCTTCCCAACATTTTCAAGTGTTTTTCCGCTTTTTTGTCGAGTTGGTTGGAAAACTGTGTGTGGGCGTATCCTGTGCAAAATCAAGTGTGAAAATTGAGCCTATGAACTTGCCCTTGCCTTTTGTTCGGCTCCACAATGTTCCCCCCCTCATCCCCGATTTTCCCCACTCAACTTTGGCTCATTGACACGAAATTAGGAAATCGACGCTGGCTGAGCATGAACATGAATGAAAAACAGGCTGCGAAGATGCAGCTGTGGCAAGTTGGCCGAAAGGGAGAGTAATCAGGCAGGATGTGGCTTCCCCAGGAGCTCGCCAGGTGCAATGGAATCCCGGCTGCTGGGACTGCCGATGCGGAAATTGTTATTTTAAGTGGTAGCGGAAATTTCACTATAAGGAAGTGATGATTTAATGAAGTATTTCCGCTGTCGAGCAGACTGATGCCGCTGATGGCAGGCGACGAGCAACTAGAATTGCCATTCCTCTGGAAACTTCATAAATAATTTGCTGCTACTATTTAGGATATCGCTCATTTTGCGGTTGATTTATCCGTGAAGTGGAACACACAACATGCTGCAATTTATGTAAGCCACAAAATATGTTGCCACTTGGATAAAATGTATCAGAAAATGCAAAAGGAAATGCGAAAAATAGATATAGAAAAATTAAATAATATGAAAAACATTAAAAAAAAATTTAATAAAATCGAAACAAATAAAATAAGGGTAACAGGTTATTGTCTCTTAATCAGAAAATAAATAAATAAGTAAATACATAAATCAATAACTAATTACAAAAATAAATAAGTAAGTAAGTAAATAAAGAAGCAAGTTAATAATTAAATAAATTAATAAACAAATAAATAAATAAGTAAGTAAATAAATATTTTAATTAATAAATAAATATATAAAAAAATAAAATAAAATAAATAAGTAAATAAATAAATGAATAACCGAAATCAAAATTTACCATTTCATTTAAGTTTCTTTCCTAGACATTCTAAATAAATGAATAAATAAATAAGTTAATTAATAAATAAATATATAAAAAATAAGAAAATAAAATAAATAAGTAAATAAATAAATAATCAAATAAATAACCAAAATCAAGAGTGAACCATTTCATTTTAGTTTTTTGCCTAGTCTTTCTAATATTTCATAATATTTGTAATATTTTGTATGTCATATATTTTTTGATCATCCCATTTTTCTCAGTGTATGTAGCACTTGAGACAATGTTGGCCCGCATCACCTTCCATTTCCCATTTCCCACTGCCCCGCCCCTCTTTTCGTGTCGTGTCAAATGCTTGTTAGCGCCTTGCCTTTTTAATAGTAAATGAGCATTTAGCTTTTTACCAAATTAGTCAGCCGTCTGTGTGAGCAGGTGCAAATGCATATGTGTGTGTGTTGGCCAGAAAGAGACGGAGTGCAAAGTAAAGTGCCTACATTTGGCTAATTGTCTCGACAATTAAACTAAGGCAGCAAGTCGAGATGAAGACAGACGGAGATGTTTTATCCGCCCTGCTAATTGAGTGATTGAGAAACAAAATACACAAATTTCCCATCCCACTTTCGCCTTTAAATGGGCCATTAAATGGTCGATATTTTCCAAAATAATATCCATCGGCTGTGGGCGGAATGGGCCAAGTTGCGTTAATACATTATTCACACACAAAGTTATAAGGCGCTTAATTTGATATCAGATGGCCAAATGTGTTTGATAAGCTTAAAATTGAGTTAACCAGCATTTGATTTCTGTGCGCTAAAATCGATACATTAAATGTTGTTTTGGAAAATAAATTGGAAACCCAATCTTGAAGTACTAAAAACCATTTTTGGTTTTGTTTCTCCATCGAAGGCATTAAACTGGCGATTTTATGGCCTACTACGAATGCAGCCCAGTAGATGCATGTGGTTAACCCATCTCTGCTTTTTGTTTTTTCTTTCTTTTTTCCGAATGGCTTAGATCCTCGCCTAATGCCAGTTCATTATTAGCTGGCAATGTCCCAACCGCAGGACGAAGCCACAAAGCATCCATCGAGGTTCTCTTTGCACTGGGAGAAAATCGTGGTGGATTGAGGTTTATGTTGCACACTTTTTGAATACCACAATTGAATATTACTTGGTTGTACTAAAAAAAAAGAAATTAATTTATGAATTTGTTATTTGGAAGGTGATTTATTATTTTTAAATTTTATTAATATAAGAATTTTATTAAAAAAGAATTTATATATTTTTTTATTGTTTGACATGTGATTTATTATTTTTAAATTATATTAATATTGTAGTTGGTTGAACTCAAAAACAAAGTACATTTATGAATTTCTTATTTGACAGGTAATATTTATTTTTAAATTTTATTAATATTGTACTAAGTTGTACTCAAAAAAATAATAATTTATGAATTTGTTATTTGACAAGTGATTTTTTTTTAATTTTATTAATATTGTACTTAGTTGTACTCAAAAAAAAAAGAATAATTTAAGAATTTTCATTATTTGACAGATAATTTTTTATTTTTAAATTTTATTAATATAATTAAATTGAATACTTGTAGCTCTAATTTTTTTCGGGTGCATGCCTGCCTTGGGTTGCAGTTTTGTGCGGTGCAGGCCAGTCTTTACGAGGCTACGCGGCCTCCGACCGCCAGTCGCCGACATTTGCCGGGCAGGTGTCAAGCTGGCTCAGTGTCCTGTGCTCTGAATTCCGCTTCCCCAGTTTCACCAGTTTCCCCAGCTCGCCCTGGCTCCCGGCTCCTAGCCCCAAAACCACTGGAGACGTTTTTATGAAGCTTCCCTGTGGTCGGCTGTCTGTCGGTCTGTCTATTCCAAACCCATTTGCCTGCCGCCTCCTCTTCTTTGTTGCCGTGTGTTTTGTGGCCATAAAACGTGAGAAATTCCATGCCAGTATTCCGAAAAGGAATTATGACCGTATTTCGGTTTATGACCACTAAACCGGGCTCAGAGACACCCGAAAAAGGAGCGCCAGGTGAGCAATTTGTAAATGTGTAAATGAGATAGTCACCGGGGAATGGGGAATGAACGTTGAATGGGGATGAGATAAGGATGGCACATCCTTTAATGGCAACCTACATACATATCTAACTGATGTATGTCCTGCTCCTCCGACTCGAACACTTGCCACAGATTTATAAACCAATTAGCCAAAGGCCACACGGCCGAGAAACTTTCATTTGTGTGGTTTAAATTGGATCACGTGTGGAATGAGAAAAGGGGAATGGGAAAGGGGATCTGCTCCTTGAAAGCCGCCAGCCAAATTTGCGGTACCCATAAAAGGGACATCAAAGATTTGTTTCCAAATGGAAAATTGAAATCTTGTTTTCCGGTCTTGGAAACGAAATGGTTTTTGGGAGGGGACATAAATTTGGTGTACTGTTTAGATATATTTGGGATATTCTGGCCTTTAGAAATATCTATTTTCATTGAATTAATTTTATAGACCCACCTGAAAGCCGTCGTAGGTCCAGCTGCCGAACTTCATCACGCAGGTCTGCTCGTCGAAGGGAAAGTACTCCACGTCGATCTCGCAGGAGCTCTTGTAAATGGCCGGCGGTCGCCACTCGACGCGTCCCGTGTAATTCAGCGTGGCCTTGGTGGCCAGGGTCACCTCAAAGTTGCCGTCGGCGCTGGAAAGTAAATTTATAATATTAAAATAAATAAATAATTTAAATTAAATCCATGATAAAAGGTAAGAAAGCACAATCTGCGTTCTTTATCTTCCAATGATCGATATCTCCTATCGATATGTAGTCTAAGTCTATCGATACATCATCACTTAATACTAAAACATCGTAACACAACTAGAATAGTAAAGATTTTAGACCCAAGTGATAATGTACTTGAAATAAACCCACAAAAATTGTTGTATTTGCCTCAAACAATAAAGAAATGCACCCAAAAATAAAACGATATGAAACGTAGATCGAGTTTACATTATGTAATATGTAATGTAATATGTAATGTTATGTAATATCAATTTTAACTTGATATTTGGCCCCGTAAATTCGATATGTTCGAAATGAGTATTTCATATTAAAACGATATTCGTATTGCATAACCAGAAATGTACATTTTACGGTGACATGCTTTTTTTTGTGTGTGGAAAAAAGAAAATACACTCACTTGTTGTAGAGGACGATGTCCGGACGCCAAATGTGATCGGAGGGCACGTGGAGCATCTCGACGCCGCCGTACTCCTTGGGCTCCCACTTGAGCTTGTAGTCGTACCAGGACTGCTCCACCCACAGGTTGGTGGTCATGATCTGGTTCTTCAGGTTGACATCGATCAGTTGGGAGAGCTTCAGCTTGATGCGAACGGTGAGGGCGTCCGTCACATTGACCACCGGGCGGACCAGTTTGTTGTAGTTGCTCAGCAAATCGTCGTACAATCGTTTCGCATCCGGATTCGCTGTGCTGCCTGGGGATTGGATGATATACGGGTATTAGAGGCATTCAGACAATGGATTAGAAGGGTGCTAAGGGGGGTCATCAGATGGGAGAGAATTCCCGATTCGAGATCAAATGTGTGCATAATCGGTATTATTTGTACTTTTATCTAACCAACATGTCGGATGAGCAATATTCTCTTCATATTCTCATATTTATATTTATTTCGGAATAAAACTTTGACGTAAATTTCATATTACGAAATTGAGTGAATAAAATGTAAAACCAAAATGCCATAATTTTTGCAGTTACATCTATAATTTTGCCAAATCCGCTGGATAAATGGCCCCAAATTCCCCGAGATCAATCCCCAGCTCCTCTGCCATTCAAAGCGTAGTTAAGTGGAGTCCTGCAACTAAATTGATTAAGGGGGAAAGGTCAGTGGAGGGCGGGGGGTTGGAGTGGCACATCCTGGACACGTCTGTGGCGTAAATGTGCGAAAATTGCAGGTGCCCCTTAATGATGCAGGAAATGAGTTAATGCGCCGTCAATGCCAGCGACACCAGCAACAAGCAGCAAAGAGCAACTGGGCAAAAGGGCTGCCAGGACAACAGGCTCTGGGCCAGGGGGTAGGGGGTAGGTGGGTAGAGGCCAGGGGTCACAGGCCAGAAGGACAGAGGGACAGAGGGACTCGCCGAGCGACAGCATTCAGCCAGGCGGGTGGCCAATGGCTCAGTCAAGCGTCGGCCTCCATTGTTCCTGCTCCTCCGCTCCGCTCCACTAAGTCCTGCCACTGCACTCGAAAAAATTACTCATGTAAATATGAAACAGAGAGTCCATTTAACCCTTATATACTTAGTATTTCGTTTAAGCTTATGTTGAGTTACTGAACTAATATTTGTATGGCATCTATTTTGATATATAACATTTAGCATAAGCTCCTTAACTTTTCGGTTATATTTTATATTGAAAATTCTATTAGAAATATACAATTTATAAATGTGAAATATTTAATTTATAAAATAATTTCCTATTATTTTTAAACAACAAAAATAAAACCTAACTTCTTAATGTTTTTTAACTTTTAAAGCAATTTCTAATCATTAAATGTTATGAATTTATTATACAAAAAAAATGTAATATTTATACATTTTCGGTGAACACTTTGTACGTTTTTCAGTTCATTAAATTTTGTTTATTATGGCACATCTATTTTATTGTCCTTTTACTTAGCTTCTTCTTAGCTCTCCTCAAAACATCGATATTATCAAATCGATATTGCCAAAATATCGAAATTATCGATACCTTCCAAGCTCTACCTCTGCTCTTCTCTCAGTGCAGTTTGACATGCAAAGCAAAGCGAGGAGCATCAGAAGCAGAGCCTGATTGGCATCCTCGCCTGGGGGCGACAGCCATCCGCCCGCGGGGTTGGCTTAGCCTGCCTCGGATCGGCACCAGTCTGCATCTGATTTTGAATCGGAATGAAAGGAGAGGGGAGACGGAGATGGAAATGGAAATGGAAATGGATATACTTAGTGGGCGGAGGACTAAAGGACTAAAGGGCAGCTGTAAAATGTCGCCAATGTCATTATGCGAGGCTTGCGCTAATCAGCTTATCATTACTATATAACATGGGGCATAAAAATGCCTGTCGCTGGGGCATAAGCGCATTAAAATAGTTACTGGGTCCCCGGATTGAAATGAGATTGAGATGTTGTCGAAAGTCGCTAACGCAAACGCAAATGCAGACAAAGCGAAAATAAATCAATTAAAAGATTTCCCATCCGCATTATCCTCTCTGCATGATGTTTTCGCCCATATAATGGTATATATTCCTTCTTTCCTTTCTTTTTTTTCTTCTTTTGCCGGGCCACCAAAGCCAAGGTCCCGGGCGGAAAGCTAATTAGCTGAGCGACCCAGCCAGATTAGCCCCACAAAAGGGGGCGGCTGGGGGGCGGGGGCGTGGCTATCGGCGTATATCATTAATTTAATGTCCCGCACATTAATTGACTTTGTCGGAGGGAGACGATGGGCAGCACAATGACCATAATGCGAGCATATATAATGCTGTATGTCTGTCTCCTGTGGGGGAGTTGGGTGGAAGTTCGGGGAATCGGATCGGGGATTCGGGGAATCGGGGAATCGAACAATGTTAATGGCACTGGCTAATCCCGAATGGTTATGCTGCCAGCAAGGCATCATTGCGGCCGACTTTAGGGTTTAGGTGCTACTAATTTCGGCCAGTTGACAACAAACAAATAAATATAAATTATCAATTTAATCTGTGAGGCCTTAATTGAACAACGGCCAATATGAAATTCATAATGGCCAAATAATGGCATCGGAATTCGGTATTATACGGTATTTATTTATTCTGTGATGATAAAGAGAATAAATATAGGTAAATATTTTTAAGCTTTGGGAGGAATTAAATTAAATAATATTATTATTTTCCAAGCGATTCTTAGTAAGTAAGCTAAAGTGCCAACCCTTCCGCAACATCTTTGTACTTGGGCCTCTTTTATTGGGCGTTGACCTACCCCACTTTGGGCCACCCGAGCCGAGTGACATTACCATCTGGTGTACTCACTTTTGGCCACATCTTGCGGCTGGCCTAAACATCTTAAACGAGCCTTGAGGCCGTTAGATGGCGTCGAGTAATTTGAGCAGCACATGGCTGCCGGATTCTGGATTCTGGATTCCGTATACACTAAAAAAAACGGCCATATTTATATTCTATACTTTTGTATTTTAAAAGAATTAATATATTGTTTTCAAACGTTTCTCCAATTTAATTAATTTAATTAGAATTTAATACTAATCTATAATTTCTATGAATTTATTTAGCTATTAGACAATATTCTTATTATAATAAATATCTCAAAAATAATAAGTAATAATAACAATAATTTATATGAATTTGATTATTGCCCTAAAACATTTAGCTATTTTAGAAATATTTTTCAAACATTTAAAGGATATTTTTCCATTTTTCCCAAATATTTTCGGATTAAAAAGAGAGCTTTTCATGAGTTTTTTTGGGTTGATTTTTTCAAGAGTGTAGCTACACTCGCTTATTCCGTTGGCAAGGTGTGAGACTCTTATGCGACACTGTGTGGGTGTGCGAGTGTGCCAGTATGTGTGCCGCACTCGCACATGCATATAGATTGTGGCTCGCGTGGGAAACGTTAAGTTAAACGGACCTTTGCGGCGACCGCTTTTGTTGGTCTCAACTTGGGCCTGTCATACGCGGCGTATGCTTTATATTGCCCGAAACATGTGTGTTTGCCTGTGTTGGTGTTAATCGACTGCCGGTGTGCGTGCGTGCGTAGGTGTATGCGAGCATGTGCATATGTGTGTGTATGACAATCACATTAAGGTAGCCAAAAAAGCACATTTTATGATTGCTTTGCGTGTTTTTTCCCCTCCACCCGCACTTGTAAATGTGTTTATTGTCGAAAGCACACACAAAAGTGAACACGCATAAACAAGTGTTCATGGCTGTGTCTACACTGGCCAACAGCAATTTGTATATTTTCGAAGAAACCAAGTGTTAGTGCGTGCAAAAACATGGTTATTTTATTTTACATGCAAAAAACCCCGAATGTTTCTATTGAAAAGTCCAATAGAGATTAAAATATTTCTCCCTGTGCAGACATATGAAAATAAATTTGTTTCGTACTTAGCCAGCCGTGTTTTTGGGCCCTAAAATATAAATTTAAAGCTCCTTTGACTCTGCAGTTAATTGATAAGGCCAGGGGCAATTGGATTTCCATTCGAATGCATTGACTTCATTGCGAATACTATGTGCCATTTGGGTTTCTGTTTCGGTTTCGGAACTCAAAACGGTAATGGGAGTGGGATCCAGAGTCTCTGGACTGACCTCGACTTCTAATTAAAGCACAGTGCTTCTGCTTTTGCTTTTGGCTGCCGACCAAATGCAATTTTCCTGTATTTTCCTGTTTTTCGCACTCCCCCGTTTTCAGATCGTGTTTCTGACTCCTAAATAATTATTTCAGCTCTGCTCTGTTCTATTCTGTTGTTATAACAGTGGGCCACACACACATTTGGGGTTTCCAAACGGGCCATGAACTTCTGATTAGTTTACTCCCGATCCTTTTGTTCCTTTTTGCTCCATTCCATTCCTGTGGCGACAAAATTAATGAATAGGATAGCGTTTGGACAGTGCGTTTCGCAGCTGTAGGTCCCAAATGACTAAACATTAATAATAATTATATATTTATTTTATTTTACAATTATTTTTTATTATTTAAAAATCTTTAGATTTTTTTTAAGCACTGAAAACTTTTCTCTTTTTCTCAGAGAGGCCATCTTAACTTTGAAATGACAAAGGGCTCTCCATATTTTCCCTTAACCCCCCGTATTTCCCAGTGGGCATTTCCCTTTGCTGTGCATTCATTCACAATAATTGCGTGTAAATTTGCAGCGCTCAAGCAAAACCAACTTGAACAAAGAATAAGCGAATAACCGAAGCAGCATTTTCATGATAATTTCAGCTCTTTCTTGGGCTATTGAAGCCGCCCTGCTTTTCCGCTTTTCCATTCGCTTTTCCCCTCTCCCTTTTCCCCCTCGCCTTTGCCTTCGGCCTTGTCTGCCAATGCCAAACGTTTTGTTGTTTAGTTCCATTGGAATTTATGGCGTTGTTTACACAAAAATTGCATTCGCCTTTTGCAGTTGAGTAAGCAAAAAACGGGAAGCAGGGGAGAAGAGAAAAAAGGCGAGGCGAAGTTAAAAAAGAATTGGAGGAAAAGCGGAAAAACAGGTGAATGTGGGTGGTGCAGTGGTGCAGCTGCTCGAGCGGAGTTCAGTTCTGTTCTGTGGAATATATAAATATTTTTGAGTGAAAATCTTCGCTCGCATTTAAGGGAAATCCACCTAGCCCCGCACTTCTGACAACCACTTGCGAATCTGCCTCGTTATGAAGCTTCTCTACACCGAGCCACGCCCATTGGCAGTTGGCTAATTAAAGGCGTCGGTTAAGTCGCATAATTAGAGGGAGAGAGCTAAGCCAACTCTGCGTATACGTAATGCCTATGCATGCACTGCGAAACAAGGGTATTCACCAAGTTATTATTAATTATAAATTAAGCCACAGAAACAGAATCTCTTGTGAATGTGAAAATAGGTGTCTAAAAGTATGCAACAATACATTTTTAAACCAAAAATCATATGAATTCATACAGGACATTTATTCATTGCATACTTTTAGGCACATATTTGTATTATAAATATTTTACATTTTTATATTTCAGTTAAAAAGCTTTTATTTAAGTCCCGACATTCTATTGTTTCTCCCACATCTGATCGTGTCTTTCGGATGGATGGATGTGCAGTGCAGCAAAATGGAAAAGAGAGCAGTCCGGCTTTTTGGTGCAACTGCAACTGCAATCGAGGGCCAACGGGGCGGATGAATAATACAAAACGGCCAGCGAAAAAGGGTTAAGAGGGTCGCAGAGGGTCGCGGCCAAACAATGCGAATCGCCGATGTGGGAATTCCGAATGTGGGTGACAAACTGGCCGCGTTTTGTTAACCCCCCTCCATCGGTGGCCCCCTTTTTTCGGCCAGAGGCGTCTGCAGGTGCAAAGGCAGGTGGCACGCACATTGGGCAGCCCAAACACGTTCCACACATTCCACCAATAAAACGGCAAAAAACAGGACGGAACGGAAAAAAGCATCAACAAAAGAATGAAACAAATTGCAGATGAAAATACGCAGGAAAAACAGCAGGGAAAAGCGAAGTAGACAGCGACTGTGTAAATATAATATGAATAATTTTGTTAGTCGTTCCCCGGTTTTTTTTATTTTCTTCCCGTTTTTTTTCTGCTGGGCGGAACAAGTGACCCACGAAGATGCCACAGCCCAAAAAACCGGTTGACCAAAAAACCCACTGAAAGTGCTGACCAAGCCACATGTGCGAGCCTTTTCGTATTCCAGGAGGCTTCTGGGTTTTCGGGGCAAGCAGATAAAGTCAAGAAAAAAAGCGGCTATATTTAAAGGCTCTCGGAGTTTAATTAAAATTTTTGTAATAATTGCAATTTTCCCAATTCACTTTGGGAAGACCAGAATTTCTAAAAATGTGGTACACCCAAAAAAAAAACTTGAGTTTTTTTGTTTTTAATTATATTTAAAAATATTTAATTAATTATGAATATTTACTACCTTATTAAATAGCTATTACAATTTATTAAAGTGTGTAGTAATAATTACTAAATTTAAATGGTCACTGCGGACTTTTCCCCCCAACCCCCTGAAAGTCTAACCACTCCTTTTTCCAATGGCCTTATCCACTTTTCCAATGCCCCACTGCATTCGGTGTGGAATTTGGGGCATCCCGTTTGATATATTCCCGGTGATATGACCAATTACATGGCCATCAAATGCAAACGAATGCAATCATTCACTAACTGACACCCTGTGCCAGTTGCCTCCTCACAGTCTGCGTTGCCTTCCCCTCGATTTCCCCCACTTTCTGCACTTTCCGCACCATTTTCCTCCGCCAGTCATCGTCATATCCATGCTGCTTCTGTCAGGGGCGTAAACGCTGCGTCCGAAGCTTAAATGGCAATATTTTTGCCAAGTGTCAGGCGATGCCCATCAACTAGAGCCCCCAGCCCCACAGCCCCACAGCCCCTCAGCCCATCCCGAACTTGGGACACCAACCTCCCCCATTCGAAATACCAAATTTCATTCGTTTTGTAGGTGTTGCAACCTGATGAATTGAGCGTAGAGCACGTGCATGATCCCCATCATCATTTTTTATGGCCATGCGTCAAAAAACGAACAGGAATTACCAGAAGGCAGCCCCCAAAACCCCCTCCCCCGACCTTAAATACCATCTGGCTGTGCCAATGTGTCAAAACGAATCGGGAGTTCCCTAGGATAGCCGAAAAAATGCCAAAGTACCAGAAACTCGAGGGGGGGTAGATCGGATTTCAGTGTAAGGAACTTGAAGAGCGGCGGAAAACGGAAGTAGGAAATGTCGCCGACACGCACACTCGAAACGGAAAATGGCGAGCGGGGGGAAAGTGGGGAAAATTGTGAAAACGGGGGGGTCACAGAGGGCAAAGCTAACGCATTTCTAACGAGCAAAGCCAGCAAAGGCGCCTTAAATATATAAACAACACAAAGAAGATATGCTCTTTTGGGCAATTCATAACCTATTTTGAAATATTTCGAATTTTCAGTTGACTTGAAATAGGTTTTGGTTTCTTGAATAGTTTTTGGAATTTATCATTTAGTACTCTGAATTTTCAGTTGAATTTTTGAACATTTAGGACTTTTAACTTTTATCGTTTGGTATGTAGTACATTAGAACTTAAGAAGTGTTTAAAAATGCTCTTTAAAGTGTGATCAAATATAATTTTTGTAGGGAGATTTTTTCCAAGAAAATCTCCAAAACCAATAATATTTTGAAGAAATATTTCGGTGTTCCTTGGACTAAAAGTATAGGGACTGTAAGCCAGGGTATAAACAAACGAAATCCGCTAGTCTTTGGCCCTATTGGCATTGTGGGAGTTGGCCACGCCCCTTCCTCCGCCGCCACCGCCTCCAAAGGACTCCCGATGTGACTGTGTGCGTTTGGCATCATTGACACGCGAAAAGCATGAAACATTTTCAGCATTTATGTGAAAACCTAACCTTTGGTCCGTCACCTCCACCTCCTCCACTTTCGCTTTCGCATTTCTAGCTCACTTAGCTGGAAGGCAAACGAAAGCTGATTACTTTGGCACAATGGAATGCCAGGGAAGGCAGCCGCAGAGAACAATGCAAAGGACCTGGAAGGGGGGTCCCAAAATAATGTTTAAGAAATGATATTTGAGAAGCAAATAAAAGCTTTGAGCCGCCCGATAACAATTAAAATGCCTTGCAGCCTATTAGCTTATTTTTAATGCCTAAAAGTATTTTTAATTATATCGCCAACGTATTAATTTCGTAGAAAATCTTTTTGCCATGATACTACTTATATTGGTTGCAAAAATATTGACAAAACTTTCGGCTCACTCCCACTAAGCTGTGCTAATATTTTGAGGTTAGTTTTTAATGAGGTCTCATTTGGCCCCAGGGTCCGCCGCACACTTGCTCCATCCTTTGTGATATAATAATCCGATTGCATCCACTTCAAAGGGGGAAAGGAACTTAGCGAGGGCAGGGGAGTTCTGAGGGGAGGGGAGCATGTGTTATGTCGAAAGTTTTGCAGAGCTCAGTTGGGTTCACTGGGGAATACAAGTGCGAACTTATAAGTATGTGTATATACATATTTATTCTTATGCACAGTGGCAGTGAAATTATGGGGAAAAGATCTATATTATATTTTAAATTATTAAAAATATATATTTATTACTAATAAATATTTAAAAAATATTTTAATATTATTTTTTATTGATCATTATTAAAATGTGTCTAAGAAAAATGCTATTTTATTTTTTAAATTAAAAAGAAAACATATTTATCCCTAATAAATGATATTTTTATTATATTTATATTATATTTATTTTAATATATTTTATTACTGTTTCTCTTAGGAAGTAATGAAAAGTTTTGTAAAACTGCATTGCAAATTAATGTAGCACACATATTCTTGTGATCCCATCTGTGCAAACTGCAGGCGAGTGAGTGCGGCCCAGGCAAATGGCAACGTAATCAAGTCGCTTCGCTTTCGCTGACAAGATAAAATACACAAAATACACAAACGCACAGACGGAGGCGGAGGCACACCCACACACACAGACGAGCGCAGTCCCGAAACGGAAACGGAAGTGCAGCCATTGACAGCGGCAGCGACAGCAGTAAAAAGATGGCGATGGCGATGCCGATGATGATGACGCGATATCTGTGCGTGTGTGTGTGCTGTAAATCTAATATCGCTTAATGTTGAAAGAAAGCTTTGCCTCTGAGTCCGCTTTTCTTCGGCTTTCCCTCTTCCTCTCCCCCTCCCTCTCGCTTTTCCCTCTGCCCCACATGCATGTCAATGTCAACACAGCAACGGCTGTGGGGAGGGGGAAAATCTTTCTCGAGGGTGGCGGCAGATTGGCAACGCTCGATTGGCAATAAATTGAAATACGCGACCATAAAATCACTTAATTGCGAATTCGTGTCTCTCCGTCCCTTTCTCGTTCTCGTTCCATTTCCCTTCTCCCTCTCCCTTTTGACAAACGGGAAGCGGCCAATTCACGTGGCCCACTTGCGAGGCGCCTCTGGTACACTGACAAAAAATCTAAATAAATTAAATTAAGTTTAATACAAAAAGGAATTTTTAAATACAAATATAGAAACATTCCAAATATTAATATTAAAAATTATAACAAAAAATTAAATTTAAATTATAAATAATTTTTTCCAGTGTTGTTAAGGATGTAATTGCATTGAGGCAGCTACTGAAAATGGCGAACGCATCCAGCCTGTCACTCAGCGCCTTTTTCCGCCGGGCGGTCAGGGGTTGGGGTTCAATCGTTCGAGGGTTCCGGGGGTTCAGGGGGCCATTTACTGGCGCCTCTCACTTTCACTGCCATCCGCTGGCTCCCGTTACCCGATGATTATGGCAAATTGATTTGTTTGCCGCGCACTTTGTGGCTTTTAAATGACGCCACACGCACACATTGACGACCAGGAACAACCGGAAGACAAATGAGCAATTGGCGGTTAACAATCGACGGCAAAAGGACGCGGGGATCTTCAAGCCAAGATTGCGATTGGTTAGCTGTCAATGCTCAAAGCTCAGTGAAGAGCCAACTGCCATCGATGAGGGGAAATCGGAAAGCGATTGCAGGAGCTATAAATATGCAAAGGCTATAAAAAGGAGGAAAACTGTATTGGTTCTCTTTATATTACATTTTAATTGCTCTTAATCAAAAATAAGATTTAACATAATGTTAATATTAATAGGCAAAAATACAGGAACTTTTTTTTAAAGAAAATTAGGAATGGCCTAAATTATAATTAATCATAAGTACTAGAAACATTTATTTATTTTATATTTTTTTATATTTATTTTATTTTATATTTTAGTTTATAACCTAAATAGCGGATATTCTTCATTAATTACCCTATTATTTAAAATATTGTATATTTTAATTAATATTTTATTTATCGGTAACCTCGTTTGACCTATTTATTTGTTTTCATTATTACATTTTCACGAACGCTGCATAAAGTTAACACAAAGAGAACCAACAGTTTCCCATCTCCATCTCCATCCGCATATATGCGGACCCGTTTTCGGTGTAATTAAAGATCAGCCCTGCGAACAGGAAGCTATAACCCATACGGCACCCATAATCCCCGGCGCAAACAAAGGCTGGCTGCTGCAGCACTCCAGAAATGTTCCGACGGCTGACAGTTTCTGCTGACATTGGAGAAATACAGAAAAAATAAATAAAAAAGAAAATGCGGAAAATGTTGTAATAACATACAGACTCTGGGGAGAGAGATATGGGGGCGTTTGAGAGCCGTAAAATGCAATGCGTCACAGAGCTGAAGATTGAACTGCAGGCTACACGAATACAGCTGCAGAAAGAGCTACAGATACAGCTGCAGATACATTTAGAGATGCGGATGCATACGAGCCCTCAAGTGCAGCTGGTAACAAATTTGTACAAAACTCGTCGGCGGAGGGAAGGGGGTTGGGGAGGGGTCGGGGAGGGGGGCAAAAAAGTTCGCGCTTTGATAAACAAATACAAATGGCGGAAGGTAAAGTCCGTAACCCGTCGCAGAAACCGACAATCCACTAACATGGCCCCCTTTTACTACTTAGCCCCTGGCCCCTTTGTGTCACCCCTAGCATCCCCTAGCATCCCCCTTTCCCCTTCCCCTTTGCATTAAGCGTATGCAAAGCCATCAACGTCATGGCCCAATCCTTATCTCTGGCTGAAACTGAAATGCAGGGAGAGAAACGAGTGGGTGGATGTGAATAGTATCAGGAGCAAAGTATCTGAGTATCTGCCAGATGCGTTTGCAGCTGAAACTTATACACCGAGAAAAAATAGGTCGTTTATTTTACAAAATATGCACAAAAAAAGGGCTAAGACAAAAATATGAGATATGAGATCATAAATAGATAATTTATTAATACAGTTTTAATATTGGATTATATAATAATTAATATTAATTATTGGAAAATAGGTATCAAAATTAATATTAACTAATTCATTTCTTTAGAAAAATCGTACATAGTTATTTGATGATCCTTAGGATCTTTTGATCTCCTGGTTATTTCAGCTCACAGCTTACAGATTTTCTCCCAGTGTGCTGACTGGCTTACTGGTAACTGGTAACTGGCAAATGGTTACTGGCAACTGGTTACTGCCACAGTTGCTTGGTTTACTGGGCACGCAGCGAACGACAAATGTAACTGTCACTTTATGCGCAGCCATTCATGTGTGGAAGTGGAAGGGGTTTGGGAAGGGGGTTTTGGGAAGGGGTTTGGAAAGGGGTAGAGGCAAGTGCGCTTGGGATGCAAATTGTATCCGGATGTCACAACTTCTTGGGTCACACAAACACACACAGTGACATCGGGAAGACGTTTTTATTGCGTTATTCATATTTCATTTGCACCGGACAGCGGAGCTGAGGGAGCCGAAGGAGCACAAGTCCTTGGATGTGGCCAGGTCCTAAGTGCAGCGGTTAGTGGCTAATAAATTCACCACATATACTTCTAGGTTTCCTTGAGTAGCCACAAATCGGACCAATAATGTTCAACATACAATTGCCATATTTATGACGCACTATTATCATTTCTGAGTGTTGAGTAAGCTCATGAGGGTCATAATATGTACGCAGAAAAAAATTCGATATGAAATAGGATCAATTCTACCTTATTTCATATCAATAATAAGCCGATATGATTTATGATTTAAACATATCAACTTGATATTTTATCATATCATATGAAATACCAAATTTAGTATTTTTTGAAATAAGGTAAACATAATCTTTATTCATATCAAAATGATATGAATAAGTTGATCTTTAATAAATATAAAATTGACCAGCACATATCAATCTGATGTTTTGTCAATTTTTTTTCTGTGTACACATGAAGATAATTGACTAGAGAATAATATCAAAGAAGGGAACTTAGAATGAGGTGTAAATTATTCTGTAAATTTTCCCTTTAACTTTTTCGATATTTTAGTTGAAGGAAAATACCCCTTAAGTGAAATACTCCATTAGGACTCGCCGATCGGTTGAACTCGTTGCGTAGGATGTATGCATAAGAATGGGGAGAGAGTGTCGAAAATCCCCAGGACCCCGGGGGTGTTGCTCTCGGGCGGGCGAACCACTTAACTGAAACTGGAAGCTGACCAACGACCCCCCGTTAATCCCCCCACCTCCCCCACTGGCCACAAAAGTACCCACTGCCCACTTCCACCTTGCAGGCATCTCTGTAACCTCAGATCCTGGCTGGCCCACTAGCATTGACACGGACACCTTGATGAGGCGGCGGTGCGGGGTGGCAGGACTCGTGCTGCAGGACCTGCGGGCGTTTCGGCTTTGGCTTTGGCTTCGGAGGTTGCAAGTGGGAAGTGGAAAGTGGAAAGTGTGAGTGGCGTGCTTATGAGTTCATGAAATGCTCTTTGAATATGCATGAGGCCCTAAGGAGCGTTGAGTGCTGCTCCTCCGGCATCTCGCCAGCTCCTCGGCCTCCTTGCTCCTGTGCCAGGATTTGGCCTGCTTTGGCTCGCTTTGGCCTGGCGGTGATTTTGGCCACGGCCCGCGACTGTAGGCAACACTTTTTTTCACTCCTCGTCAGCTGCACTGGGAAAAACAAGTGGATCTTATAAGGGATCCAAAGAAAAGCTGCTATCTATGGGTAAGTATTACATTCTAAATGCACATTAAATAGATTAAATGTAATTTATTTTATTTATTTACTATTTACTAAAGTAACTGGTTTATTCTCCAAGTGTATGCTTAGTTTCCCGCTCGTCCTCGCTCGTCAAGCAAACGAAATGAGTTGAAATTAAATTAAAGTGCTAAACTTGGCCTGGGGAAATTATGGGAAATATCTAAGCGAACTGTTAGTTGGGGAGCCGAAAAGCGGGAAATTCACTTAGCCCGCAAGTTTCTCACTCCTTGAATGAGCTGCAAATCCCTATGATCCCATCTGACTATAGACTATGGACTTTGGACTATAGAGTAATCCCCGAATTCGGCATTGGATCTTCAGAACGTTTGAATTCACTCACTCGCCTTCGGCTGGCTTTTCATGGTTGCGAGATGCAAGATGAGAGATGCCATCAAATTATGCAAAGGTTAATGCAACAAAAGGCAGCAGGGACAGGGCGTGGCTCAGCGATTCCCGCGAGGATTACTCGAATATATATTCACACATATGCACAGCAGATATGAAAAATGCATGACCCGCCGGCGAAACCTGGACGGAAAGTTGCTGAAGTCAGGGGAAAGTACAGTGCAACGCGCAAAAGTAATTCACCGAGGAGCTAATCAAGGCTATCTTTACGTATTGAAGTATTTTACTTTAAAAATTGTGTAAAATAAAATGGAAATTTTTTTTTAGATTTCTAATACGTTATTGAAAAATCTGAAGGTCTTTTCTTTTATTTATTTATAGATTTTAATTTATTTATTTATTATTATTTATTTCTTCCTTTAAAAAATTGAAGCATTTTAATTAAAAAATTTATAAAATAAAAGAAATACTTATTTTTAAATATCCTATAATTAATTGAAAAATGTGAAGTAAATTTTTATTTCATTTTATAGATTATTATTTTTTTTATTTATTTATTCCTTTTAAAATTAAAGTATTAAAGAAAGCAGAACAAAAATTGAAGTATTTTACATTGAAAATTTAAAAAATAAGGAAAAACTTTATTAAAACCTTATCTACTAAGTAATTTTTTTGTTGATTTAACAACCCCCCTATGATGTTTATAGTACGCACTGTACCCCGTTTTGCGATTGTCTTTCGCAAAGCTTTCTCAACTGTCGCTCGAAAGCAAATTGCATAAAATCAGCCTAAGAGCAGGCAACATGCAATTTTTATTTTCCTTTGTGGGCGGATGACTTGTATATGTGTGTGTGTGCGATGCCGAAGGAATTGCGAGTAGCGAAAAAAGTAAGTAAATAAATAACCGAGAAGGAAACTCAAACTTCAAGATAAATGCAATTTTCAGCTGCAGCAGGAAGGACAACGGCAGCCAAAAAAACCAAAAAAAAATGGGGGAAAAAAAGCAAAATGGAGTACAAATGATGGAAGAGAGGAAGAAAGCTCTGCCATTTCCGCCAAAGTCAGTTGTGCTCCTTCTTATTCGCCTCGTTTTGCAGGTTTCCTATTTTTTCATCTGTGTGTGTGTGTGTGTTTGTTGCGGTTTGTTGTCATACTTCCTTGCCTTCCTCGCCTTGTGAACATTCTTTTGTCGCAGCTTAAAAATTTTCAAGTGTCCTCTGCCTCATCCTGGCCATTTTTCACCACCCCCCACTCCCCCCGGGCTCATTTGGCAAACTGGCGAACATTAATGTTGGCCAGGAGAAGTGGACAGAAGCGCCGGAGAATGGCAACAGCAACTGCAACTGAAATAGCGACAACAACTTCATTAATCAAAACACTCGCTGTCGTCCACCCTCCAAATCCACCCACAGCCACCCACTGGCCGTTCAAGTCAAAGAGCCAACTAACCTAATTCTCGGCCAAATGGCATTTTGTGCAGTGCCACGCCCACTTCTTAGCCGGACTACACAAGTTGGGGGGATATAGAGATATTAGCGAAAAGGGCTACAAAAATCTCAGCTGATTTAATAAAGTGTCTAAAAGTAGGCAACATTATTTATTTCACTCCCCATGTGTGTAAAATATATAAAAAACTATACAAAAATATTTATATATTTTAGTAGGCCATTAACTAAACGTTTCCCCAAAGCAGATTCGATATATTTTGTAATTTAATTTAATTATTTAATTTGATTTATGTTACGTTTTAATAAGGTGTCTAAAAGTAGGCAACTATTTATATTTTACTCCTTATGAACTCCTTACATGCCAACAAATGAATAAGTAAATAATATTATTAAGTCTATGGAAAATTAATAATACATTTTCAAGCAGATTCAATATATTTTATAATCTAATCCAAATCAAATTTAAATTTAAAATTAATTACGGCTTCCAACAACATTAAGATCAAAAGGTTTTGCCCATTTTGCATGAGATGCATGAGTATTTGTGCCACAAATTGTTCGCCTCCATTTCCAATCCATTTTGTGTCATTTCATTTATGTATCGTCATAATCGAAAGCGATTCAAGTAAATCGATTGACATCTCGTGCATGCCAGTCCCAATTAACTTTGTGTCAGAACAAACGATTGTGGGCCAAATTATCGTCATTGTTTGTCGGCCGGTAATCAGTCTCCTCCGCCGATGATCCGTAATCCAATCTCTGCGGCGAATCCGCATCGCATCAACTTTGTTTTGGACCAAATGGGGTTAGGGCCTGCGACATCAATCACGGGCATTATCTATTAAATGAGCATTTTCCCCGCCTTGTGCATTTCCCCCTGTATGAAAATCTCCAATCAAAAATTTGTCAACACATTCGGAGTGCAACCATTTTCCCATTGCCATTTCCCCATTTCCCCTTCGCCCGATCTCTCTGCATTCTCATTTGTGTAATTACATTTGGCGCATTTCGCAAAACAACAATTAGCGCCGCGTTCGCGGACGCGACTCGTTTACAGAATGCCATCAAAAACTTTCATGTTGCCGAGGCAAGAGGCAACATCATCAATCATGCATTTGAAAAGTTTATTAAGGCCCACACACAGGGGATACTGACGGGCAAATGGGGTTGGTGGGGTGCTTACGGGGTGCCAAGGGTTACGGGCTTCTGGCTGGGAGATGCCTGGTGCCTGCTGCCTGGCGGCAAAGGGCAAGTGTACTTAAGAGCTGAAAACTTTTCAATGGCTTTTTGCGCTTGCAAAGGAGCAGCTAGAGGAGAACCAGGACACCAGGACACCGGGACACCGGCAACCAAGGTCCAAAGTTGCACTAGAGATGTGCAATGCGATCGATAAGCAATGCTGGTTCGTCAAAGTTTTCCCCACACCGATTTTCATGCATCAATCTGTTCGATTGCTGGCTTCGTTTCATTACCTTTCTGTTTTTTTGCTGTAACTTGGCCAAAAATGGTCGTACACCAAAAATACAAACTGTTTTGAACAGATAACAAAATAATTATTAAATCCATGACACTTTAAACACGATTTTGAAAAAATCGCCAATTTCATTTTTTTTATAAGGGGGTACATCATGATTTTTTGCGAAAAATGGCCAAAAAATAAAATGTTCAGGTTTAAATGCCAATCGATCGGGAATTTAATAACGAGCTCAGAAAGGTATGACAATCCATATTTGGATTAATAATTCCATTGTTTCAGCCAAAAACGAATTATTTTTTTTTTGTTGTAATTGTGATTTGGGTTTTTGGCAAAAATATGAATTTTTTATTTTTGTTTTTTTGCTGTAACTTGGCCAAAAATAGTCGTACACCAAAAATACATACTGTTTTGAACAGATAACAAAATAATTATTAAATCCATGACACTTTCCTTGTGATTTTGGAAAAATAAAATTTTTATCAATTTTCACATTTTTGATAAGGGGTTACATCATGATTTTTTGCGAAAAATGGCCAAAAAATAAAATGTTCAGGTTTAAATGCCAATCGATTGGGAATTTAATAACGAGCTCAGAAAGGTATGACAATCCATATTTGGATCAATATTTCCTTAGTTTCGGCCAAACAACGTATTATTTTTTGTGGAATATTAGAATTAGGGATTTTGGCAAAAATATGAATCGCCAATTTTCATTTCTTTTTCTTAATTTTTCGCGAAAAAATGTTCAGGATTAAAGATGCTCCGTTTTAAATGCCGTTCGATTGGAAATTTAATTACGAGCTCAAAGAGGCATTGCATTCGGTATTCGGATAATTATACCCGTTGTTTCACAAAAAATGCTGTTTTTTAAATCTAAAATTTGGATTGGTTAAAACCAATAATTTAAATAAATTAAACTTGGCATTTATTATTCGTAAATGTGCATAAACCTAAACTCAGTACAAGCCACACCACATTATTTATCGATGTTCGGGAACCTAAAGTTTGCAGTGAGCAAAGCTGCAAGTCCGCCAATAACGCTTGCCATGAATTAATCATGAACCCAGGCCATAATCTCTGGCAACTTTCCTGAGTCTCGTTTACCTTTGTCACACCCACTTTTGCAGCAGGATTTTCCGATTTTCCAGCAGCGCCGAATGTCTAAGTATTTAAATTTTGACCGTGAAAGTGTGATCGCATTTCAATGAGGCAAATAGGCAAATAGGCAGGGAAATTTCTCTGGCGAAATGCAAATGGAGGGCAAATCCGACTGCAGTTCTACCTCCTTTGCATTTTCCCCAGTTGGAAAAAGTTTAATAATTTTTTTTTCCTTCTGGCGATTTTCACTTTCGCTTGATTTACAGCCCAGAGATGCAGTGGGCAATAATTTTTCCAGCACTTTCACTCAGAGGGAGAGCAGCCCCCTCTCCGCTAATCTCTCCCGATATCCTCGCAATATAAGAACGGGAGTGTTCATCAATTTTCAATAACAATAGGAGCCAAAGGGAAGTGCACAGGGGGGATGTGGTGGGAGAATCGGGCTCCAGACAATGGCAGCACGTGGCGAATTTACGATGCAAAATCTGCACGGAAAAATAAAGAAGAAAAGGGAGAAAAGGCGAGGAAAATGGGAAAAGTCCCGAGTCCGCTGGCTTCGAGCAATTTCAATAAATTGCAAATGATATAAAGGGATGGGGGATGTTGAATGGGGGATGGTGGATGTGGGTAAGCGGGTAATGCAATACTTTCAGTCAATAACCAGAGCGATAAACAAAGGATAAACGAGCGAAGAATAGAGTTTGATAATCGTCGAATGATAAGCAATCGATGCTATTTGCCTTCAGCCATCGCTCTATTTACTTCCCCTCTGAAATATGATTTAATAGAGATTCTAGACAGGAAGCCGAAGAGATTAAAAAATTAAATCGCCTTAAAATTGATGATCAAGTATTATTGCTCTCGCTTCCACCTGCTGCCTAAGTGATTGAAATGGCTTCATTATTTATGTAGGAGAGACTCTTCGCAAACGATCAGTATCTTTTCGCTGATCTGGCCTCAAAAAGGATTTATGTCGCCGGCTTCTGGGATAAGGAATAAACTGGAGGACTGCAGAACTGGACAGCTGTAGAAGGGGGTGGGGGGGTTTCCGTGTGCGACACGGAGTTATCGCTGTTTGAGCAACTCTCTACATCTCTACATCCTTTACTCCTTCGCAGCTGGAAAGGACGCCCATTGTGGCGAGCACCCAAACACATTGACCGACCGAAGGATGCCGCAGGCTTCCGACCAGACTCCACTTCAGATTGTCACTGAGAGAAAAGTAGGCATTCTCCAAAAAATATATATATTTTATATGTAAAATATTTATAAAGATTTTTCAAATAGTTTTCTCACTTAGGAAAAATAAATAACACTTTATTTTCCAAATCGCAGCCCCCTTTTCTCGCAGTGCCCGGTGCATGTCTGTGCGCCACTTTTTGTGTGTGTTAAGTCGCGCGTAGACGACGAGAACGACATTGCCATGGTGCGGTCATGAATCATGCCAAAAAATTGCAGTCACCGTCGAGGATGGTGACCCAAATTCCCACTCCCACTGCCAGACCCTTGGGTCTCCGATTCTCGGATACTCGGATACTCGGATTGTGGCGGCTAGATACTGGGATGCTGGATGGCAGTGGTCGCTCCACTTGAGGCAACCCTGCATCCTAGCAGCCCAGCAACCCAGACGTCGAACGAAGGACAGACGATGGACGTCGTCGTGGCCATGGAGACGACGACAAACCAAACCAAACCAAACCAGGCGCTCCTGTTTCCACAGCTGCCACTTCTCCCGACGCCGCTGCTGCAGTGAATTTGCCGCACTGCCTCAGCAAAAAGTGGGCGTTCTCCAGCTCACTCACTTACTGGTGCACTGGGAGAAATCTGAACTGATAGCCGAATAGTTATTAAATACGGTTGTTCCCTAGGCCATTTCATACTTTAAACTATTTATTTGTAGTTCTTAAGTTTTATTTTTAAATTATTCTCTATCATTATTATTGTTTATATTAAAAATATTTATGACCTTTAATTTTTTAAATATTTTATTTATGCCATGAAAACAAAGGATTCCTTAGTTTCTTTAAAGGAATACATGACGTCATTTTATTATTTTCCTTTCAGGGATTACAAGATATTTTACTACATTTATCTATCGTCTTTTAAAAATATATTGGTATAAAAAAAACCATTTCTATATAATTATTCATTATAATTTTTTAAATATTTTAATTATTACATGAAAACAAAAGATTTCTTAGTTTCATTATAGGAATACATAACGTCAATTTATTTATTTTTCTTTTAAGGGATTACAAGATATTTTACTACATTTATCTAATATCTTTTAAAAATATATTTAAAAAAAACCTTTTCTTGTTAACGCTTGATTTTTTCCCTTAGTGCATAGTGACTCGAGTAGGGCGTCGACACGCCCCATTTTTGCAAGTGCCATCGTCGCTGTAGTTGTAGTTGTCGTTGTTGTTGTCGTTGTTGTTGTCGTTGTCGTTGTCGTCATCGTTCCCATCGTCAACGTTGTCGGTGGCACTTCACTTTTCTATATTAGCGCCACGTAAGTGCAGCCGCAGGGGCGTGGCAATTGCATTAGCGAAGGACGCGAGGGGGCAAGGGGATAATGGGCGTTGGAGGACATTAGTATCGCAGTAGATAAAGTGGTTGAAAGTGAAAAATTATACGAAGCTATAATGTTAACGGATGCAACAATGGCGATTTTTAAATACCCTTTTGAGGAGTCATAGTGGAAAAATAATTTAAATACTTGAAAATGTTCCCTAAGCCAGAAATTATTTTTATTTCAATTACAAACCATTTTAAAAGTTTTCCTGGATTTTATTTCCCTTAAAATGTTGTCCAATTTAAACAAGAAATGAAGTATGATTTACAATTTAATAAATGGTAAAAAAAAAAATAAACCTATTTTAAAGAAATAACATTACATTCCTTATTTATTACTTTTTCCAATAGATTTCCACTCATTTCTCCGAACTCCACAACTAGTAAATAAAATCCTCATGGTCGCAAAACAAACTCAAAGTGCAATTTATTGTACATCATTTGCGAAATGCTTTATAAAAACATGCAATGAATTTATCAACCCAATGAAGTATACCGTTCGGGGGCCAGGACACATTCTGTGTGTAATATATGCCGCAAAGTTATAGTTTGCCCTTTGACCCGCCGTTTGAAATAAGTAGTCATGGAATAAGTGAGTGGACCGAGTAGACTGGAGACGGGGAAGGAATAGTAGCTGGGGCAACGGGCTTGATGTCGTCTGTCGTTTGAGGCTAAAAGAAAAAGAGGGCGTTCGGTTGCACTCTCTTGGCCCGGGGTGCTCCTATTGCACTGAGAAAAACAAATGCGAGAACATTTACATAGGTAATCATCGCAAGATAATCCCACCGGAGGGAGTTTTTATTATAATGGGGGTTTCCACAGAAAAAAATATATAAATAATATAAATATAAAAAATATATTTTTGCATACTTTGGACACATATTCTGACATTTTAAAAGTGATTTATTTCATTCATTTAAATCAATTTTAAATTTCAGATCTTTTTTATCATTTCTTCCAGTGTGACCGTATTATATTTTAATCTATGTATTTTCCTGTGCTCGGCTTCTATTTATTTTTAAATTGATATTTTTCGGTGTACGTGTGAGTGCAGCTGTGTGCGTGTGTGTGTGTGTGGCCCGTTTAATGGCCACAAAGCGGAAACTGGAGCGTGGCTGCTTCTTCTTCTTCGTCTTCGGCTGATGCAGCTGCATTAGCAGCCATTTGCAGCAGCCATTGCACTATGGGGCATTTGACCACTTTTGTTGGCCGAAATTAATAACTCGGCCAATTCAAAAGATATTGACGTGAAACTTTACCAGTCGCCATTTTTTATCCCTACGCATATTATATATGAGAATCAACCGGATCGGACAACTATATCATATAGCTGCCATAGAAACGATCAAATTAACTTTGCTGTTTTTGGAGATAAATGCACATAACTTTATAAATATCAATTATTAATGTTTTTATAACAATATTAAAAGTTTCGTACAAATCGGACGACTATATCCTAAAGTTCTCAAAAAAAGGGCAAAGGAAAGAATTTACTTTACATTTGAACGACTTTTTGTTTAAGTTGTAGCGGAACTTTCGTTTTAAAGCCGCTAAAGTTCACTTAAGCTAGTTAATAACAAAGCTAAGTAATTCTACTCTTTTTTGATAATAATTTAAAGCCAGAAAAGTCCTTACTTCCTTAGCCACCAGTGCAAACGATAGGAGTGTGTGAAATTTGAGGTTATGGTCTAAAAAATCAAATTACTGAAAAAGTGGCAAAAAGTGGCGATTCTGACCATATACATTTTAACAACAATTAAATAATCTACAAATCCCAATAGGTTTCAGAAGTGGACTCCGCTGGACTCACTTTGTTGCTCCATTTGAAATTTAGTTTTCTTACAAAAATTTACTTTTTAGACCACTCCCTTTAACACTCATTTATAAGAAAAAACCGCTTGATTTTTGTCGTTTAACCACACAAATACTTAGTACACAGCGCAATTCTTTTAATCCAATCCAAAAAGTTTACTTAGATTGCTTAAAAACTCAAATTTAAAGCACTTTAAAACTGCAAGCGAAACGTCGAAATACAACAGCCGGAGAATTGCATTTCGAACAGCTGATTTAACAGCTTCTACCTTAACGGAGGCGACCTCTATCGGATTTCTGTAAACGTAACATTGTTAAATGATCTTCTGTTAACACATCCTCAAACAACATTTTTTGTTTTAACGACTTTTAAAAAATGGGTTTTGGCCAACAAAAGTGGTCAAATGCCCCATAGTGCATTGATGCCAGTGCATATGTGTTTGTTGGTCTCTCCAGTCTCCCTCTCCCACTCTTTCTCTCTCTCTCTCTCCCTCTCGCTTTGGGCGTGCTTTACTGCCATTTATATTTATGTTTGCCCGATGCCTTGGCCCCCCGAAAAATGATGACATGAAAAATTGTGTTGCCCGCTTTTGGGCGCTGCTCTCTGATTCGGTTTCGCTTGGGGTTTTCGGGGGTTTTTGGAGGTTCTTCGGGGGTTTTCGGGGTCTTTGGCGGTTCCGGGGATCCCCACACCGAAACTGCTCGGATGCGGCCCTAAGGCCAGTCAGCAGACAGCCAGGAAGCTTTTCGAGCGCAATTTATGGCTTTTTAAATCGAAAGAAATTCAATGCTTGTTTAAGAAGAATGAACGAATGAACCAAGAGTGAGAGAGACAGAGAGAGAGTGAGATAGAGAGAGCCAAAACAAATTTCGAGATTTATGTTTACCCTCGCAGTGCTTATTTTGTACTTCGCTTTATTCCATCTATTATTTTTTTGTTTGCTCTCGCTGCTGCCAAGGATGTTTGAGACATGGTAAGTAGCCCTAATTGTCCCAAACAAATATTTCTAAGCTACGGAAACGTTCAAATCTGAAATCAAAAAATAACCTGGCATCAAGGCATTTAATTTGGTTTTTTTTGTATTATTATTATTAAGTAGGAAAGTTATAAATTAAATTAAATTAAACATTAAATTAAATTAAACAAATATTCCTGAGCTACAAAAACGTTCAAATCTGAAATCAAAAAATAACCTGGCATCAAGGCATTAAATTTGGATTTTTCATCATTATTATAAAGTAAGCAAGTAATAAATTAAATTAAACAAATATTCCTAATCTACAGAAACGTTCAAATCAAAAATCAAAAAATAACCTAGCATCAAGGCATTTAATTCGGTTTTTTCATCATTATTATTAAGTAAGAAAATAATAAAATTAATTTAATTTAATATATGTTTAAAATAACTTGGCATTTAAATTTTTGGTTTTTTTTGTTATTTAGTATTTAATTTATTTAATTCGATTCGGATTTTTTATATTTTATTGTGGGAAATTTAATCTATTTCTCTTACGAAAAGAGAAGAAATCTTTGAATGGTGATTAATGCGTGCCCAATTTATTTGATTTTACAAATAGTTGTCGCCCCGCACATATGTTCCTGTCAAGGATCTCGCTGGTGCTTGAAAATGCCACCAAATTGCTGTGGCAAAAACCGAACCGAATTTCTTTGTGAGCTGTTAGCTGTGAGCCTTCGATTTCGATTTTGGTTTTCGTTTTGGCCAAGGAGTGAAAGTGAATACAGTGGTAATAAATGGGTGGGAGGACCATTAAATGCTGTTGGCTGGCCTTGGTGACGCGTCGCGACGCGATGCGCATAAAAAATGGAAAATCAAATCGGAAAAACACGCACAAAAGGCGTTGGCCAGCAGAAGTAGGTGGGTTGGGTGGGAAATATATAGAAAAAAAATGGGAGCCCAAACCAAAGAATATGGGAAAAAGGCAGGCTCGGTTCGCAATCAATGCGTTGGTGGCCAAGAAGTGGGGGCGGCTGCTTTGATTGTGGGCGTGGCACTGCCTTGTGCCAGTTTCGGCTATGCAGCCGCACACACACACATACAGGGATACGCAGACACAGATTCATAGATATATATATACAGATACGGGGGCACAGATACAGATACAAAGCTGCGGCCTCATTTTGCGGACGCCAAATAGAACTAAAACTGTAACTGAAACTGAAACTGAATCTGAAACTGAGACTAAAAACCGAAGACCGAAGGGGCAGCCGGACCATTGTCCTTCGTCCTTTTTCGGCTGCATTAGCCAACTCATCCTGTTACGTCCTCGCCACTTTCCACTTTCCATTTCAAGCTCATCCCCTCACCTTTCGGCCAAAGCAACTTTTTTGCGAAATTCATACGAACTCGACCTTGGCAAAAATAGTTCAAAAACACACAATAAATAAAACGACAAAATGTAATTGGTTTCGAAAGTATTGGATGTAGGATAAGCTTCTGTGGCAAAAACTAAAATAATAATTATTTAAATTGCTTGATTTATTTTTACAACATTTTTATTTGAATCCTAAGTGAAGGGTACAAGTGCTTTCGGCCTGGCTGCATTAATCCCAATTCCCAATCGTTTATAACAAGTGATTTTTATTTTTGTTTCATTTGTTATTCCTCCGCTTTATTTTTCCTGCTGCCCTCAGTCAGCCAGTGTGTGTGTTTTCTGTTCTTTCTGCGGCAATTGCCAAAATCCAAATTAAGCTTTGGCAATAAAGCCTGGCACAGACAATAACAGCTAACCTCGGTCCTGGAAATCCCTTGCAGGATCCCCATCATCCCAGCATTCCTGGCCACCGATTGTTTGGCTGCCCCACTTCCCCGATACACGCGGAGAAATGGGGATGGTTGTCAGCTGGCTTTTTGTTGACTTTCATTGATTTTGTATCCTTTTTATGCGTGGTTAAAAAACCGCCGCCCTTTGGTTAAAAGCTAAAAAAAGTGGGTATTTAAAATGTATGCAACAAAAAAATTTCTTCTGAAATTCCCCTCCCACAAGCACGTTTTGGATTCGCCACTCATCCTTTTAGTGTCCTTTTCTTGATCGCCTTTAAATTAAAGTTCTTGAATTCATGGATGAATTAACAAAAACCAAGAAATATATTTGTTATGATTAATAAACTATTTTCTTTTTGTTTAAATTAAAAATAAATTTTAAGTAATTTAAAATAGAAAAGATTGACAAATATCAAAAATATTTTAGTTAGGTTTGGTGAATAATATTATATAATATATTTTTTAACTAAAAGTAAGTTAAAATTAATTTAAAGAAATGGAAAGATATTTATTCTATTTAAATTACTTTTAATTTTATTTAATTTACTTTAAAATGATTAATAATCTTAACTAACTTATATTTTTTGTTAACTCATGCACAGCTGTAATAGACCAACTATTTTCACCAGTGCAGGTTAAGTTTGGTAGATAATATTATATTTCTTTGAACTAAATGTAAATTAAAATCAATTTAAAGAAATGGAAAAATATTTATCATATTAACTGCTCTTTGTTTAAATTACTATAAATTTTATTTAATTTACTTTAAATTAATTAATAAACTAGCTAGCAACTTTTAATTATTTTCAAGTAAACTAAATGAAATTAAAAGTAATTTAAACAAAGACAAATAATCATATTTATTACTACCTTTATAACTACCTTTCCATTTCTTTAAATTACTTTTAATTTCATTTAATTTACTTAAAATTAATTAATAAACTATTTTCCCCGGTGCACGTTAGTCCTGTCCTAACGGTTGCCGCCCCCATAACTAACTCAGAACACTCGAGCGCCTCAATGGACACACGGATACGCAGAATCGCAGAATCAGAATCAGAATCAGAGAATCGAGGGGTTACGAGAGGCCGAGGACGAGGACGTGGACGAGGACTCGCGGGGACCAAAGCCGGCGGAACTTGGAGAATGTTTTGAGTGTTGAGGGGATGTTGGGCGAATGTCATGCGATTGTTTTGTGTTGTGTGCTGCGAGTCCTTGCCGTCGACGGGCTTTGTTTGAATGGCACTCGAATCGAGGGGATTCGGTGGCGGGGCACCGGATACAGATTCGGATTTGGGTTTTAGGATGGGGACTATGAGTGGGCAGGCCAGGCCAGATTGGGTCAAGGCTAATAAATACGAGCCACTTACTTGATATAAATGAAAGCACAAGAATCATATCTATGGTCACTTGAAACCACTTCATCTCATTTCCCTCTGCACGCTTTTTCTGCCGGTGCTGCGGTGGTGGATCTGCCCTATATGTAGTCCCCTTCTGGCGGCGGCTCCTCCGATCGTTCCGGTTCCTCTTTCGATACTCTCGATATATCCGATATCCAGACCGATATATTTTAGGGCGCAGGCGCGGCGGCTGTCGCGTGTGAAGTGAACCTTTTCTTCATGTGTTTTTCATGCGGATTTCTCTTGGTGTTTGTGTTGTTGTTGTTGTGCGTTTCATGCATCTCAGTTGCGGTTTTAATTCGCAGTGTCCTCGAATTGGCAGCATTTATTTACATCGATTATTATTCTGGTTATCGCTTCCATAGTAAATATAACATATTTCTCTCTATATAATATATATTTATGTTTATATTTACGTTTGTATGTACGATTTGGTTTACTAGGTATCTATATATAAATATATTTGTAAATATATTTGTTTCTTGGCAGTTTTCGATTAAAATTCTTCAAATGTATGTTCTCCTCTTGGTGGCCTCCTCCCGGCCTTGCCTTTGTTTTGCTCCTTGTTGTCCTCGTTGTCCTTTTGCTTCACATCGCCTCATTCCTGGGCTCCTCCTCCATCTGTTCTTTGTTCCGCGACGAGTGGAAGGGGGGAGGGCTGGGTGGTGGAGCGAGTCCTGGAAGAAAGGACACATTTAATTAGTGCTTTCATTAAAAACAAAAATTTCCTTTCATTTCGTTGGTGAAATGTATGTGTGGGTATTTCATTTGGTTTTCCTGGGGATTCTCTTTTAGAAAGACGGGAGAATGGGGTTATCTTGAAAGTAATTTAAAAAACTGACATATATTTTAGAAATGATAAGAAAGACCTTAAGTTTTTTAATAATACTTTTAAAAACTCGTAATTAAATTCTCTAAGATGCTCTGTATTTTCCGTTTTGTACAAATTGTTGAGACATAAGAAAATGTGCTTGGGATTTATAAGGCCTAAACTTTCCTTGTTTTTTTTTGGACATTTTCGTAGCCCAGCTCATCCGCTTTCCGTTCAAAGAACAATAAAGTTTTCAATCCCAGCAGCGAGTCCCAAATATATTTTATTTTCCCTCTCGCGACTTTCCGTATTTTTCTGTTTATGCAAATTGATTTTAATTATAATTTTCAGCTCTGGCCGCTGACCCAAATTGGATTGTTTGAAATGTATACATTAGAATGGAGCATTTTTCGAGTCTCGGGCCGCAAACATTTTGTGAATTTTAATTGCTAATTTCGGGTAATTCATTTACCCCGGATCCAAAGGTATCCCAAAGCATTTGCGCCCAAAGTTTTTGTTCTTCGCCACTGTGGCGTCTCCTTTGGGTCTGTTAATTTAATTAATAACTCTGCAAGCGACTTGACGAGCGAGTGTCCCTTTTTTCCGAGAGGGATTGGGCTGGGATAATCTCCAAAGTCCTTTGAGTGGCTGAGTGATTGCCCAAGTTGGTTTCTTAAGGTCCTCTTAAATGCATTTTAATTTACTTTATTTTACTTTAAACATTTAAGGCCTTAAAACTTTAATCAGAATTATTGCCCATGGAAATCAATAGGTTGTCCTTGAAATCCCCGGCTGTCACCTTTGAACTTGATTTATCTGCCAGAGGCAAAGTTGTCATGCGGTGCTTAGAATAAATAAACATGACATGACATTGATGGCTTTGCACTATGCAATTTTGTGATATTTTCCACTACGTATTTTCAGAAATATAAATTTAAGCTTTACGACCGTTGGCAAACCCATTTGCCTAATTTAATTCATGGAAAAGTGTACTCCAAAGTTATGGCGAATTAAAAAAAAGCAGCAACATTTCAGTGCCCCTGAAAAGTTGCTACATTATTGCGCAATTCAATTAGGGCGACTTTAAGTCGCCACTTGAGCGAAATGAGGGGTGGAAAGGTGAGAGACGTGGGAAAAATGCAAAGGGGGGTTGGGGTGGCGTGCGAAATATGTGAAAGGGGGCCAAGGGTGGAGGTGGAGGTGCCATGAATGAGCAATTCAGCGAGGGCGTGAAAAGGTTTTCGGAAGTAATTTAAGAAAATGTCATAAGAGTGTGCATGACCTTCCCACCCCCATTACCATCCCCCTTACCCACTGGCACTCTGCTCACCTGACGCTGTCAAATATTTAACCCACTTAATGCCCAAGTAACATATCTGTAATTTCTCCGAAAAGTACTCATAATTCCAACATTTTATGGGAAAAACATTTTGGCATTTTTAAAGCAGTAGTAAAGGTTTTTTTATGTTCAATTTAAAAGCATTTAACAGTTACAAAATTTTACAAAATTAATATATTTGCCTTGCCGCTAAACATTTTTAATTAAGCTTGTGGTTTTCCGGAATTTCTTTGATTTATTTCTTCAGCAATACTCATAATTCCAAAATTTGATAGGAAACATTTAAGCATTTTTAAAGTAGTAGTACAGATTTTTTTTCACAATTATAAAATTTAAAAAATTAAACTCGTAGTTTCTAAATATTGCCTAAATATTCTCAATTAAGTTTGTGGTTTTCCAGAATTTCTTCCATTTGTTTTTTTCTGAAATTTCCCTGAAAATCACTCACAATTCCAAAATTAGATTAGAAAAACAATTTTAGAATTTTTAAAACAGAAGTTAAGATTTTTCTATGTTTAATTTAAAAGCATTTGACATCTATACAAGTTAAAATAAACAAAATTGGTTTCGTTTCTAACTATTTAATAAACATTCTCAATTAAGTTTCTCTGCCAATTGTTTCTTCTTCTTCTTCCAGACGGAATCTTTGTTGAAATTTCCATATTAATTTGGGGTAATGAATCGAGTGAATCTTAATTAGAGGGTTAAGGGTCGCCTGCAGCGACTGCGACTGAGGCAGGTGGCAGGTGGCAGGATAAAGCGATGGGTGGATGGCAGGATGGCAGGATGGAAGGATGGCTGACTCGAGGACGACACGTTTTTGATGCAACAAAAGATGCCAAGTGTCAATTTAAACAGCCGCACGAATGAAAGAGAGAGAGGGGACATGGACTTGTCTCCTGGCCCAAAAAATGTGCCAGGGGCATCGTTCGCTCGCTTTCGCACTCGCACTCTTTTCGTCCTGCCACTTGAAGCTTGAAAAAGCCAACGTTGACAGCGTTTAAGACTTTCCCCATTGTCCTTGCCAGCGCCTTGATGGTTTGACAGGGCAAGGCAACGCTTCTCTCTCTCTCGCTCTCTCTCTTTTCGTCCTGCCACAGGACCTGCCTGTCCTCGCCTGTTGTCTTTTCATATTAAATGCATGGCGAAATGTACAAAAAAAAAACAAAAAAAAGAAGGAAAAACCAGAAAAGCGAAACCAGAGAAACGACAGCCCGACAAGAACGAAAGGGAGTGCATTATATTGTACATCGAAACTGTGTGTATACTGGACTTAAAAATAATTATATTTACCTACACAGAAAAAAAAATGACAAAATATCAAATTGAAATTTGTTGGTTAATTTGACTTTTTTTTAGGATCAAGTTTTGTCATATCGATCTAAAATGAATAAATATTGGTTTTATCTTATTTCATATTAATTTTTGAAAATGAGAAATGTATATTTATAATTTACATAAAATCATATATGACTGATAATATATGATATCAAATGTCAACCTATCGCGATATATCGTTTCGAAATTAGTTCGAAAGTGGTCCACAGTTTACAACACTGTGAATGTGATACTGTGCAGCACTGCAACTCGAGCCAACAGCTGGAACTCTGCGACGTTAAAATATCGAGAATAAGGTGAGTTTGTTGTATAAAATTACATTAATTGGTATTCTTATTGAGTGCTAAGTCGAAACATTACAAAGTGGTGGTGATTTTAACTTTGCCGTCGAGTTAGCACACAATTTAAAGACATTTCGGTTCTGAATGTGTGTGTGGGGACAGCTTAATTAATGGGTTTTTCTGCCAATCCAATTCCAGATGCCATTAAGCAAATGCTCAATTAGAACTCGCAGCAGCCGAAGGCCTTGGCCCCTGAGCCCGTGTGGAAGATCCTCATCTACGATCGCGTTGGCCAGGACATAATATCGCCCATAATTTCCATCAAGGAGCTGCGCGAATTGGGCGTTACCCTGCATGTGTAAGATCCACTGAGATCCTCCAGAGATCTAGTTTATATATACCCATTATCCCATCCAACAGGCAACTCCACTCCGATCGCGATGTGCCGGCCATATACTTTTGTCTGCCCACCGACCAGAATCTGGACAGGATTCAGCAGGACTTCTCCTTGAACTTGAACTTCCTGGCTCCCATTATGCGCAGCAAAATCGAGAATCTGGCCGCCGCCGCCCTGCGCGGGGCAAATATCCAGCGGGTGTACGATCAGTATGTGAACTTCATCAGCCTGGAGGATGACTTCTTCGTCCTGAAGCACCAGCAGAGCGAGCAGCTCTCCTACTACGCCATCAATCGGGCCAACACCCGCGACGAGGAGATGGAAGCGCGGACTCCAATGTGGACTCGCTATTCGCTCTGTTTGTGACCCTGGGCGATGTGCCCATCAGCCGGTGTCAGAAAGCTGGAGAAGAAGCTGCGCGAGAACCTCTGGGATACGCCTTGTCGTATCGGCCGCTGGTGCACGATGTCCTGGACCTGGGTCTAAGTGGAGGATGAGTCGGCCAGTGCGGGCAAGTTGAATGACTCATTATCACCCTGACCTTTGAACCATATTAATACTTGTTTCCCTTAGGAGCCCGCAAGAAGCCGAAGGCCTGCGATTTGGACCGCAACGACCGCTTCTGGATGACGCACAAGGGCAGTCCCTTTCATGCAGATGATGAACAACTTAAGAAGTTTATTAAAGAACATGATTTGGATATTAAATTATTCAAATATTTATAATTATTATTCTTTTCAGAATGTGGCCCATCTATACATATGTATACCTATTCCAAAAAATGTGAAATGATTAGAAATAAATTGTTTTAATATAAAATAATAATTTTGTATTACTGGGAGGGTACTGATATACACGAATAAATAACATTTTAATGACAAAAATTAATATGAAAAATATCGGTTGGATGACAAAAATTTATATGAAAAATACCAGTTGGATGACAAAAAAGTTCAAATGTCATGTTTCAAATGAATCTATTATAAGATCGAATTTATAAAAAAAAAATATATGCTTGATATTCTCGAAAATATCAACTCGATATTTTCGAAATGTTGGTGCTGCATTAAATCATATCGGCTGGAAATTAACATGAAATAATGTTGATTTTGGTGCAATTTAATATCATTTTTTTTTTCTGTGTACAGCAAAATGGCTTAATTCCAGTATCAAAATTGTTTGCATTTATTTTATTCTGGTCCCAGCACTTTTTTCTCTAAAGTGTGGCTTATAGCGTTTGCTATGAGTGAGTTAAAAAACTTGGAAAAAATATTAAAAAAATCATTTCTGATTAATTTAAGTATTTTAAATTATTTTTTCTTGCCCCTTTTATTTAATTTAATTTTTTTTAGGTAATCTTCCGATATGAAATTCTTCTAAAGTCATTTAAAATAATAACTAACCAGCTTCCCAAGTGATTAAAAACATAATACCCCCAGCGAAGGGTAAATGAAGGGACTTAAGTCAAAAAGCGCGAGAGAAATTCGATTTTTTGCCGTCAACTTCCGTTTGTCTGCCCGCCCAATTTGCCCCGTCATCACGCGATAGTTGCCACTGCCACGGCCTTTTCCCCCTCCCCCTCTTGGGGCCACCCCCCCTTCAGCCCCTGAAAAGCCCCCGTCCATCCGCACCACATTTGTCGCTCATTATGGGCGCTCATTAGGCGGCGGCGCTTGCGGCATGTCAAGTCTGCAAGAAAAAAAAAGAATCCAGAATGGGGTGAGCTCGAGCCCCTGACCCCTGACCCTTAACCCCTAATCATGCAGAGCAGCGTGCGAGGATAAGGGGCGTTATAACTATATTATGCAGTCTGACTAAGTTATTTCCCTGCCACCTCAACCAGTGGCAAAGTCTGGAATTAATCCAAGCCGGGGCAAAGATTTTACATTTTCTGTGGTCTAGTGCAGAAATCACTTCAATTTATTAATAAATTCTAAATTAAATAAATATTTCTAAAATGTATAAATGTGATTTGAAATATTTTCCATAGTATATATTTTTAATATTATCAAATTAATTTCCAAAATTCATCTCACGTCAAATAATGTCCCCCAAAATTGTTCGCCCCCATAACTTGTGAATATTTCTGGCTTTTATAATATTGTATTCGTCAAGAGCCTCGAGAGGCACAACAAAGGCTAAGGCAACAATTTTATTCCCATCAACATCAACATGAACATCATCATTAGCATTCTGGGCTACTCATTCGCATGCTCAGCAGCAGCTGTCTCTTTCGCCCCACCATCCCCCCGTCTCTTTCTCTGTCGTTGTCTGGTTGTTGCTGATTTTGCTATTATTACATGCATTTCGTGTAATGAGTGCGATTAGCATTTTCAATGAAGTGGGGTTAACAGTGTGCCTTGCATTTCCAGACTTTCACCCACTGGGTGTGCCACCAAGATCCCCGCCAGAAATCGCACTCTCTCTCTCTCTCTCTCTCTCGGTGCTCCAAATGATGCTGCGTCATCAACATAATCATCGGGCATCAACATTTCAAATTGAGCGGCATTATTGGCCCGTCGGCACATAAAGCTATATACTCGTCGTTCGCCCCGATATCCCCCTATATCCCCCCAAATATATATAGATCCACACATGCCCCCCATAAACAGTCGCTGCATTTGATCAATTGCCAAGCATATTTATGAATTCACAACACTGCGCGCAAATGTTGATTTCGAAAGTTAATTACACTGGGCGACATGAAAAATAATAATATATAATATAATATAAATACCTAATTCAATCCATTTGTTTATCTTTTTGATATCTGTATAAAATTATAAATTAATTCAAAATTAAATCAATAATAACATTCCTTGAATGTTATAGTGTAATATTAAATTTAATTAAACCCTAAACAATATAAATACTTCAATTCATTTATTTACCCTAAGGATGTCTGTGTATAATTACATATTAATTAAATAAATTAAAACTATTTATTTTTTAATTAAAATAAATAATAATATTCCCTAATTTATAGTTAGCCCCTTAACCCCTGTTAACCCCTTAATGTTTTTACGAGTGTAAATGTGCGATTTGCAGTCGCATTTCTGCCATTTCAATCGCTCTCAGCCGCACACATTTCTGGGGCCCTTTTTTTATGGCCACTTTCCTTAAACCACGCCCCCTCCCCCTGCCCCTCCCCCTGAAACGCCCACCAGCTGAGCTTTGTCCTTGCGTTGGCATCTTTAATGTTGCCTACTTTTTTGCGCTCCCTTTCTGTTTGTTTGTGGCTAGGATATATGTGCGCATATATATCTGCGGGTTAGGATCGCCGTCGTCGGGGGTAGATGCTGGATTTTCCCTTTTAACTCATTGTCTACTTATGGCCGGGTGTCCTCCGCCGCTCGCCTTGGGTTTTCCCACCCACTTGGGTGTCCTTGTCGCTGGTTTTGCATTTCGGTGGCCTGCAATTCGCACACTTACACTCGCAGGTGACAGTCGTCAACCTGCAGCGTGCCCTTCTATTTTCCATTTTTTTTCTTCTATTTTTCCCTTTTTTTTTGTTTTTCTAAAGGGGTCTGAAGTTTTCCCTAGACCCCAATTTTCCCACAGTTCGCCTTCGCCTTGGCAGTTGATTTCTGTCACAGCTGCCGTCTGTGATTTGTGCTTTTTACCTCTCTCGCCCATATTCCATTTCCCATTTTCCCTCTGCCGCTGCCTTTGTCTTTGTCTTTGCTCACTGCCTACTTATTTTGGTTTTTTTTTCGTTTTGGCATTCGCCAAAGATTTATTGCTCATACGCACTGTGCGCCAGCCATGTTTCATTTCTTTTGTATTTATAAGCTGTTTAAAGCGTCGGCCTGCTCTCGAGTTCGAGTGACAAATTACGAGCTGGAGAATTGATTATCTTGTTCGAGATTATCCCAAGTGTCTATGTGACGGGTTATTGCCCCATTCGATGCTATGCGATGCGATGCGATGCGGTTCGACTAAGCCGCCATGAATTATACGAACGACGAGTTCATGGCGACACATCCACAAGGCATCTCATATTTGTTTCTTTGAGGGAAATAGGGGATTGGTGGGGGTGGAAAAAACAAGGAAAAGTGGGCCAAAAGTAACCTTTATCCTTATCTTTATTTTTATCTTTTTGGCCTGGTAATTTCACTCGAAAGTTTGCAATGTTTGCAACAGTCAATGGGGAGCCTATACTATTTTTAATAATATAATTAGGTATTTACTAATTTAATTAAATATTTTGAATTATTTTAAATTTAAAAAAAAATTTTTTTTTAAAATTATTTTAAACTATTTTAAATTATTTTGAATTATTTTAAATTATTTTAAGTTATTTTAAATTATTTTAAATTACTTTAAATTATTTTAAATTACTTTAAATTATTTTAAATTTTTTTAAATTATTTTAAATTATTCTAAACCATTTTAAATTATTTTATTAGCAATCAATAACTTGCATTCGCCAGTTTTCAGCTCTGTTGACACTAATTTTTTAATGCCAGGGCCATTTGATATCCACTTGAGGTAACCCTTTAACCCTCGACTGGCCCCTTAACCCTCGACTGGCCCACCACTAGCTGGATAGTTGGATTGCTTGCAATATTTTCTCATTTTAATGCGAACTGCAATTTCTTCGTCGCTTTTTTTTTGCCCAGGCTCAGGCTTGTTATGATGAGGCGCAGTTTTACTCGTTTCCGCTTGGACAGGATCCGTTCGCGTGGAACTTGTTATCGCTGCCATAAGCCTCCCCCAAAACCCCTAACCACCCCCCTTAATAAACGGGGTTACTGGGGAGCCTTGCACATTTTTGCAGCTCAAGTTCTGTGTGTTTTTTTCTTCTTTTTTTTATTGACAGAAAGTTGAAAAGAAGACGATGCAGCTTGTCCCGGCTTGTTTGCCTCATACACAAAATGAGACACTTGACCAAATGGTTGTCATGGCAATGGCCATGTTGTTGTACTCGTTGGCTCGATACCCTCGATAAGGAGGGTATTTTAAATATTAGGAGGAAAGTCCAATGTAAGGTACAAATTAATTAGAATTCTTAAATAGGCCTTAAAAATAGTAAGGAATTTTTTAGAGCTATAATTTTTATTTTTAGTAATTTTTATTTTATTATCCCTTTAACCATAAATAAAGGATATTCAGAGATTCGATATTGTGTGGCTGCCTCAGTTGTTGGCTGATGTTTTAGCCCGACCCTGGAGAGTTGCTCTGAATGGTTTGCTTTGTCATTAAAGTTGAGTTTTCCGTTGATGTTGATGTTGATGTTGATGCTGATGGCTCTGTTGGCTGCTTCAGTTTCTGTTTCTGTTGCTGTTTCTCTGTCTGCCAGGTGAAGTGGCCAGCGAGCCTGGAGGATGCTCTAATTAAATTTGCCCGGCCGCTTCATTATGCCGCTCCTAAGGGCCGCGCTCCCCGCCTCTTCACATGTTGACTGAAGCAAATAAATCAAGTTAAATAATTGCCACTCGTATTGTCAACTCTTCTGTGCGTGTGTGTGTGTGTGTGTGTGTGTGTGCGAGTGTCCTTTCTCTGAAGTTGTGTGAGTTGCAGTTGTTGTTTAACATGGGCCACGCCCCCGTTCACACTGAGAGAAATGAAGCGGCAAAACAACCAATGGGCTGTTGTGAAAACATCGGTAGTTTTGGCTACTATCTATTATCTATTTTAGCGATACTATCGAAAATTAGAGAAAATAAACTAAATTAAAAATTACTAAAAGCAAGAAAAACTTAGTTCTTAATATTAAAACTTAACTCAAAATTAGTCCTTGATTTTGTCTACATTTTATTGTAATTAATGTGAAAATATAATGTTTAGTCTTAACTTTTACAAAACTGTTGAGCTCAATAAAATATACCTAAACATTTTTATACCCGTTACTCGTAGAGTAAAAGGGTATATTGTATTCGTGCAAAAGTATGTAACAGCTAGAAGGAAGCGTTTCCGACCCTATAAAGTATATCTATTCTTGATCAGGGTCACTAGCCGAGTCGATATAGCCATGTCCGTCTGTCCGTCTGTCCGTCTGTCTGTCTGTCTGTATGAACGCTGAGATCTCGGAAACTATAAAAGCTAGAGGATTGGTATTTGGCATGAAGATTCTTGGAGTTCCTACGCAGCGCAAGTTTGTTTCCAGAAGGTGCCACGCCTCCTCTAACGCCCACAATAGTTTATAAACGATTTTAAAAATTTAAATATTTCGGAAAAGTAAAAATGCAGTTTTGTTGTGTTTATCAATACCTATCGAAATGTAGAAGAAATTTTTTAAATCGGACCATTCGTTTAAAACTTATGCCTGATCAAAGTTTTTATATCCCTCGCACTCCCTTTAGCTGAGTTACGTTTATTAGATAGTCGGGACACCAACCCGACTACAGAGTTCACACTCCCTTTAGCTGAGTGACGGGTATTAGATAGTCGGGACACCAACCCGACTATAGCGTTCTCTCTTGTTTCTTATCAAAATAAAATACCAAAAATTACAATTAACATATTATTATTTTTGTGACCGATACTATCGGTTTCCAAAATTGTAAATCAATCTATAGTATCGAGCATATGGATCATGAGTATTTTTTCGAGTGCACCAAATGACAATGTATAATGGCAACACGCTCGTTGGAAAGCAGTTTTCCAACTGGAAGGCAAAAAGTTTTTTGTTTCGCATTAATGTTGCCGGATTTCAGTCACCGCCGGCTACCACGCCCACAACCTTGAAACAACAAATTGCTTTGCGAAATTGTATTATAATTAAAACATTTTACTAAGCACCGAAAGGCTGGGCACCAAAAAAAAGGAACTTGCATTATCCAGCACTTCGTGTGCGGGTGGGTCACATCCGGTTCCCGGCGCTCGACTTCCGGTCCGGCCGGCTCGACCTTTCCCCCCCACCTTCCCCTCTTCCTTCCTTCCACCACCACTAACACAACGCAACGCTCTGCGGGATCCTTTGACGTCTAAACTAAACTATGCATGAGCTTTCACCCGGCCAGGGGAATATATTTGAATGGGTCATGTGAATACCTTGGGAATACGAATACCTTCCCCCAACGCGAGGTTTTTGGCCATTTTAAATTAACTATAAACTGGCAGTCGGAAAGGCTTTTGATTGTGTTTTAATTAAAGTGAACATAGGCCTTTAAAATGTAACTATAAAACTTAAAACCGGTAACAGTTAAACGAAAAAGAAGAATTTTCTGGATCTATAACTTTCACTTAAAATAGGGATTGGTATTTATCAGTTTTTCTATCGTAATTTAGTCGATATAACGCACACAGAAAAAAGACTGACTGTTTTAGACAGCCAACAAGCTAAGCTAACGATCCTTATTACTTTGCAGCAAGTTTAACTTTTGACCAATTTTCGCATTTTTCATAAGGGGTTACATCATGATTTTTTGCGAAAAATGGACAACAAATTAAATGTCCAGGTTTAAATGCCAATCGATTGGAAATTTAATAACGAGCTCAGAAAGGTATGACAATCCATATTTGGATCAGTATTTCCATTGTTTCAGCCAAAAAACGAATTATTTTTTTGTGAAAAATTGTAACCTGGGTTTTTTGCAAAAACATGAATTTTTTCGGTTTGGTTTTTTTGCTGTAACTTGGCCAAAAATGGTCGTACACCAAAAAAAACATACTGTTTTTAACAGATAACAAAATAATTATTAAATCCATGACACTTTTAACTCCATTTTGAAAAAATAAAATATTCGCAAATTTTCATTTTTTTGAAAGGGGTCACATCATGATTTTTTGCGAAAAATGGCCAAAATATAAAATGTCCAGGTTTAAATGCCAATCGATTTGGAATTTAATAACGAGCTCAGAAAGGTATGACAATCCATATTTGGATCAATATTTTTATTGTTTCGGCCAAAAAACGAATTATTTTTTTTGTGGAAAATTGGGGCTTGGGTTTTTTCTTTGCTTTGCCGAAAATACGGATTTTTTTGGTAGAAAATAAGTATCACTAGTAATATTTCGAATTTTCTTAGTGATTATAAAAATAATGAATTTATTAATTTCAAGAATAACAGTATAGTTTTGATGTACTTATTTATTTAACCACGTTGGTATCCATCATTCGAGACTGTGGGTCCATTCATTCTGCACTCAGTCGCCATTCGAACACATTAACGTGGGCCATGGACCTCACCACACTCCACACCATCCATTTGCCCCACACTTTTGGCTCTTGAGCTCGTTTCTGGCCATTTAAACTTGGCCACCCACACAGCGCGATTATGACCCTGCCTCTGCCTCTAATGGCATTTGGCCCGCAGGCAAATGCAATTTTTTCGGTTCAAAATGAAAGCAAATTTTCCGCATTAAGTAAGCCATAATTGAATAACGTCATAAGCTGCCTCTAACACGCTCGCAATCGCAAAAAGGGGCGGCTTTGGAATGGGGGCGCGGCCTGCGGTTCTCTGTATGCGTTAGTGTGTGTGTGTGTGTGCGTGTAATCAATTATGCTTTTTATGTCAAACGCCATAAGAGAATGATCCAAAGGGGGGCTGCGTCCAAGTGGGCGTGGCTACAAGCGGCACAAGCCATTACCATCAACAACAGGCAAAAAACCCCCGCGAAAACCCCCTAAAAACCCCTAAAAACCCCCGAAAGCACCCAAGTCACCCCCTGTCATCAGTCAAAATTTGAAGTTAATTTCATTTGACAATTTTCGGGAATGAAATCACACGAAATTAATAAACAAAAATACGAATCAGTTAAACTTTGTCAAAACGAGCAATTTAATTTAATTTTCATTTTAATTGCCTCATTTGCATGGTAGGCACTGTAACAAAAAAAGCGTTAAAAATATTATTTAAAAAATAAAAAAACAGGAGAAATAATTGCACAATAAAAATAAAATAATCTTGGAAATTTGAATGAAAAATCTTTAAAAAAAAATTGTGTTTTTAAAAAGTGGGTTTTCAAATATTAATTTCAAATTAAAATTAAATTAATTGTTTTTGGATTTAAACTTGAAGCAATGAAAATTTTGAATAAAATATTACAAGCAAGGCATAAATTTATGGTAGATCATCACTATTTCTTAATTTGCTTTTCTGATTATTTCCTAGTTCATTTTGTGCACTTTTTCCAGAGTGTGCTCACTATTTCGACTCTATAACCGACTCATCATCGCACGCCTCGTTGTCATCGTCTTTTGTCATCCGGCGGGATCCTTCGGCCTGTCGTCTCCTAATTCCTCAATGCCGCGCTTAACGTCCATTCATCTTCATCTGGTCCATGGCTTCTAAGCTTCGCCTTTGTTTGCCTTTGCCTTTGCCTCTGCCCTCTCACACCGCCCCTCGCCCCTCTTGACACGCCCTCAAAGTGTCGAACCTTTCAACCTTTCAATGCTTAAAATTTCAGCAAATATTTTGCCTTCTTTTTAGCAGATTGCCATTTGCCATGGGGAGTGAGGCTGAAACTCAAACTGGAAGTGAGACTGAGCTTTGGGGCGAAGGTCCTGTTTTAGTCACACCCATATTTGTATTCGTTTTCCACTCAAAGGTGCTTGAACTATTAACCTCGTTAATGTAAATTAGCCTTTTTGTTTAAGCTTATAAAGAAAAGAATTAAATAAGCAATTATTTTGGTTATTAATTTTACTAAATATTTTCTAAGCCATTTAAGAAAAAAATTTTGTCTATTTTGTACCTTCCCAATATTAAAACCTATTCATAATTTTTTTTTCTAATTAAACCCTTAATAATAGTTAAATAAATGAATATTAATTTTGAGTATTTCCACTTTTTAAGCCCATAACTTTGGAACAAAGACTTTAAAGTGTCCTTTTTCTCTTCAGTCCTTTTCCTTCGGTTCGCTTCCTTTGCCTCACACGTCGAGGGCAACAAGGATATAGCGTTGACGACAAGGAGAAGGATGTATAAAAAAAATTGACGCTCCAATGTTTTTGTCATTAAGACTTTGCCTCGTTTCGTTTGCCCTGCCACTGCCTCCCGTTGTCCTTCCATAGAACGTTGGATAAGGTCCTGCGGCCCTTCACGTCACGTCCTCCCTTCGCTCCCCGTCGTTTGTGCTAACGGATTTGTCAAAGGCATTAAAACGAAATCTCGCGCAAACTGGGCATCAATCATGACGCGGAACACACGACGTTACACTGGGCGAAAATGTTTGTAAGTCTTGTGGAAATCCGTGCAACTATGTCTTAAAAACCTGGCTTTCATAACTATTTTCTATGGCACATTTATAAATTGTTATAATTTTTAAAATATTTTTTTTTTTTAATTTTAGCACCAGTTTTATGACTTTTTTTGGCCCAGTGTCCCATTTTTCGGCACCAGCAGTATCCCCAGCTCGATTCGCACCATACAGTGCATACACAAGTGGATGCGCCAAAGGATCCATCGCCTCCTTGGCGAAACGGGGGAGTGGGCAGGACCATTTCTTTGCCTTTTTCCCGTTGGACACTGAAGGAGCAGCTTAACAATGGCCGACGGCCCCAGTCAAAGGCACAAAGCGCCCAAAACGAATATGGAAAATGCCACTTTGAACTGGTTCAAGTGTAGAGGTTCGTACAGGCGAATTTCAATGCAAAGGCAAATATGTGAGGGTCAAAGATTGTGAACCCCTTTCTCCGGCACTTAAAAGGCTGAAAATGTGAGACAAAAAATAGAACATAATTCAAAGAAATAATAAATGAAACCCTAATAGATTTCAATTAATACCAATCAAGTGATTAAAATCGTTGAAAAATGTATTAATTGTTTACCTAATAGTTTGTGCCCGCAAAAAGTTAAAATGTTTACTTTGCCACAGCATTTCGTGATTAATAAAATTACACAAATTTTCCGCCCGGCCACTTTGGCATGGAAATCATTACAAAAATTCCATCATTTATTAACCTCATTAAATCGAGATGACAACACTAGCGAATTGAAACGAATCGAATCGACTAAAAACCAAATCACGCATTCCGCCTTTACAACTCGCTGATGGTCCATAATTGATATTATTCGAATCGTTTTACAAGCGCCTTTGTCAGCGAGGATGTTTCAATTATTGTGATTATTTTTTTGCAGTTAGTTTTTACTCGTTTTTCCCCCATTTTTCCCCGTTTTTCCTCCCAACTGCACAACAATGTTTTCGGCCGTGGTTTTGTGAGCGCGGTTTCTGCGGTAAACGCGAATCCTGCAGATTTGCAGCGCTTAATGGAAATTTTCAATTCACTTTGACACTTTATGACAAACTTTGGTTTTTGGCCAACAGCAATGGCCACATTAAAAGCACAACAACATGGAAGGCAAAAGCAAAAGCAAAAACAAAAACAAAAGCCATCGATGTGAGCTTTATGGCGGCTTTAATGCCACGCCTGTCAGACGCACTTGTTCTCCTCCCCCCTCCACTTTCTGCCCCTTTCTCTGTGCTTTCTCCTTTCTCCTTTTCTCCCATCCCATCCCAGAATCCTTGCTCAGCCTTCGACGCCAATTTCCAAAAATGCTGTCAGCAATTTTTGGCTTCGACTATTTTTTTTTGTGTTTTTCTCTTTTCCCCCTGCCTTTTGTTTTGTTCGTCCGTCGTCAGCTGCCAGTAGCACTTAAAGCCAACAGGAGCCACAACAACAGGACGAACAGGACACACGAAAAAAGAGCCTCGTGTACCTTATATATCTTATATGTCACAAATGAATTCATATGACGAACAGGGGTTCCTTAAAATACTTTCTCTTTTCCCACAACAAAAACTTAAAGACTTATTAAAATCTAAAATAATAGAATTATACTGCCTAAATTTGAACTGTAAATTCTTTAGAATGTTTACATGATAAATTTATGAATATTTATTCAGTTATTCAGCACCTTAAATGCCATATACTTCCATTTGAGAGACTGAATCAAGAACCCAAACCAACTGCCTGATAATTTTGCGAATAAAGTCACGTTTTGCTTATTTAACATTTCGTTGACTTGCCAAAATCGGTCCAAGAAATGTCCTCAAAAAGCCATATGGCCGCCATTGCCATTGCTCTGCATTTATTCATTTAGTTTTTGGCCTCAGGATCCGGCTCAGACTCAGACTCAGCCATTCCGGCGATTCATTATGCATTCATTTCGGCTTTGTTCGAATCACTAAGCCCCAACATAAACAGCATCGCTCGGCGCTGAGCAATAACGATAACTTATCGATTATTCGCATTAATGGCTTTGATACGCCCCAACGAAGTGCTGTCAAAAATAGCAGCAATCATAATAATGAGTTTCGAGCTTCTGGGCGAAAGCCGCTGTTGTTGTTGTTTTTGGCTCAGATTTGACTTAAATTGAGAGTGATTTTTCTTATGGATTTTCTTGTGATTTTATGGACAAAATTATGTTGCTAATTTTTCGGTCTTTTGGAAATAAATTAACAAAAAATAGGACACATTTATTAAAATATTTCAGCCACAAAACATGACTGCGGTCACACGGCTTTCTTGCATTGGGCACACGTCAATTCTTCTTTTAAGCACCCCTATTTTGTAGTACAGTATAACAGTTCCTAACGGGGGCTCTTACAATGAATTCAATATCAATTTGCTGGCCCAAACTATCGGCAATTATGTAGCTTACCTCTTATCCACTTGTGTACATTTTGCTCAAACTTAATTTGCCGCCTCGAGAACTGCGATAACTATCAAAATTGTTATGCCCAAGCCCCCGGCTACCCATTATCCTGTGGTTAAAATTCCCCCTACCCCACTCCTCACTCCCCACTCACACATACACATATATATACACACATACACACTCGCACAAAAGCGGGCGGGCGGAAAATTGCCAATGGCACAATTTTCTTTTGTGTTTTTGTAAATTGTGTGAATTTTAACACTTGATATTCTTTTAATGAATTATTTCGCCCAGCTCGTTCCTTTGGTTATTTACATTTTTCAACTATTTTGCATGCCAAGACCGAGAAATATGTGGTGGGAAATTGGTAAAAGGGGGCGAAAGGGGGGAAAAGTGTTGCTTTTTCCAAAAGGGGGTTGGGTGGGTGGCTACTTTTGTAAGTCGGCAGCAGGCTGCCCGAGGGCGTAGGAAACTTTTCCAGCAAATAGCTTGCAATTGAGTTATTTATTGTGTGTGTGTATCTATGTGTTGGTGGGCTCGAAAATGGCCAAATTATTTGGCCCAGACAGTCCAGTTTTCAGTTTTCAGTTTGCAGCTTCCAGTTCCAGATGGCCAAGTAGCTGTTCCCATTCTGCATTTCGTATTTCGTATTCCGCATTTTGTATTGCCTTTTAGCTGCCGGCCAACATTTCGTTTTGTTTTGTTTCGCTTGGCTTTGTGTTCGCCCCTCTTTATTTGCCTTGTGGTTGCCACTTTTGATTGTTTTGGCCATAATATTTGCTGTGTGTGTGTGTGAGTGAGTGTGTGTGTGTGCGTGCTGCGGCTCGGGCATTGTTATTATGTATTTGTCTATATGGCCGAGAACGCAATTTGCAGTCGTCCTTCTACCAAAGTAAAAACCAAAAAAAGGAAAGGAAAGGGAAAAACCAAAAGAAGCACAAAAACAAATCTCCAAAAAATGGTTAGTGGGCAAACAGATTCAGATTGAGATTCTGGCATTGCCAAGCATATATATTTTTTAATTAGGGAACAATGTGTACTCTTATAAACATTTTCTATTCAACAGAAAATTAGAATAATATGATTTAAGAAGAATAAATATTTTTCCTTAATAAATTTTAATATTTTTGTAAATTAGAAATATAAATTAAAAGGAAGTTTGTATAGAACATTAAAAAAAAAATCAATGCAGTCGTTTTAATCTCTGAATATGGGAATTATTTTTACCCCAAGCTGAAAAAATCATAAAATCAGCGGAAAATAGAGTTGTTAAATAGTTTGCGAGCTTTCTGACCAAGAAAAGCGATATGCCCGTTTATGGTTATCGGTTATAAAAAGAGCAAATGAAACGAAACGAAAATTAAAACAGTGAAATGTTCCATGGAGCCGAGAAGCACAAAAACATCAAGTCCAAACACACACACATGCACGCATTAAGGACATAAGGCGCAGTGGTCCTGACGCTCGATTGCCTTTTTATAACAGAACACTTGGCAGCAAAAATACACTAAAGCACAGGAAGAAAAAATGAGTGAGTTGATGAACTGGCTTTAATTTATTTGGAATTTATTTTCTAAAAACCAAAGCATTTAATACTTGATTTTATAAAAATAATTAAAGAGTATTTTTAATATATTTTCATAATATTTAGTATTATATTTCTATACACTGGTGCACAGGAAAAAAATGAGTGAGCAAATGAATTGGGTTTAATTTATTTGGAATTTATTTTTTAAAAACCAAAGTATTTTAAACTTGATTTTATAAAAATAAATTAAGATTTTTTTCCAATTAATATTTTAAAATTATATTTCATTAATTTCGCACAGTGCATGTGTGCGAGTGAGTGAATGTGAGTGTGCTGCATAGCCACAGGAGGCGCTTTAAAAGTTCATTGTTTTGGAGTATCCCGGCTACTTCTGTTGATCTAAAGCCAGCAGACCAACCTTCCATTTCGGCCCTATTCCCTCCCATTTTCCCTTCTTGTGTTTGGTCTTTGGGTTTTGGCCTGGGTTTGGGTTTTGGGTTTACCTTACGAAAACTTTTGGCCCAAAAGTTTACGCTGCAAAATCCCAAGAAAATGAATGTGGCATATGGGAGATGGCCCACGAGTATTTGCAGTATTTGCAGTGAGCGGCACAACGATGAATAATGACAGTGAGTGAGTGCACTCGTGAATGCATGCGGTGTGATCGAGTGGTTAAATTAAATTACCAAAATGCTTTGCCAGTCTGCACACCGAGCATATGCAAAGGACTTTGAAATTAGTTCTTAACTGGAATTGTTGCAATATTTCATGGGTTTCAGGGTATTTTTTACTGTTAAAAGTTTATTTCTATAATTGCTATTTTTGGCCTAAGAATTAATATAATAATTATTTTTTAAATTTCTGTATTTAAATATAATTTATAATTATTAATTATAATTAAGTATTTATTTATTTCTTGTACTTGAAATATAATCTCTATAATATTATATTTTTTAACTCATCAAAATATATTTTTTAAGCGGCAGTTATTTACTGGGAATTAAATTAAATATAATTTAACAAAAAATAGGCTCTAAGCAATAAGTATAGAATTAATTTGTTAATACCTTATTTTAAATACAAAGTCTGCGAAAACGGTTAAGTATAAGGTGAAAAAATCAGTTGGCAAATGAACCCATCCGCAGGATAATTCGCAAATACCACCGTCACCACGCCTTGCTCTTGACCCAACCGCAAGTAGCATTTGCCAGTGCTACACACACACACACACACACACAGAGACGGCCAAAGAGACACACACACAGTGTCAGGCAGACACACGTATTGTTTGCGTGTGCACTCGGCTTAATTGCCGCACAGACCGCATCAACCGAAAGCCCCCCGAAAACCCCAGGAAAACCCATTCTGGAAATGCCCCTCCCCACCCCCTCCCACTCGCCACCATGCAGAGCGAAATAAAAGGCCGGCTGAGCCGTGAAAGTTTTCGCAACGCATTCCAATTTATATTAATAATAATAAGTCATGATAATTTGATATGTGCAACGCGTCGTATGCGCAATGTGCGGCAGTGCGCCTTCCAGGACATCGCATATCGCACATCGCACATCGTACATCGCATATGCATGTGCGAACGAGTGTTTGGATTAGCAGATGTACGTGTCATTTGCACATGCCAAATGCCAAGTGCCGAATTGCGAATTGCGAATACTGAATGGCAAATGGCGAATGGCGAAAACAAATTCCTGAGTAGTTTTTCTTACATTTTCTATTACGCCTGCTCATGCATTCTCTTTGCAGCACTCTGGCATTTCCTACTTCCTCCTTCCGTTTCCTGTGCCGACCTGCCCCCTCTCCCCCTTCCGGTGGCCATTTGCATGCCGTCCACGAGGCGGTGGCACAGATTTCTGGACCCGAAGTCTAAGCCTGCGACTGAGCCACCACTAGAATCTGGCCAAGGACTCGGCCAACGGCTGAAGGCCCAAGGACTCAAGGCTCAAGGCTCGAGGAGTTGTCGAATAAACGCTCGCATGTGTGTGCCAGTCGACTGGCGATGAAGTGGATTGCTTATGAACTGCCAGCAGATTGCCGAACTTGAGCTAAATTGCTCCTTGTTTTTTGCCTTTCTATGTAGTTCGTCAAATTTGGGTTAATAAATCAGTATTCATTTCTTTGGAATTTCAATAAAAGTTTGAAACTCATTTATAATTACATTTTTTGATATTCATCATTTTATATTGATAACCATAAATGTTTCATATTTTGTCTTAAAAATATACTCGGTTCAAATTGCTAATTGTTTTTCGCATTTGTAGTTTGTCGAATTTGGGTTAATAAATCAGCATTTTTTTTTTGAATTTCAATAAAAGATTGGAATTCACTTTTAATATTCACAACTTTATATTTTAATTCTTTTTTTTATAAAAATACTTTTAAATGTCAAAACACGTGTCTAAAAGTATTCAACAATATATGATTACCCCAAAAGTCATATGAATTCATTCAGGAAGACGGCTATTTTTTTTCACTGCATACTTTTAGACACTTATTTTTAAAAATCAGCTATTTCTCTGGCAATTCTCATAAGCCATAAATCTTTTTAAAAATACTTAATATTTTTAAAACCAAATTTTCTGTACCGTTCTTACGTATTTTCGCCTTTATTAACTGCAGCCAAAGGTTGATATATGCACTTCATTATTTATTCCGCCCAATTATATGAATTTTTACCTTGAATAAGGACTTTATTTACAAGTCAAGTTACTTGCCCAACCCCCCGTACCTTTTGCATATTATGTATATTATGATATGCTAATGCATCTCCTGCAGAAATTCGAACTGCCGAGTCCTATTTGAGAATATGCGCATAAGGGAGCCTTCAGTTGCCTTCATTTCTTTTATTTCATTTAGAATTTGTTTTATTTTATTCGGGCTTTTTTTCTTTATTCCCTCTTTGGTGGGCGTGGCTGCTACTCGACGTCGACTTCCTTGCCTTTATCCTTTATCCTTTATCCCGCTCGGTACGTGAGCTCACGTCGACATTCGAAGGAGACATGATGCCTGAAAATTGAGTATACGACATGTTGGCATTGTCATGATAAAGATGCCAGCCGCCAGGACGAGGCCTGCAAAATTGTCCTGGCACTCCGCCAGCGTCGGAAAAAATTCCAAGCAACAGAACACTCAACGCGACGCATTAATTATTGTAATTAGAAATTTCTCAGGCCCTCCAGCGCGAAAAAAAAAACAAAAAACAAAAAAAAAGTAGAAAGAAAGAGAAATGCTCTTACTTTCTGGCCATCCGTCAGGCGGCTTTAAGAAAATTCAATTTGATGTTAAATTAACCCTTAAATCATGTGAGTTCCCTGTGTTCCATGTGTGTGTGTGTGTGTCTGAGTGTCTGTCCCTCAAACAATGTGAAAGAAAATTAACTCACAACAATTTGGGAGGACGTCTTTGTCGCTGCCTGTTTTAGCAGCTCAAATTTCAAATTGCTTACTTAAAGCAATAAAGACGGGCAAACACTCACTCGCACTCACACTGGCACACCCACATCCACCCACACTCACACTCGGCACTCAGCCAAAAATGTCTGCTCCCGATAAGTGAAAGCGAAAAGAAAGCAGGGAGCTGGGAGCAGGGAGCAAATTGCAAACAGCACAAAGCTCAAATGGCGAACGAACGAAAAAACTGCTCTCAGGGCTGAAAGATTATTCCGCAAAATGAACTAGTTTTATGTGGATTTAATCACTTGAGAGGACCATTTAAGAACAAATTTAAAGTGTTGACTAGGTAACTGCAACTAAAAGAGAGAGTATTTAAACTTTAAGAATTTTCCTAACAATCTATACAATAAAATAAAAAAAATTCCTTTTATAATTATTTGTTTAGTTCCTAATTGAAATCATTCAAATTAAACAAAATTCCTTATTTTTATTTGGATTTCAAGTCTATTTCATTTTATTTTATTTAAAATGACTGAACAATTTTTCTGCTAATTTTGTAGGCAATTATTTCTGTCTGTCTTATTATGTTCTATTTTATTACATTATATTTTATTTAAAAATACTAAAAATTGATCGAACTAATATTGTATCCCAAAGAGCTGAGTTGTGAAAGGTATAATGTGATGCATCGGGATTTTCTACATTTAAATATTATAATCAAATATTCTTCATATTATCTGAATATTTCCGAATTGTATTTAATTTAGTGTACTTTAAAGACCAGCACCAGCTTTTCGGAACCACTGAACCACCGACTTGTCGCCAGTTCCCAGTGAATCAGGCAGCATTGCCACTTGACAGCTTCCTCATTGGCCAACTCAGTGAACTCGGTGTTGGGCTTAATGTCGCGCCTGTTTGTTGATTCTTTTCTTATTTTTTTCTACTTTTTTCCTTTTTTTTGTTCGGCATTTGGCAGGGCTTTTGTTGCTATTGCCGTTGCCACTTGCAATGCGTAAATATTGTTTTAAATTCCCTCACAAAAGCCCTAGTGAAAATGAGTCGCAAAGACAATGGCGGAATAGACGAAAAATAACGGGCAGACAAATGAACTTAGTTTGGGTCGAGTGGGAATGGAAACGGAAATGGCAATGTTTTTGGGGTGGGAATGGGGGCGTGTGTACGAGTGGGTGGGAACCTACATGGGGGGGCGTGGCCCATAGTTATGGAAGTGGGCCGGGCAGGCTGTAAAAGTTTTTGATTTGTGTGTAGAGCACACAGACTGGCATCCAGATATACACATAGATACAGATACACGCGCCTGGCCCAGTGAAAGTTACAACTTTCATTTCGTTTCGTTTCAAGGGGACCTGGGGGAGGGGAAAACTATATGTGTGTAGGGACCGAATCAGTTTATGCTGGCCACCAGAAGGCAAAACTATAATGGCAAAGTGAGACGCAAGCCGATTTCCGAGCTGAAAGTACCATTCATTTACTCTGGCATGATTTTAAGATTTATTAAGCAACGCATTTTAATTTGAGAATTTTTGAAAGCCATAAATATGAGATGGGCAACTTAAGTGATGGAATAGTATAAATTATAAATATTTTCCTATTCCAAGTTAGTTTTAAATTGTAACTACAAAGTAATTTATGTATTTCATTCAGAGATCGCTTTACTTTTCAGTTACTAATGGTTAAAAAGACCCGCATACCAAAATTCAGGTCTCTAGCTCATCCCACATCGGAGTTCTCTGGGGTCAGTTCCAGAAGAAAAATATTATTTAGCATTTCTAATCCTAATAGCAACAAGTACGCACACCGAGGGCAAGTCAAAACGTTTTGCGCTGGCACGGACACAGCCAATACGCACACACACACACACGTTTGGAAACAAAAACACAAAAACACGCGCAAATGTTGAATGTAGATGTGTGTGTGTGTGGCAGGCTTTTCCCCAGGATGGTTGGCCTTTTGTTTTCTATGGCTTATCTTCATAATGTGAATGTCGCCGTCGCTGTCTCTGTCTCTCATTGCAGAAAGTAACTGATAGCAGTTACAACTTTTTGCCACCCGCACATACAAATGTACAAACATACACATAAAAGCGCGCACACACACACTGGCATATACACACATACACGCACGTGGGCCTGATACTCGTATATTTTGTAGCATACTTTTGTGAGCCAAAAACTTTAATGAAACGCCAAAGCGCAAAACTTTCGCTTTTTGTTTCGTTTCGTTTAGCCGAATGCGATAAAAATGAAAGACAAAGAAATGGGGCTGAGAAAGAGACGGGTAATCGAGCGGGGGAAAGAGAGATGGGGTATAAACCAGTATATTTATCGCAGCACACGCATTTCCCAGTCGACTGGCAGCTGCATTGGACACCAGAAGAAATATGAGGGGGGGATTTATCATTCGGATTTCCGATTTGCCTCAAATGGCCTAATCATAAGCCATTAAAAGGCTCTCCTCTCTTTTTTTTTAAGGTTACTCTTTTCTTTTACACAAGCAGAAAGAGAGAGAGCGAGAAAAGTGGGGAAATGGTTCCGCTTAAAGTGCCACCAATTGCCTGGGCGGGTTGCCATCGCGGAAAAGCACTTTCCCCACGCAAATGCCACAAAATGAGCCATTTCAATGGACCCAAAGTGCCAGCAATGCCTGCCGGCTATTAAGCAATCGCCGTCAAAATCACGCGCTTCACCATGGAAAAGCTGGAAAACCAACTGGCACACTCTAAAAATAAACCATCAGTCAGCAAAACTGACAACAAAAAAATGGTACATTTACGACTGTGTTTGAAATAATATAAATGTGCTAAGTGAGATAATTACACACAAAAAAATCACGATGGGATCAAATCGATATGCGCATGGTAAATTTCGGGTATTTATACGCAAATCGTTTTTACCATGCAGTAATGGTAAAATTGATTTAAAATAATGTAATTTTGCCGATTTCTCTGACTTCGAATAAGAGAGGAAGAAGCCATAACAATAAGCATATCGTATTGAGATGCCGCATATATGTATATATTATATCAAGTTTGTTTAAGGTGTAAACCAAATGATTTTGGAAAACCCTCTGATATTTTATTTAAACAAAAACCCTGTTGACATCGGCTAAACCATTTAGCTGCAGCTTAAAAATTACCATTGAAAAGTTGTGGAAAAATCCAGTGAAACCCTAAGCCCAACGTGGCATATCAAAACTAATTATTAAGCTAAATGCCGCAGCAAGAAACCGCAGAAAGCTTAACTCATTCAACAACGAGCTGCAAACTTTTAGCTTGAATACGCACTGCTAAAAGAAAATAAAAGCCGAGCAGAGGAAGCAAAAGAAGGCAGCCAGGAAAAACAAACTTAAATAAATAAATAGCAAAACAAAATGCCGTAAACAAATTCCGAAATTGTTTCGCCTTTACGCTCACAAAAGCTCACAGAAAGCCACAAAACAATGCAACACCAACGGCAGCTGGATGTTTCCAAGTGGGTGGTGCAGTGGGTGGCTGGGAAAGTGGGTGGAAGTTGAAGTTTCCTCACCTGACAGGTGCAACAGCGGCGGAGACTTTACCCCAGCCGGGGGCGTTATAAATTTCGAACAGAACCGAACCGAACCAAACAGAACAGAACAGAAGTTTGAAACACACGGCAGGGAAATGTTCCTGAGCCCGCAAAACTTTATACAATATATGCATCTACACATATATAGAAAACAACGCACAGTTTGGTCTTTCAGTTAGTTTCCATTAAAGATAATCTCCGGATTTTGGACTTTGGATTTTGGAAAACAAGAACGACTTTATCACCGGTGCGCCAAGTGTGGCCAAGGTGGCAAAATTAGCACAATCATTTGGCAAGTTTGAAATATTATATTTCTCATTTTTCAGTTAGTTGTGTTTGTAAGTATAAGTACTTAAAATAATTATGAGTTGATTTAAATATTTAACTATCACATTAATATATTAGTTTCCGTTTTTGGTTTAAACAATGGAACTTAAAAAAAACTAATACAAAAAATAAAACAATTTAATAAAGTAAAACATGTTTAAGTATTTTAAATAATTATGAATCGATTAAAATAATCAACTATCTCAAAATATAATAACAGAATTTTTGTTAGAGTGAAATAATGTTTTTTGTTTTGGTTTTTCAAAATAAATTTTTAAAAATCAAAATAAAACAATTTTGAAAGTATAAAACAAGTTTGTGGTTAAAGTATTCAAAATATTTATGAATCGATTTAAATATTTAACTATCACAAAAAATAATAATAGACATTTGTTTTTTGTTTTAGTTTTAGAAATGGAAAATTAAAAAAAAAATTTTTTTCTGATTTTTAAAAAGGTTTGAAAAACCCTAGGCAGATATTTTTCCATTTTCCACTCGCTTTCCCCATCAGACCGACCCTTCATTCATTCATCTATTTTGGGGAAAACTTTACGCACAACTATCCCGAGCCGCTTACGGCTGGTATGTGGGTGGTTTGCCCAGGTGGTTAGGTTGGGTGGTTGGGTGGTTTAGGTGGTTGGCCATGTCCCAGGCGTCAGAAGTTGCAACAAGAGACAAGTTGGAGACGCTGGAGAGCAGGACATGGGGTGAATGGATGGGGAAAGGTGCAGGAAAGTCCTGGCGGAAGGACAGAGCATTTAAGCAGTGCTCATCGCCCTCTAAGCCGTTAGCGTTCCCCCAGCGTTATCCTTGGTCCTTGGTCCTTGCCGGCTGCATTAGCATTAGCCACTGGCAACTGGAAAGCTGGCAACTGGCAACTGGCCACTGGGTGGCCAAAGTCCTCCGAGGGTGGTGTCTGCCAAAGAGATTTGACTGGCTGAAGGGTATACAGTTTTGTGCTCAGTGCGTCGACATTCTGGTTGCAATTTGCTGATAAGGCAGAGACAACGAAACTTTTAACTGGCACACGGAAAGAAAATAGGGTTAAAATGGTTGGAAATTGTAATTTCTAATTCCATTTTAATAATATTATTAATATTTCATTTTATAAAAATATTTATTAAAAGTATTTATGCACATTTTAATTGGAAAATTATTTATATTAATTATTAATTAATTTTTTGAAATTTTTCCCAGTGCACCCTCATTCTTCCCTATCTGCGAGACAATTCCCCCATCAAAAGTCACTCAACGTTTGGCCCCTCTGCCCCCCCTTCCACCACTTGGCCCTTGGGCGCCTCCCCCCTTTTGTGTAAATTATTTTAAAAGTGTCTTAAAGTTTTCAACGAGCTGTGGCTGAGAAGGGGAGAGAGGGGGAAGGGGGGTGTCAGGTTAAGTATTTTGGGCATTTTTCTGTACGTGACGATCCCCGAGTGCAATTGAAGGCCCTGCGCGCTTAATTCGCCTTTCGCTCGCTTTATAATTGTATTTATTTTCATTATTTTAAGCTCTGCATCGCCTTCGTCCGCTTTTCCATTTATCTGTGTTTTCTGTGCTGCTTTCACTGTTTTCACTGCACGATTGCGACAAATTGAATTTGGAATTGCAAACAGCAACAAAAAGCAACGAAAAAGGAGCAGGAATAAAAAATTGAAATCAATTAAAAGCTAGCGCAGTGACTAACAATGCAAAAATGTCAAAAGAAAGAAAAATAGGGGTGTGATAACAGGAATGCCAGACAATAATAATTGTGTAAGCAGTCAGGAAATATAGCGTTTAAAAATGCAAAAAAATACATGTGGTTTTAAATTAGGAATTAAATATTAAGTAAATAATAGTGAATTTTATAAAACAAGGATAATTCAATAACAAAAATGGTAAATTTTAAATATTAAGTAAATAATAGTGTAAGCATTTAAAAAAAAATACAAAAAAATTATCTATATTCACCTAAAATCTCCTTTTAAATTTCCAAACGGCGCTGTAAGTTTTTGCCAGGTTTTTCGATTTATTTTCACCTGTTCAAAAATTAATTTCATTTCTATTTAAGAAAACCAGCAGAATTTTATTTAAAAAAATGGTAAATTTAAAAATTAAGTAAATAACAGTGTAAGCATTTAAAATAAGGTTAAAAAAATATTAAAAAAGTATGTATTTTCAACTAAAACCTCCTTTTAAATTTCCAAACTGCGCTGTACGTTTTTGCCAGATTTTTCAATTTATTTTCACCTGTCCTAAAATGAATTTCATTTCTATAAATTAAGCGTGCGACGGCGTGCAGTGCAAATTGATTGATTTTTAGCTAAGAGAGGTCAGAGCTGCCGACAGCTGCACCTGTCGCCTCCTGTCACCTCCTCCCACCAACTGCCACCCCCTTTCGAAGGCTAATCCCGGCCAGAGCGACGAGTCCTTGCCCGGCATTTGGGGCCAAATGCGAGGACGAGTGCTCGCAAGTATGCTAAGTTCTTGTCGCCGTGTGGAAAAAGTAATTATTTTTGATTTATGACAACTCAGACAGCCGCCTGGCCATTCGCCTGCTTTTCGGGGTAAGAACTGCATTAAATGCAAGCTCTGCCGTATCGTCCTGGGAGCCTGGGAGCCCCCGAGATCCCGATCCCCCACCAGGCCAGCGAAACCTGGTCCCCACATCATTTGTGAATGATGTCAACGCATGCATAAAACATGGTCCGTACAAAAAAAAGAAATGAGACGAAAAAAAATGATAAAAGAATGTCTAGTTCGCGGGGATTCGAAGCGGGAAATACCCAGCATTAGGTGTTTTTATTAATATTAATGTAAATATATAAATAAAAAATGTTAAATTAAATTAAATAAATCATAAAGGCTAAAAATAACTAATTATTAAATAAATACAATAAAAATACCCAGCATTAGGTGTTTTTATTAATATTAATATTATTAGAAAATACAATATAAAAATGGGAAATTAAATTAAATAAATCATAAAGGTTAGAAATAAAAAACTATTAAATAAATACAACAAAAAAATATTTAGAAAAAGTAAAACATAATCATTAATTCTCAAACATAGTCTTAAATAAATGCTTAAATATTATTATATTAATTTAAGGCTTTCGGTTTTTCAAAGACATAGGATATTAAAATTATAAATTTCATGAAACTTATGTGCACAGCCAACAACAAAAAATATGCTAAACTATGTATGCAAAAGTTTAAGAATGATGTTAAAGATAAGATGTGCCTTCTGCCTCTTAATTTGTTCGCCAGTTTAAAGAAACTAACAAACTTTTTAGGAAGGAGACAAACTTGTGTTGAAAATTATAATACCCCCCCTTCCACCTCCCATAAATAGGGTGTGGGGAAAAACATAGAATAGCGAGAAACTTATGACAACAAACATGCAACTTACAACTATGCAAATTGCGCGCTTTTAGCCGGCAACAACAATATCAGAAACAACAATAACAACAACTAGACAAAGGCTGCAGCAGGAAGTAGAAAGTAGAAGTAGATGGAGGCAGAAATATTCATAAGTGCCTGGTGGGAGGGAGACAACAAGAAGAAGCGGAAGTCGCTGTCGCATTATGAATTACATATTGCTATTGCTATTGCTATGAAAAACGGGGGCTACGCGGCGTATGCGTAATGCGACGATAGGCAGCAACTATTTTAATTATTGTCGCGCAAAGGCACACGAGCTCACAGGAAAAACGCTGAAATATGTTCAGTTAAGCAGTAAACTGCAGGCAAAAAGGGGAAAACGGGAAAAGGGGCAAACTGCACTAAACATGCCTCGGAATTTCGTGCATCAGCGCACAAAGGCGTCGCAAAAGGGGTCGCAAAGGAGGGGGTGGCTGCAAATGAAAAACGGGGGCAAAGTGGAGATTACTAAATGTGGAAAAAAAAATAAAATCAGATTAAACTGCAATGAAAAGTACCAAAAATTTAATTTAATTAATTTATTTATTTTTCTTTGTATTTAAGGAAAATAAATCTAGAAATGTCTATTAAACTTCTTTAAATATTTCTTCTTTTATTCCATAAAATGAACTTTACCATTTTTCCCTTACAATGCAACTGCGAAAAATGCCATAAGCCAAACAAGCAAATGCCGGGAATAGATCAAACTATGTTCATATAAGCTAACTGATTGAGTCAACTAACAAAAGTTGAAAATGCAATAAAGCAAAACCCAGAAATACCAAAGGAAATCCAATTCAGTGCATTGCAGAAATCTGCCAAGCAAATGGACACACCTGAAACCTGAAAGTAGAAAGTGGAAAGCTGAAAGAGATCCCAATCATTTGGTCCTGCTCAAAGGAATGCAAGCGTGTCCAGGTGTGCGCCCAACAGTATGCAATACATTTTTGTGTCAGCTGTGACAACAGAAAGAGGCAGGGGCGTAGCAGCGATGGGGGCGTGGCTAGTTGCACCGTGAGTGATATATGTCCACCTGTTAGTGTCACCTGCGCGGAGGTGCAGGCAAGACACAATGCCAAAGTAAATAAAAATCCAAACTAAATTGAATTTTTTGCATACACTCGAAAAAAAAGTGTTCTTATAGGTTATAAACAAGGGAAAAACTAAAATTATTTATCTACATTTTTTGTAAGTTTTTTTTAATATTCAGCGAAATTAAAATTTCTGGCTAAATAAAAAAAGAAGAAATCTTAAAATTTACGAAACATATTAATAGCATAATAATTGTTCTAAAAATAAGTGTCTACAAGTAACAGTGAATAAAGTATAGACGCGTTTCTCCATAAATTTTGTATCTTTTTCGGTCTAAGACATTTAAAAAACCAAGACATTTCTGAAGCAAAAATGTTTTTTTTATTGAAAAATAGTTATTTTACAATGAAAATTTTTTAAAATATTTTTTAGACACTTATTTTGACATTTCAAAATGATTTAAAAAACCAAGACATTTCTGAGGCAAAAAGGTTTTTTTTTATTGAAAAATAGTCATTTTACAATGAACATTTTTTTTAATATTTTTTAGACACTTATTTTGACATTTCAAAATGATTAAAAAAACCAAGACATTTCTAAAGCAATAAAGTTTTTTACAATGAAACATTTTTTTAATATTTTTGTTGTAATATTATTTTTGAAGAACCCTCCGGCAGTTCGCAGTGTACGCTGCTGCATCATGCCACGCCCAGATGATACCACAACTGGCTATTGTTGTTGCTGTTGCCTCCTTTTAATTTATCAGCATATGAAAATCTGCAACTGCAACTGAAAGCGAGGCAGCAGCAGCTTGAAAGCTCCCCTCGATTGCATATTTCCCATGCAAATTCGGTTTGCTTTGGCTTTGGCTTTCGGTCAGCAGAACTTGGCCATGGCTAAAGCAATTTGGTCTGGATAAATGGCGGCCAGTCAAAGGGAAGAGTTCCGTTCCGCCCTCCCTTTTTTCTATATAATATATACCCACCTACCTATATATTTTTCTCTCTTTCTGTTTAGCCATTTTTCATTTTCGGTCCGCGCTGACAGTTTCCCTGAGGAGAAAGCGAAAGTAAGTGGGTGGGCGCTTCAAAAATTCAACAAGAGAAATGCGTGAGCGGCAAATGAGTCGCACCTGGGAAAAGGGGGGAAAGTCAGTGTGAATAAATGCATGAAATGAATGAGTAAATAGCTCGAATGACTAACTGCGCGGCATTTTCGCTCAAGACATTTTCCCTACCATTTCCCGGCCCCAGAATATCCCCACCATTGTTATCCAGGGGGCGGCATTTTCTCGATTTGCTAAATTACCAAGACGATGCGATGCTGTCGACAACCGACAACCCAGCAGCCAAGATGAAGATGAAGATAAAGCCAGATGTACGAGGAATAATTGGGGCTCTGGAAGCTGAAAGCTGGAAGAGTCGGCTACCCTGCGAAAGGGTCCAAGTGGAGAAATGGCTAACAATTTATGGCTAAATGTAAAAGCATTTTTATAGTTGTGCGGCAAATTGATTGAAACTTTAGGGGATTGGCATTTAAACTATGTACACCCAGAGAAATTGGGATCTTTCAAGTAAATTGAAATTATAAAGAAAACAAGAGAGAGGGAGAGAGGTATAGATAAGCAAGCAGCAAAGCAGGCAGTCGGTTGAAGTGGCTCCACCTATCGGAAATTCAATATATGCTCGTAACTTCTTAATGAAGGGTCCGTTTTAAAAAATTTCTTCTACATTTTGATAGTAATACCTACCTAAACCAAATAAAATTGCATTTACACATACATTTTAAAGTATTACTTTTAAAATAATTCTGTAAACATCTAAATATCCAAAAGTAGGCTAAATAGCTTTAAAATAAATCCAGTGGTAATTTAAGTGCCTGCAGTATTTTGTGCCCCCATCAAATGAGAGTTCGAATCAACAAACTCTGCTCCGCACCTCGCACCCTGCAGCCAAGTCCCCATCGAATATCATCTTAATAAATCAGAGATTCCTCTTCCACACTAACCAGTCTAATCCGGCAATTCAGCTGATCCCGGAATAAAACTGATATCCCAGGGTGCAAAAGGAAGAAAAGGACCCCCGGCAAATGGGGCGTGCGAAAACGAGGAGAGAGAACAAAAAAAAGGTGTGAAAATTCAGCCTTCGCATCCTGTGCGTGCGTGCGAGAGAGATAGTGCTATGTGGAATGTCCTTTGGCATTCGAAAATGGCATTATCAAAATTTACATACACGCATATCCTGATTATCCCTTAAGCATGAATTATTGAAAGCGTAAATACCAAAACACGACAGTCGGCAGTCGGCAGTCGAAGGAGAGAAAACAAAAACAAAAACACAAAAAACAAAAACCAAAAACAACAAAAATGACAAGAGATTGGGACAACAATGCGACAGAAGTTTCTCGAGAGTGGCTTTTTAGGGATGCTGATAATGATTATAATGATGACGATGTGTAGAGTAAGTTATAGCCGAGGTTTGGGGAGAACTCAGCCAGACGACGGCTTAATTTTCACATGACAAACAAAAAAAGACAAGCTGAGTGGAGACATTTTGAATGGCACACAAGCTAAATTCAAAAAAAAAACAAGAAATGAGAAACAGAAACAGAAACAGGTTGAGTGCGGATTCTAAAGTGGGTTGAATGGCTAAGGGAGAGGTGGGGTGGAAAAGGGGGTGGGAGGGCAGTGACAGAAGCGGGTAAGTGATGAGGTGCGATGATGCGTAGAATGTTGGACGAGCAGTTAAGCGAAGCGCCTAAGACAACACAATTGAATCGAGTCAACGAGGGGCAAAGCAAGATTAAGTATAAAAAAATGTAGATATAAATAAAAAAATAATATCATTTAAAAACAAACTAAAACTAAAAAAACAGCAAAAATATACTTTTTTCTAATTTCAAACCTTAAAAATTTATTTTATAAATTTAAATTAAAATTTTTTCCCTGTTAAAAGCTAAATTCCAGTTAAAAATGATAAAAAAATATTTTAAAAAAAATTTACATTTTTTTAACTTATTCTTTAAAACTTTTCGATTGCCCCTCGGCCCGCATTTAGGCAAATACACTCACACACCGAGCACAATCACTCACACGCACACAGGCAGGACTCACTCACTTGGATAAATGTGTCTACAACTGCAGATAGCTTTGGCTGTATGTGTGTGTTTGTTTATTTGTTTTTATATTCGAGTGTGTGTGTGTGTGTTAGTGTGTGTTTGGTTCAACATCCTTTGGCGCCCGTTCCGTTCCGGGAGATGTCAGAAAAATCCTGTTAAAAGTTTGCCATAAATCCTATTTACATATTTTCATCTGCTGCGGCTCAAAAAGAGTTGCGAATATATGTCTTAGCCACGCCCACCGCCCCAAAAAGAGGGGCGGGGTACGAAAAGAAAATAGTCCTATCAATTGTTTAGGCAAATAAATCATAAGACTTCCTGGAAACCTTCATCTTTGCTTTCAGCACAGAGGAAATCTAATAATCGGAACTAAGATTTTCCATTTCAATTTTTGGTCAATTTACTAAACCATTTATGGCATTTTACTTAATCAACTGCTGCCTTAAATTTGATATACATTTATATTATTTTATTTTAAAATTGTTTTCTGCTTATAACTAATTAAAAACGTTAATACAAATTTGTTAAATATTTTTTCCGTGTACTTATTTTTCCCGCTTCATCCGCTGACCTCGTTTTCCACCATATCCCTGACTTCCTTGCGGAGGCCATTCAGCATTTCAACTTCGATTAATGTTGCCCAAAAATCGGGCAGATGGGAAAAATGAGATGGCGCACAATAAATAGATAGAAAGAGCGAGTTGCCATTGTTCGCCACACTTTTGTCTACCAGTCATCGGGCTCCGCTTTCAAGGAGACTAGTCACTAGAAAAGTCGAAAGTCATTCCCCCAATGCCCAAAACTCATTCGGACTAAGAAGCCCCAAAAGATAGCCATAATCATGCACGTAGAATGCTTAATATATATATAAATATTTTTTTAAATACATTTAATGTTAAATTTAAATTTTGTAATGTAATAATACCTTTTTTTAAAATTATTTCCGATTTCAAACACATTTTCTTGGCACTTTTAAATTAGTATAAAACATATTTTAAAACATTTCATTTGTTATTTCCACTTAAATATTATTACTTTTATTGCAGGATATTTTATTTATTTTTTTTTTGAGCAGCTCTATTATTTTGCACACAACTGTAGGTACACAATTATGTACATATATTCGGTATCTGCTTAATCCTTGGCCAGTGGGCGCATTTGTTATGCTAAGGATTCATTTTTGCATATGCTTCTTAGCCCTATCCGAGCCGAGATTCCGGGTATTAGTCTTAGCCACCGTCTCAGCGCCAGTCGTTCATCCTTAGCCTTGGTAAATACATTTTGAATAATTGTCCTGGACATTGGACACTGGAGAGTGGACACTAGACAGTGGATTCTGTGTGTGTCTGTCGAGGGAAATCCTTTTCGGAGAAACTCAAATTCAAATGACTGTAAATGGCACAATCCTTATGCATATTTCATAGTTCCCTCGCTCCTTTTGTTGTGTCGATGTGCAAATGTTTGTTTTCACTTTCCTTTGTCCTTTTGGCTCTTCCTTTTTCCAGGGTCTTAAGAGCCTCACCAGAATTTGTTTAATCGACAAATTTGTGCACAATTCATTCCAGTCCTAATGTGAACATTTGTAAGCCGAAAAAATGAGTTTGCTCTTGCATTTAGCATATATTTCCGGCAGCTTTAAACCTATTTATTGCACTTCAAATGCAGCTGGCAGTTAATTTACAAATGAATTCACCTTTATTTGTACTTTGACTTGCAGTGAATTTAGTCTGTTTTTTATTGTTATTAATTTTATAAATATTTAAATAACAACACATCAAATTGTATTTCTTGTATTACGAAATTAAAATTAACATATGATAGGGGTTTTCGATAAGAAAACTTTTTTGATTATATCATTATATTATAATAATGTAAATTTATTAAATTACAAGTATTTAATTAAAATGCTAAAGAATCCAACACAGCAATCGCTGGTAAATCAGTAAATAAATAACAAGAAAGTTGCAAATGCGTTCATTCAATTTTTCCACCTGCGGGGAAAATAAACCTTAATCACATTAAAGGAGCTCAGTGGCTTCTTACATATGCTGCCCGCAAACATGCCCATATAAATCGTCGGTTGTCAGTGGCAGGCATTAGCTCATCTCGTCTCATCTTCAGTTTTCATTGCGTATTGCGTATACGCAGCGTACGCCCCCCTGGGGTGAAAATGCCTCCCTGTGGCTTCGGCTATGCTATTCCGTTTTTCCGCTTTCCGTTTTTTTTGTTTTATTTTATTTTTTGGAGCGTGACAGCTGGCAGATTGAATCGATGGCGGGTAAATCACAATTGCCACGCCTCTTCCATTTTTTTTTTGTGGGCCGAAACAAAACTCAATTAACGGTTGAGAGGATAAACTGTTGAGGAGACAACAAAGTCAAAGAGTCCAAAGAGCCGAAAAAAAAGGAGTGCCGCTTTTTAGTGCAACTCTGTTGACCATAATAAAACAAAATAAAAAACGATGATGGCAGTTAACTTTGGCAATCCGAAGTTTTAATACCCTTGCAGATTTCACGAGAATAGCATAAATACAAAATATGTAATAATAAAGAACAAAATATTTTATAAATGAAAATAAAAGAGTTTTTTAATTTTTACCCTATTGTTCCTATGGGAGCTATAGGATATGGACGTCCGATCAGGGCCCTTTTCAAACTTGATCTGCGTTCTTATGTTTCGAAACGACTGTGAATGTGTCAGATCGCTAGCTTTTAAACTGACCTCGCAAACGGTATGGAAACAGACGGGCAGACTTACGGACAGACTTACGGACAGACTTACGGACAAGCGGACGGACACGGTTTCAAACTTCTGACCAAAATGATAAAACCCCCTACAAGGGTATAAAAAAGGGGAAAGGAGGAGCATTTGACTGCATTGGTAATTGAAGAGGAAATGGTAATGAAAGCGGGCGTCAGCCAAAAAGGGGCGGGGCTGTGAGTGCGGACAAAGTCGCCTTATTGTGTGGCACATTGTTAACTTTTGCCGCAGCCCGGGGAATCGAATGGAGAATGTAGAATGTAGAATGGAGAAAGAGCAGTCCGTGAAAGTGGGCGGGAAAAAGTCGGGGCTGAAAGTCGGGGTGAAAAGCCAGGAGGGCGGATATGTGCATACACGAGAGTGCTGTCATTTGCTGAGACCGAAATAAGCACATAGACAGCATACAGCTGTGCTCACAATAAACATAGTGTGCCTATAAACATGAATATTTGTATATAAAGTGCTCGCAAGAACATTCTCTAAAACCAATAAATGTATTTGCCTGACAAAAAACACTGAGTAATAAAAAACATTAGCATTTTGTGTAAAAAAGTATCAAAAGTATCAAAGACAACCAGGGAACAAAATTTATTTTTAAAAATCCTGCTTGCTATATTTTTGTATTTCTATTTCCAATTTGTAAAAATATTTATATATTTTCAAGAATATTTAAAAAAATTAGATACGTTGAGAACTTGAGTTCTATTTATTAACAATATTAAAAGTAATGTTATTCTTTCTTCATTAAACAATAATTATTTTTAGTTATTAAAATTTGAAAAAAAAGGTCTTAAAAATTATACAAATATACTCAACCCTATATCTCGAACCATTTAGCTGGGGGACCAAACTAAACAAATAAAAGCCAAAAAAGCCGAAAAATCACACTTTGACACTAGTGACAAATGGGAAATATGTGTACACAAGCAGATAAAATGACAAATTTACACACAAATGAATGTCCGGAAAGCAGAGCAAATAAAATGGAATAAAATAAAACAACAAGGGAATATCAAGACGAAAGCAAAAAGCCAATTAAGAAAAATGTTCGAACCGAAACTGATTAAACACCGGTGACAAACAAATGCACAAATATTTGTGGATATTTTCAGTATGTGAACTGAACTGGATGTGTGCGCAAATTGGGCAAATATTTTGGAAATTTTATATTTAATTTGAATGGAATAAATGGAAGATATTTCAAGCAGAAATATCACAGAGGACAAATAGTCGGGACAACGAAATCAAAAAGTTGATTGCTTTTTAAGGAAATATTCGTATTTAGCAAAAAATATATTGCACATGATATTTTATACATTTTAAATAGGCCTCCCATTTAGGCTTTACCTTCAATTTTAATTTCCAGCATCCTTTGCCAATGGAAATACTTAATCCGTTGAGTTAAATTAGCTTTTTCAATGGGTTCTCCACGATTTTTTGCTTTTGTAAAGAAGCAACTTACGCAAGTGGAAAATGCGCCGAGCTTATTATTTAAAATTTCTCCACAGAAAAAAAAGGGAAATACACACGCACGACCCTCACACACACACACACAGAGAGACTAAGGGGAGAACCATCGTCATCATCGAAAATCTCAAAATGCTTCCTGCGGCTTTTTTCGAGGAATTTTCAGTGCTATTAAAAAGTTTACGCGAATCAGGAAAAACGGCCACCGAAGCAGCAAAGGGGAAGTGAAAATGCCAGCGAAAAGAGGGCGGAGGAGGGGGAGGAGGGGGCGGGGCCCGCCAGGCAGGAAGTAACGAAAAAAAAACGAATTTATATATATTTATTATAATTTTTTATTTTACGCATTTTGTGCGTTGACTGCGGCCCACCGAAAAAAAATCGCCCTCAACGAGCAGGAAAAAAATGAGGAAAACACATTGAAAACCGCACGGAAAGTGCGAAATATGAGAAGGAAGGGGAGGTGGAGAGGAGGAGGAGGGGGAGGAGCAGGAAGAACGAAAGCAAGACAAGGACACAGTCGCCGGGGTCGATTGTAAAGTTTAAACTTTAAAAGCAAGGAAAGGTAAAAATTCACGCTTAATGATGGTGGCACGAAAAAGTACGTAAATACGGAAAATGCTGATAAAATGTGAGCATAAAATATATTTATAAGCTGTTAAGAAACCATAAACATAACACGAATAAATGACAATTATAAAAATTGTATTTAGATTTGTTTTTAAATATCCAGAAATGTTGAAATATATTTTTACAAGTAAATAAATCGAAATAAATAGGTTAAAATTTTAAACTAAGTTGAATAATTAATTTTATAATTAATTACACCAATACAATTTGTTTGTAAATAACCAGAAATGTTGAATAATATTTTTACAAGTAAATAAATCGAAATAAATAGTTTAAAATTTTAAACTAAGTTCAATAATTAATTTTATAATTAATTGCACCAATACAATTTGTTTCTAAATAACCAGGAATGTTAAATAATATTTTTATCACTAAATAAATCGAAATAAAATAAACTGAAATATTAAAAAAAGTGGAACAGTTAATTAAATAATGAATTAACCCAAATTTAGATTAAAATAAATCCTGATAATATTTTTTCAGCAAGGGAAAAATATATTAAAATACATGTTAATCTATCCTCATTCTAATCATTCTAATTCTAGTCAAACTGCTGAAGCGACCCTCGTGGCAGGCTAATTGGGGTAACAAATAGGCCTCCTGCCTTCACTCTTTATCTCTCCTTCTAGGCTTTTAGATTTATTTTTATTAGCTGCCGCTCCTCTTCGCACCGGCCAGCCACTCTTTGTTTTCGCACAGTTTTTCACAGTTTTCACACATTTTTCATTTCGCTCCTTTTACTTTTGCCTTGTTTTATTTCTATTTTTTTGATTTTCTTTATTTTTTACCATTTTTGCATTGTTTTGTGCGGCAGCAATTAAAAATTGTTTTTTTTATGAGCAAACAAAAATTTTTGTTTACAACAAACAACAATAAAGCGGTAATAAAAAATCATAAAATGGCCGGCGCCAGAAAACAGAAAAGAGAAAAGAGAAAGCAAGAAACAAGCGAAAAAGTGCTAATTGGTTAATTGTGTGTGTGAGCGAGGAAGCCCGCTGCACCTGTATTCGTGTGCCGAGACTCTGTGTGTGTGTGTGTGTGAGTGAGAGTTTCAGTTTCCACGCTCAATAATTCAGATCCTTAAATTGACCTCCGCACAAAGGGGAGCAATAAAAAAATAAGTAGACATTTAACGAAATTTGTCTACAATTTAAGGCTGTCGCTTTCTGTATTTCTCTCGATATTTTCTTTTCATCCTCTCCTCTTTTTCCTGTTGTTTAATCCTTTTTTGAAAGGCGTCAGCTGCAATGCAGACAAAGCAGGGCCACGCCCACTGGCCGGATCCCCGGATTCAGTTCCAAGTGCCGCTTGTTAGTTTAAACTGATTTGCAATGTTTGACATGGGCCATAAAAAGCAACGAGGCAAGCGACTACGACGACGACGACAAGGATAACGGTGAGATGGAGATAGCACAAGGAGCGGGCCGAAGGATAAGGACATTAGACCACTCGTCCAGGTCGCCACACTGGCAGAAAAAATGGGTTAGCAAGGCACATACATGCATTTACCAATATTCTATGCAATATTTTGTAAAGGGAAAACAAGGTTTGTGAACTTTTTGTGGCCCACCAAAAGATACAGCTTTTGTTTCGCCAAATTTCAGATAACAAAGCGAAAATCTCTGTAAATGGTAATGGTATTTTTAACAGATATTACAGTTGTTAGCACACGAAACAGAATTTACTTTACTACTCAATTAAATAAATTTGTTCAGTTAAGCAGGGGATTTTTCTTTATTACTTCTTGTTTGATTAAATAATATTTAATAATATTCTGTACCTTTTGCCAATTGAGTAACTCATTTAATGTGAGTAATTAATTTTTTTTGCAGTGCTCTTTTTGCTGTTTGATAGCCTGGCCCTTTGGCATTTCTAGGCCACCCTTGGGCTTTGTTTTCGAGCTGAATTTTCAGCGGCTTTCCAGGAAGGGTCAGCTGCCCGGCCCTCCTGGCCATTTCAATAATCTCTTCATTTCGGCCGGGGCCACAATGATTTTCTCCATGTTAACATTTTATTTGCCTGCACAATGGGGCGTATGAGCAACGTGGCCGTGGCGTATTCACCCAGCCACGTTGCTCATACGCCCCATTGTGCAGAAATTTCGGACCCGAAAGCCATAACAATGGCGAAACGAGAAACGAGAGCCACATTCTAAATGCTAAGTTCATTCATTCATTCTGCACCGAAACACAGAGCAGCACACACAGAAAACACACAGACATTTGCTTGTTTTTCGGCAACAATTAAAACGATTTAAATGCAAAACAGTCAACGCCAGAAGAGCATGGCCCCAAGTGGGTCATCTGCTGGCCGACACTGTATTAGCCAATTTCTGGATCGCCCCGATTGGCCCCGATACGGAAAAGGAATGGCCGAAGCACAAAAGTCAACTGGCTAATGCAGTTAAGCCAGCATGGGAAATGGAAAATGCTACGAAAATGCATCGGAATGCATCTCGGTAGATTATAATATTCAATAAAACAAAGCCAGCCATATTTATGTGGCCAATTGCATAAGACAATCGCAAGCAATACTCAATAACATAGAGTGGGCACTCATAAATTAGATATCATCACTTTGAAATCTCATTAAAACGTGGATAATAAACATAAATATATTTATATTTCCTACCATTGAATAGAATCAATTCAATTAAATGGCAAAAAGGAATAAAAATGATTCCTCGCAATTAAATAGAAGCATTTTCATTCGTAATTGCATTCACATGTAATCAGATCATTGGGCCTTTTTGTTCGCCAGTTACCAAACACTCAACCGAAAAGCAGTCTACTCGCTCTTGAGTAAACTTGGCTTAATTACTTTTCGCCAAGCTAAGCTCTTCCATCTTGCCAAAACGAATAATAAACATCAATTTAGTTTTCGCGTCAAATGAAGGGTGCGAAAATGGAGGAATGGTTTTTGGCGTTTGGTGTTTTTGGGGCTCTAATTCAACATTTAATCAGTTCGTTTAATTTCCATGCACAAATCGCCATTTGTTGTTGTTTGGTCACAGTTCGGGGGCTTCCATTTGGCCCTTGACTTTTCCCATTGGCCACGGATTTAACCCCCCTTTTGGAATTTTCCCCCGAATTTTCCCACGACGCCATGTTTTAGTGTGCGAATCCCTTTTGTTTGATTCCGTTGGCATTGCCATCGTTATTGTTGCTGCATTTAATTAAAAGCCCCGAATGCAGATTGAAGATGGCCGGAGTGGAGAGTGCAAAGTGGAGACTGGGGTGGCGGAGAGTGGAGAGTGGAGAACAATAGCTACAAGCTGGGTAAAATGAATAAATGGAGGCGCGTTTGCTATTTTGACCACCACAGCTGCAGGAATACAGAGAACCAATTTATATTTGCTTCAAATCATAAGAAACATGTTTAAAACATGTTAATATTTTTAAAAATATTTTAATTTTTATTTAAAAAAGGTTTCAAAACTTCGAAATATATTTTATTTTAAATATTTTTATGTATATTTTCTCTCTGTGTATCAATAATAACAAGCGATGGCAGCAACAATGGCATTTCCACTCCCAACGGAGCCATTCATGTCACACACACACACACGCACACCCATTTCGTAATCGCTCAAAATTGTTTGGCAAACATTTTAAACATTTTCTATTGCATACGCACAGGGGCAATTCTCAAAAGTTTCACCCCAAAACAAAAGGAACTTAAAAATAAGTAAACGCATGTTCCGGCTGATTTAGTATTAAAGTCTGGGCGTGGTCCTTTCTTTTCAAAACAGACATTAAGATCTCAAAAACTTTTATGGCAAGAATTGCCTTTGAAAGATACAAAAATATGGAGTAAATTAGAATAGATATTTTGTAGATATAATTACTTTAAATTATATTTTTAGCAATATCTTATTAGAACTTCCCGTTTTATTATCCTAAATTGAAGTAGAAATATTTTAAAATTTATGAAATATTTTTGTTTTTTCTATAATTCATTTACTCAAAGGATTCAAAATAATATGATAATTTTTCCGGCCCCATAAACTTTGAATTTAGCCATTTGTCTGAAATATATAATTTAATTGAGCAATTAAATAAATCAATGGAGTTGAGAGAACATACGATTTTCAAAATTAATAGTTTTGAGATAGATAATCTTTCAAATTTTCAAAATTAATAGTTTTGAGATAGACAATCTTGGGCAGACGGCTCTTTAAAAAGAATAGCTCAGTATTTCTTCTTTTTTCCGGCCAAAAGCCAACCAGCTAACCCATATTTGCCCGTTCCCAACACGGCTTAACCCACATTCGGTCGCCCCGATTCGAAGGCACATATTTGCCTAGCCCAAGAAACAAAACATTAACTTTGGTCCTAATGCTAATCTTACCTTGGCACAAAAAGTATTTCGTCTGCCGCTGTAGTGGTGTCCCCGCACCCACACACACGCGCACGCACACAGGCCCACACGTGGTCCTTCACACGGACAGGAGGTCGCTTCCTTGTTTTGCTTACTGGCTTCCTCGAACTTTAGTTTTCAATTTGCATTCGGATTCGGTTCCTTCGGCTGGCAAGCCACCTTTTTCATTCGCAATTTTCCAATATTTGTTTTGAAGTTTCAGCCTGGTTTTTTTCTATATTTATTTTTGTGTTATATTGTTTAGTTTGGAACATTAAAAAAAGGGAAAAAAAACTTTGGGTTGGTCTCGCTCAGCTGAACGTAAAAGGAGAAAATGTATAAATTAAAACTTAAATGAAATTAATAAGGATTAATGTAACTAAATAATTTTCATAATTTTTATTTTCTAGAACCAATTTCTTATAACTCCCACACATAAAGGCTTAGATTATTTGGTTGTTTAATTAATTGATCACTTTTTTATAGATTTTCTGAGTTTTACCATAGGTTTCTTTAAGTTTTTAAGTTCATTACATTGCTCACATTTCTCGAAAAATTTTATAAAGCTAATATAGAATAACCCCTTTTATTTCCTACTATTTTTGCTAATATCTTTTAAAGCTTTTGCATAAGTTTTTTTTATTTTAAGTAAATATTGAAAACCTTTTTTGGTATGGCTAAAATTGTAAAAACCCATAAATGTTGGCAATCAACAAGTTGTAAATTTGACGGCGATTTCCCTTTTCAATTTATTATTACGAAACATTACATGTCAATTGATTTCTAATTCCCCTTGACTGTTGTTGCCTTGGCAGCTCGCAAATAAAATCTCTCTTTTAGTTTGGCGCGACCTCCGCAATGACCGTGTAACAATTTCGGTTTTCTTTGCCCCCTTTTCTTTCGCCTTTTTTTCTTTTTTTTTTGTTATTTTCCCACTCCATTTTCTTATTTTGAATCTATTTTTTTTTAGTTCCATTTTTCGGTTGACAAAAAGACGCGCGCACCAAGCGAAAATTCGTAGGGCGCGCGTTTTTGATTTTTTTGGCCCATACTTTTACGAAATATCAGTTAGTTGCATTAAGCATTCGGTTAGGTAATTTTCTAGCCTTAAAATAGCAACTCACACACACACAAAACACACACACAGTCGCGCTTACAAATGGCCAACTTATGTAAGCGTTTTGTGCGCGTTTTGCACGCGTTTCGGGCGCTGCTTTTTCCGCCAACGCGACAAAGTTGCAACTAACTAAAAATTTGTTAACCCCATGCGATGGGATAGAAAAAGTCTGCAACTTGTTTGCCCAGCTGTTTTGTTTGTTGTGGCTTTCTGCCTTCTTTTTTTCCCCCTTAATATTTTCTGACTTCCTGGCACAAGAAGAAGGGGTAATAATAGTATAAAATAAATAATTATAAAAATAAGGACATATATTTAAGGGAAAAACAACAAAATGAAACCTACAGCTGAGGCGGTCACATGCGCGACACAGACACAACACACCAACACACGCTCACGCAGACAGAGGCAGACAGACGAAAAGGGGGCGGGGCGGCGGAGGCGGTGACGGTGACGGCGGCGGCGGCGGGACGGCGGCGGCAGAGCAACAACAACAATAACAAATAAAAAATAATATAAGAAACCAACAACAAACGACAACAACCGACGACGACAACGACAACGACAACAACTTGCGACTTGCGACGACAACGACAACGACAACTTGCGACTTTAGCGCGTTTTTTGCTGCTGCTTTCTTGGCTTTTTGGGAACTCTCTCTTTCTCAAAGCGAAACGCGTGCCGTCAGCGCTGAGTCCTGTTTCATACTATTTAAGGCCATCCTCGCATCCAGCCATCGATGCCAAAATCCGAAATCCAGCCGTTCGCAGACAGAATTTCCCTTTTCCTGCCACACAGCCTCTGCTGTTTTGGCCACTGTTAAAGGCGCTTGCTGCGGCACACAAGAATTTCCCCGCTGTTAAAATTTCCCTGGCATGCGCACCGTGTGCCGCGAATATGCGAATGCGAATGCAGAGGATGCAGGATGCAGGAGGCAGTTTCAATGCCAGCCGGCCAACGCTGCGGATGCGTGATGTGCATTGTTGCCACCGCTTTGCAGTGGCGATTGGTGGGGGTTAGGGTGGGGTTAGCGGGGGGTTAGAGGGGTATGCGTTGGAATTTGTCTAAATTATTACTACTGTTTATGCATTTAGTGATTCCTTACAAAATAACCTTTCCATTTAATCACTTGTATTTATTTTAATATAATTTTAATAATAATACAAATTTTATTTGAATTTCTACAAGTTAAATGACTGGATTTTATTTCGGTTAAACTATTCTTAATTATTAAAATTATCAAATCGAAAAAATATAATTTAAGATACGCTACTTTGCGAATTTAAAGTCTAGAAGAATGTTTTCTATTATTTATTCTAGAGATTCCTAAAAAAATAACCATTCCATTTATTCCATTTATTAATTTATAATAGGATTTCAATAAAAATTTGTTTAGAATTTCTACAAGTTAAATAACTTGACTTTATTTCCGTTAAACTATTATTTATTATTAAAATTTTGATATTGAAAAAATATAATTTAAGATACGCTAGTTATAATATTTATAAACAATTTGTATTATTTAATAACCACTGTCTAGGAGAATTTTTCCAATATTTTTTCTAGAGATTCCTAACAAAATAACCATTCCATTAAATATTTATAAACTTGTAATGGGATTTTTATAAACATTTTATTACAATTTCTACAAGTTAAATTATTTTATTTTATTTCTGTAAAACTCGAAAAATCGAAAAAATATAATTTAAGATACACTAGTTTTAATATTTATAAACAATTTGCATGGTTTAATTCAACTGAACTCTTTAATGGACGGCCAGAAATTGGGCAACAAACTTTTTAAGTATTCATCGAAAATTCAAAGCAATTTTGCGGGGCAAACTTTCTAATTAAACCGACACTTTTAAGCCATGTGCCGAGTGAAGTTTACGCATCTATTTGGGCTAATAAGGTAAGTGGCAATTGACAGTCATTAATGCTAACCGCAGTTAGCCGCAATTACGCCAGCTGGAGCAAATCAATTTATTTATGAAAATTCGAGGCAGTGCGCCATGTGCAGTTTGCAGTTTGCATTCGAGGGTCCTGCGTCCTGCGTCCTTCGTCCTTCGTCCTGCATTGCACACGTGCACGGCATTAATGCAAATGAGCTGGATGCGGAATGCTGGGTGGCTTCTGTCTTCTGGCCGCTGGATATACGTACTGCTGCGGATGCGGATGCGGAATGCTCGACTTGATGCCAAATTGAATTATGTTGGATGCCAGAAAGGTTAATGAAAGAGAGCGCCATTCTCGCACCCGGATACGGACACATCCACGGATTTGGATTCAGATTCGGATTCGGATCGACTACGGATTCGGTGTCGGTGCCGGGCAACGAATTCAGATTCAAGCTGAATGAATTGTGATGAAGCACCACCGACGAACACCGCACCACCAAACCACCAACAAAGTGCTGTCGTGGGGGCACTGAGATGGCCACACATAGATGTGGTCGCACACTGAGCGAAATTCTTATGTATAAAATGGAAATGCAAAGTATTAGTAATATTGTGTTACTGTTGGTAGGGCTTGAGAAATATCGATATTTTCACAATACTGCATCGATATTATCGATGTTTTTCCAGGAACAAAAAGTGAAATGTCAAGTTATTAATATAATTATGTTTAAAACAGAATATTTTTGAAGCACATGAATGCTTTTGATTAAAATCGATGTTTGAAAAATATCGAAAATATCGTGACTATGACATTTTTAAGCTCTAACTATTAGAATTTAGAATTTTAAAATATATAGTAGAGCTTGAAAAATATCGATATTAGCACAATATCACATCGATATTATCGATGTTTTTCCAGGAACAAAAAGTGTAATCTTAAGTTACTAATATAATTAAGTTAAAAATTGAACATTTGAAAAATATCAATGCCTTCGATTAAAATCGAAGCTATCGAAAATATCGAGATTTTGATATTTTCAAGCTCTAACTGTTAGAATTTAGAATTTTAGTATAGTTAAACATTAAATATTCAATTAATATTAAATAAATAATAATAAATACAAATTTTAATGCATTGCATTTTGTTAATTGTCCACATAATTCAGCCACATTTTCCCTGCTTTTTTTGCACCATTTTCGCCCAGTGTAGATGCAAAAGCGCTGGCCATTGGCGACTGTCGACTGTCGGTTGCTGGTGGTCAGGCTGCATGCAAATTGATGCTTTTTGTGTTGGACTCTGCATTATCTTGGTCTGGATCTGGTTCTCGGTTTCGGTCTGGGGCTTGTCGAAGGATTTGCTTCGGTTCGGTTTGCCCGGGACTCGAAACTCGGGAACTGGGACCTGGGGATACGGTAGGTGGCAGTGCGAGTGCAAGTGCGAGAAATGTGTTGCAGTGTAATGGCCAGTAATGTACGGCGGAGATTCATGTGTGGGCCAACTGAAAATTAGAGCTAACGATGACTGACAATGTTTTTAGCCCCGACATAAACATGCGACTGCCTTCTTACGATGCCAATTGATAGTTTCTTAAGAGCTTTGCTCCAACATAATGAAGGTTTTGTAGTTTTCAATTAAGCTAAGTCCGCTTTCAATCCTCTTGTCAATTAATTTAATTTACATTAAGGTAGAGAAAATGGATTTGAAGTTTGAAATAAATGTAAAGTTGTGACAGTGCATTTACAAACACAATTAAAAGACATGCGGACAGCAAGACAAAGAAGAATCGACGTGTGCCCAATGCAAAATAGGCGTGTGACCGCAGGTCACTTAACAAAAAACCCCTCAATTAGCGTTATGAATTCATGTTCATATTCAATCAAAGGTAATGTAGCAAATATTTATTTTAATCGAACCTCTCGTCATATCCCTTGTAATCCAACTTAACTCCACACGCTTATCTGGCTTATCAGGCTTATCCAGACCGCATCCGGCATAAATATCCCCTTAATAACTCGGCTTTTAAATCTTTTCAACCTTTTTGACGGCGCGAAACCGCAGTAAAAATCAGAAGGGGGAAATTCATTATAATACGCCTGCCATATAGCACATACTTGGGTACTTATTTCAATGAACCTGGCGCACATCATTGAGCCATTAAGTGTACAAAGTGAGGCAAATCGGGGACCTTTTCCCCTTCCATCATCAAGAAGCCAACTTTGCGTCAAATGCCCAAATAACCCAAAAAACCCCGACCCCTCTCACTGACTTTCCCCTTTTCGGGGATTCAGGAGTTGACAACATGCAACTGGCATCACCAAAAAACCCCCGAGAAACCCAGGAGAAACCCAAGAGAACCCCAACAACACCAACAGCATTTTCCGCCTCAATTAATTAAAATGTTTTGTTTTAATGCCTCGACAAGGATAAGGGAAAACCGAAGCCTCATCCTTCGTCCTTCGTCCTTTTCCTGACACATCCACATCAACATCCACATCCGCCGGCAGCCTAGTGTAAAATGCTGATTGATATTTCCCGGTTAATAACTTGGGTCGCTCGATGCTTTTGGCTTTTTTCAAGGTCGCGCAATAAAAATTAAGTTCATCCATCATTAATGGCCACCCACGACAGCCGACGGAGAATGCCAAAAGGATCGGGGATAAGGTGGCCGTTGCTCCTTTCACTCAGTCTTGTTGACAGCCCTTCGAAAAGAACAAAACGAAACAGAACAGAAGAATGCCCTTTAAATATGCTAGCCTTGTTAACAATTTAAATAATTGCAATTGACGGTGAGCAAATATTGGTAAAACCAAGAGTAATATTTATAAAAAATAGTTTTTATTATTATTTACATTTTTTTTATTATTTAATGAATTTATTTTAGAGTTTGCTGTTTAATTTATTCAATAAAAATATTTACAAATATTTACATTTATCTTATTATTTATAGAATGTGAGCAAACATTGGTAAAAACAAGAGAAATATTTATAAAAAATATTTTTTATTATTATTTACATTTATTTTATTATTTAAAAAATTTATTTTTGTTATTATAATTTCTTAGAAAGATTTTTTTAATTTATTCAAGAGTTTGCTGTGTAATTTATTCAATAAAAATATTTATTAATATTTACATTTATCTTATTATTTATGGAATCTATTCTTGTTTCCGCAATTGCTTGGGAAGAAGGTAGGAAAACTTGTATTACGCTCAAAGCAATTATGGAGAAAAACAATTTGCCTTGCTTGGCCAACAAAGAGGAACATTAAATGAATTTGTTATTGAAATATCACAATACGGTTTATTGCCATTACTAGGATCGTGAGGTTTCCCTTTTTGTCAGAGTATAAAGGCCAAACGCCGGTCGAGGGATAATGAGAGCGACGACGACGACTCAATTAGCGAGTCGAGCGCTGCATTTACATAACATTTGAAGCAAGTTTATTTAATTTAATTGTTGTCGACTCCTCGCCGAACGTCGCTCATTGTCCTGCGAACTCGGCTCCCCGGCTCCCTGGCTCCCTGGCTCCTCTGTCCTTTTTCCGCGCCAGCTGTTATTGTTTTTTGAAAACAATATGGCCCTGTGCCTGCTGCTCACTGCCTGCTGCCTGGTGTCCTGTGCCTTGTGCCTTGTGCCTTGTGCCTTGTGCCTTGTGCCTTGTGCCTTGTTAGACAAACCGCAGACACACGAACAAAAGGACAACGTGGCCGCGCGCACTCACACACAAATAATAATTTTTGGTGGCAGCCAACAAAGGACTCCCGACCATTGTTATGTCCGCCTGGATGGAGGAAGGACTCCAGCTGCCAGCCCTCGTGTAATGATCACTAATGGCCGCTCAATCATCCGTTTCCCGGCGGATTCACCTATGGACTTCGCATAGCGCCAGTTGAAAGGAAGGACAATGGCTCCTGTGGTTAACTTAAATTCCGTGGATTCATTTAAATAGCATCATGTACGACTTTTGCACCTTTGAGGGCCAATAAAAATAAATATAATTCAAATAAGTTGAGTTTTAAAAAACAATAAATATAATTGGTTATAGGTTTGGGCTCTCATCTTTCCGCAAGCCGTTTAATCGAAAAGCGATACAATTAAAACGCTTCGAGGACTTTTGACCCGCCCCTCGTAGCAGCAGCGCCCCCTGGCGGACGGCTCGTGAACCGCCGAGTTGCGCTGCAACTAAGTTCTCAATGGTTCTTTATCTCAATTTGGCACATTTTGGTCTCGGGCGGAGAGCTCCTGGCTGTCGCAGCTGTCTGCCAACTACAGCGACTCGAGTTCAGTTCAGCTCCTGTCAGCCGCAGCCCCAGAATCAGACTGAGCTCGAGTCCTGCACACATATACACTGGGCGAAAACCTGGGCAATAAAGTGGGATATTTTATAAAATATATCTATTAATTAGTAGATCAACTTATGTGTATGGCAACCTATTAAATAAGGTACAATTTAGTTAAAAATTATTCTGTAAACCTTTTTTAGATTGAACTTTCTATTAAAAAAAAAATTTTTTTTTCAAATTATGTTTATAAATTAAAAATACTCACCAAGAAATCGATGTATTATTTGATCAAATGATACAAAATATAAAATTAAATGAAATAACAAATTTGTTTGCAAACTAAAACTAAAACTTTTAAAATCACATATTTTATTTTAAGATCATATTGTTTCGTGTCTCAGTGCTGTGCCCCCTGGCACGCAGTCTGGCCGTCTCCCTCGCACTCTCGCATTGCCTCTCTTTCTGTAATGACCTTTGTTTTGATTTTATTATATACTTTTTTGTTTCCTTTCAGTTTTTTTTTTTTTTTTTTTTGAGTGGGCGGTGGGCAGAAGAAACACTGTGTCGTTGTTGTTGCGGCAAATTGCGTGCGGCGCCTCAACGCAACTTTCAAGGATGCCACTTACCGCGCCCCTTTTGCACTCCCCTTCGCCGCCCCCTACGCCCCTGCTTGTCAGTTAGCTAACGATGTTGCCCGTTTACCGTGTGTTCCAGTTGCCACGCCTCCTACCTCTTACCCCCTCCCTCATCCTAGACCTGACTAAAGATCAACATTCGAGTGCTACAAAACTTTTGTCATTTACGCGCCGAAAATTTGCTCTTCTCATCCCCGAAACCCCCTCCTCCTCAAACGGCCACGCCCCCTAGATGACCTAGCCGCCCCGTTCTGTTACGTTCCGTTTCGTTTCGTTCCCATAATTGAATTTCTGCTGCTGAAACTAAACACAAAAAATACAAGACAAGGGAAAAAATCACTGGATGATAAAGAAAATTCAAATACCTTAAGGGATATATGATATGTGTGCCTAAAAGTCAGGAAAAATAACCTATTTTAATACCAAAAACTAAACTTAAGTGCAGTTGGTAATCTAATGCGAGATAAGGGAACTTTGTTTGGGTATTAATTGGTTCCAATTTAAATTAACATTCATGCAATGATTTCTTCTTATTTGGAGAATTTCGAAAAATGATTAGTAAAGGGTATCAAATAGACACACACATCCGCCTCTCGAAGATGGGAATCACGAAAAGAGAAGACAAGCATGAAGCGGGCAGGGGGAAAAAAATAGTGTAAAATTAAATGAAAAATAAACAATGAACATGGCGCAGTTGAATTGAATTGAAGAGCTCTGCTCTTGGCAAGCTTTGAACAGTGAACGAAAGAGACGGCAGCAGGGCCCCGCGAAAGAGAGGGAAGAGGGAAAGAGAGGGAGGCGGGAAAAGGAGCGCCGTAGAAGGGGGGTCATTGTAGTGGCTCAGTTCTTGGCCTGGCATGTCCCGGACTCGTTTGTCTTTGCTTTACCCGGTTTTCGTTTTTAACACATGCGAGTTAAAAATGCTGACATGGCCATGGTTGTGGGTGGGGGTGGCCAAGGGGGCGGAGCAGCCGGGGGTTGTACACTGAAAGAAATACCAATACACCACCAAGTATAGATTTATCTTTGTTTAATATTATAAACATAAAATATTAAATATTTGATGAGCTCTCAAAAATAGATAGGTTAGAAAAATAATAATATTAAATTAAAAAATGTATTACAGATGGGAATCATATTTAATATATCTAACATTCGGATTCCACAAATAAATAATATTAAACATATAATATTAAATTAAAATATGCAACACTGTTTGGGATGATATAAAATGATAGTTTGAAGCATATTTGATCTAGCATTCGCATTTCACAATAAAATATTTCATTATTATATTATACCCAACATATTCATTGCGTACTTGGCCCTAATCCACTTGCATATTATTCAAAAGTCCTGCATTTTTTCCTTGTGCTATTGGAGGCTATTTCTATGAATTACAAGCGACACACACACACACACATTCAGATGAACAGCACTTCCCGCCATCTCGCTCTTACTGTGTGCCATTTCCGTTTCCGTTTTCCACTTTCCACTTGCTGGGTATTTAGTGTTGTCGCCCCAAAAACCCCAGCCCCTCCCAACCGCCAGCCCTTCGTGTAATTGTTGTACTTCGCTTGTACTTTCTGTTGTCGCCGTGATTTTGATATTCCCCGCCCGGAATTTCCCGCTCTACCATTTTCCTTGCCGCTCGGAAAAGCTTCATGCCACGTGTTTGACAAGGCAGCGATGAGCTCTCGCATGCAACCTAATTGAGTTTCCAGTTTTAAGCCCGCCTCGTGTGAGTCTGTGTGTGTTGCAAGTTGAGCTGTCTACGGCCTCCTGCCACCTGCCCCCTGACCCGTGACCTTCCACCTTCTCCACAAAGGAGTTTAGTGGGCTGTCACACCGAAAATCCCCTGCAATTCCCCCGAAAATCCCCAGCCCCAAGCGGGCATGGCGTTAATTAAAAGAAAAGCAGATGGGGGAAAAAATACTGCAGAAGTAATGATCCCGTTGGTATGTGAAACGGAAGCCACGGGTCTCGCTTACCAAAATAATCGTTTTGGCCCCAAAACGATGCCCCGACACGAGCACAGTGGTTGGAAAAGGCAAAACAAAATAAACAATCGTTAGTATACTTATAAGAAAGTCTATAGGTCTTTATCACAAACGACTACAAACGGTATAAATTAGGGTTTTGGCTATCGATACTATCGGAAACTAGAGAATATAAACAACAAATTACAAAAACTAAGGAAAACTAAACAAATATTAAATCACATGTTCAATTAAATTATTTAGCTGAGGGATATCATCGATATTGGGCGCAAATCATCGATGTTTTCTACATTTTAAAGCTATCGATAGTATCGATAGTGCTATCAATCGTTTTACCAACCCTGTTATAAATTGATTTTAAAATATCACAAAAACATTGAAAATGCACTCCACTGTGAAATTTCATTGCCATCATTAATATACCCATATAATCGTAAAATTCGTACATCGTAAAGCGATTTGGAAAATCACAGAGCCTACCCTCGCTTAACAATCAAAGCATATTTCTGCTTATCAGTTTCGGGGGCCATAAAAAAGTTGAACATTTTGTTTAGCTTGTTGCGGCTCTTTGCTAATTAAAAGCCGGCAAATCGACGGGCATAAAAGTTGCTAATGAAAAGCTAATGGCTCAAGGAAAAGCGGTTGCAAAATGCCCGGGAAAAAACGGCTGGGAAGTTGTGCCGGAAGTTTAGAAGAATTGATGACTCAAGTGTCCTGGCATCTGTTGTCTCTATCTGCTGCCAGCTTGCCTCTCTTCCACTTTTTTGTTTTTCTCAGCATGTAACCATCTCCATTTTGGCACTTGAAAGTTCAAAAAACATCGAAGGAACAACGCACATCATTAATTCGAATTTTACGCAAAACTTTTTGCATTTCTCTTTATCCATCCCCAATTCGGTTTGCTTTCTTCTCTTTTTGCAGCCATCAAAGGTGACTAAATTGTTTCCCAGACGCTGATCAATGACAAGCAGGAGCAATATAAAACCAGTGAGTTCAAAAACGAACATATCGACTGAAAAATACCCATCAAAAAATCCGGAAAGAAAAATATAATATTAAAAAAAAAAAAGAATTTTTTTTTATAAAGAATTGTTAAATATGTTTTTATTTCTAAAGGATACCTTAAACCGTTAGCCATGCTCTTACAGGGTATCAGTAAATCGTTAACAGCAGCTCCACTTTGTGAAACTTTCCGCAAATAATTTGTGCAAAATTGTCGTCTGTCGTCTTCGTGGTAAAAGCAATAAAATCTTTGGGCCATATAAATACAACAAAAAACTCAATGAAATTGGGGAAAGGCGAGAGAAAGAAAGAGAGAAAGAGAAGGAAAATAGGAAATAGGAACTGGGCAAGACAAAGGACATTCATCGGTTGAGAGTCGAGTCAAAAGTCAGCCTGGCGGCAAATCGAAGTGAAAGTTTGTCCTATGGGCAATAATGAAAGCTATTGACTGATAGGCAGGGGGTGAACAAACATGCAAACTGCCATTAAAACTGACAAAAATTGCAGAGGGTCTGGAGGTGTTGAAAGGCAGTCGAAGTCATCAATAGACTGACAACAAAGTTTGCCTCCTCTTAATCAAAGGTAGGAGCCATGGGCGGGAAGGCAGGGCAGGCAGCTGAAAGCAGGGGGCGATTGCACAACCTGTTGATCCTCCATCAATCCCCTTTGATGACACTGTCGTCCGGCCAAATAATTGGCGCCCAACGCGGGACAGGAAATTGCTCAAGGAAACCGACGCCCGGCAGTCAATTTTTTTTCCTTGTCGCGACGCATTTTTTTACGACCTGAACATGAAGTTAACGCAAAAGGTTTGACATATTTACCATTTACCCATTGCCAGTGCAATTGAAAGTCGAAGGGCGGAGAGTAATGGCGCTCACTCAAAACGTGGCAGAAAGACATATAAAAGTGAATAAAGAAGTTTAAGAGAGAGGGGGTTTATCAAAAGGCTAACAGAATGACGTGGTTGGAAAATGATTGAGAGAAAGATGGAGATGATGGAGATTCTGAAACACACAGTAATTTCGCTGAAAATAAGTTAAGTTCGTAATAAAATTTCCAATCCATTGGCATATAAACCTAAAAACAATTATTTTTGACCATTTTTTTGCAAAAAAAAACGTAAAAAATACCAAATTGTCAAAAATATGATTTTATTCATTTAATTAAATTTCAATTTGATTGTTTTAGAAAGTGATGTTTATCATTAGAGTAAATTAATTTATTTTGCCATAAGTTCTAAATCATAATTTTTGACCAAAAACTTTAGTATTAAATAAGTTTAGAGTTACCAGAGGTAAAAAATACATCATTCTTAATCTACAGTGATTGTAATATCTGCACAATATTTATCTAAGGACCAGATATTTGACTTGGACTTCAAAACACACAAATCGAATCGAAAATCAAAAGCACAACTGCCTTACATTTTATTTAAGGACCCACATTGATCGGCAGGATCGATGGCTGGCAGCAGGAAAATCCTGCAGCTCATCCTTAGGCTCTTGGCAAATTTCAGAGCCACCTCCACCTCCATCATCATCATCAGCATCATTGCCGGCATTCTGGCCGCACCTGCGGGTGTGTCATAACTTTGTCAAGTGCCACTCAACACACACATGCACCTACAAAAGGCACGAGGAGCCAGCCAAAGTGAAATCAAAGCGGCAGAGGTAAGGAAAAAGCAAAAAAAAAAAGCGTGGAAAACAAATTCGCGCCCAGTTCAAAAAATCGTAAAAAAGAAACGAAAGAGGTGGGTTAACAGCAGCCAACCAACTGAGCAATGTCATGTGGAGCAGACCAACAAATACAACAAAAGTGCCAGACAAAAGCAGCTGGGAAAGCGTGGAAAACGTGGAAAACGTTGTGAAAAGTGGCAAGCAACGAGGAGAAAATAAAAACGCAAAAAAAGAGCAGCTCGGTTCTTTCAGATGAAGTGCTATACATATTTATACATGCAAAAAGCCAAGGGATTTGATAAAAATATATATTTGAATAGAAGTGTGGATTTGTGGTTAATTTTTATCCTTTTAAGTAATAAATTCAACAATTAATATCCGTTGGATTTAGATTTTACTTTTAGGTTAAGAATAAAATAAAAAAATTTAAATTTAATGAATTTCGAATTTCCGATAGATGTCGCCACTTTAAAGCGACTGCTTGCTTTGCTGCTTGCATGTCTCCATCTCCCTCACACTCATTCATTTGAGTAAAAGGTATTTGATAGTTGAGTTTAATATACCATTATAAAATATCGTTCTTCTTCTCTTATTTACCCGATGCCATGTGACTTACCGTTCCATCTCCCTCTTAACTGACCTCCATTAACTTGCCTTTGACCAGAACTGCATAATTTATGTGCATATTAAAAAATGCCCAGCAAATTGTATCAAACAAGCTCTTTGTAAATTCCCTCTATCGGCGGTCCATTCCCCCCGTTTTGCAGCAAAAGATGTTGAGCAATAAATAAATAAATAAATAAATCAAAGGCATTTAATTTCATTTTTGAAGGCAACAGAGGCGAACCGCACACCTCATTCCTCCGTGGCATAAAAAATGCGTGACACACGCGGCGTATGCGTAATCTGGCCCAAGAGCCGAACGAGAGTCAAACAGGGAATTCACAGGAGGTAAAAGCGAAATCAGTGGCATAAACTAAACGAGGGGGCGCTGGGGGGAGGGGGCCAGGAGGTGAAAAGGAGTAGCAGCAGCAGGTCCTGCGGGGCAACTTCACATTGACGCCTTTGTCAATTTGTTCACCTTCAGTCCGCCATTGAAGGGCGAAGCCAGAGAAAAATGAATAGGGGTTACACATGAAAACTAGATCTTTGGTTTATTAAGTGTTTGGTATATAATTTTACATTTATTTAGAAATTAAAAAATGAAATAAATACTACATTTTTTAGTAATAGGCTTTTAAAGTAAGTAAGTACACAAGTAATTAATTCTTTTTTATTTATTTATTTATTTATTTTTTTAAATTTATATTTTGTCGCTTATTTATTTTATTTTTATTATTTTTTTTTAATTTTTGTTTTTTTTAAATTTATTTTTTATTTATTTATTTTTTTTTTTTTAATTTTTTTTTTATTTATTTCTTTATTTATTTTTTTATTTAGTTTTTTTTTACTTATTTATTTATTTATTTAATTTTTGAACTCCATCTTTTTTACGAGTGCAGATTTTTCCAAAAGGTCTGTACGTGCCACGCCTTTGTTGGTTCTTGTTTTCCCCCTATTTTCCTTTTCCCCTTCTCCCTTTTCCCCACCTTGCCGTGTTGAACTAACAGAGGCCGCCCTGTTGACTTTCCTATCAGGTGGCAATTTATTTAACTGCGTTTGCATTTAAAATTCGTCCCGAAAAGAAGTTCTCAGGGGTAAAATCCAGGCGGAGATTTTCCCAAACTAAAGAAGAGCGAAGAACAGGCGAAGCAGGCATAAGGAAAAGCGCGAGTGGCAGGTAATCCACGTTAACAGGTTAATGGATCTATTTACTTTTTCATAAACTTCGCGGGCCCCGGGAAATTGCTGAGAAGCTGCTTACAGGGCTTGTGGGGATTTCGTTTCCTGAGAGCTGGCGAAGTTAATAGATCGATTAGCTGAGCTGGCAGTGGGTAGATTTACTTTAAATTGCTTAAAATCCCTCAAGTTAACTCAAATTCAGTTGAATGTGGCCAAATATAATAAATGTGATCCCCTTGCGAACTCAAAACCTGTTGGTTGAACTGCTGACCGAAACGCCCCTCAATTTTTAAAGTCAACCCCGATTCCACCTTCAATTGGCATCGCGCTCGTACATTTAGCTATCTGCTTATTTGATTGACTGACAGCTGATGAGGTAGTGGGGAGGGTGGCTGATTGTAGGCCGCTCATTCAATGTATCCATGTGACTTCTGGCCCGCCACACAAGCTCCAAGCTCACAAACTCACATACCCACACTCTCGCACGACAGCTGCCCCTCCTTTCGTAGGCATGACAAATGTCTGGGACATTTCGGCACACTTGTCAGGACTCAAAGCCCAAAAGCCAATTCCCCCGGCACATCACAACACACAGAAAAAAGAAACTCGCACAAAACAGCAAAAAAGAATACAACGAAATTGAGGAAAAGTCGGGGAGCATAGTTTGAAAGCATTTTGAATACCCTTAAACTTATTACTGTTATCTAAACTATCGATATTTTCACATTATCATATCGATTATATCGCTGTTTTCAAGGAAAAAAAGTAAAATGTTTAAAATTATTATAGTTACGTTTAAAATAAGACCTGTGAAAAACAACGCTGTTGGAAAAATATCGAAAATATCGATAATGCCGATACTTTTCAAGCTTTGATCTGGATAAACTTATTACTGTTATCTAAACTATCGATATTTTCACATTATCATATCAATAATATCGCTGTTTTCAAGGAAATAAAGTAAAATGTTTAAAATTATTATAATTGTGTTTAAAATAAAACGTGTGAAAAACAACGATGTTGGAAGAATATCGAAAATATCGATAATGTCGATACTTTTCAAGCTTTGATCTGGAATTTCTAACAAACTATCCAATGGCTTGTTTTAAATAAAATTTCAAATATTTATAAAATCCATTGAACAGGAGATCCTAAGACTTTACCCTTGAGATATATCCCATTTAGGAAGTGTATGGGAGAGCATGAACCCATAGAGTTTCTCACATGTTGTGCCTTCGCCTTGCCTTCTCCTACTTTTCAGATTCCTTCGCCTTTCACAATTTGTTTCTCTTTCTCCTCTTCCGTTCTGTATTTTTCCGGCTCCATTTCCATGGCGGTTGCAGATTTTCGCATTCCGTTTGATTGTCCCCGGGGAGAGTGGCAGAAAAGTAGCGACTTGAAGTGACTTGTTTAAAAATTAAAATTAACATTTTCCACTAATTTGACCAGGTGTTCGATATAACCGATATATCTATGTTTTTATATGTAGAAGGCAGAAGGATGGTAATCGATTAGCGCTCGAGGATAGATTTTCTTAATAGCCATAACTTGGTCAAGCCATCCTACATTTTTCCGCCAGTCATTTGGGTCGTCATTATAGTCATTATCCTCGGACTCCCTTTTGCACAATATATATATTTTTATTTTTATGCACTTTCCCGGCACTTTTCTTCGGCTGAAGCGATGACGCTGCAAGCCGAGCTGGCGGAGTCATTAGCCCGGGAAATATTGATGGCCGCCATTGACTAGTCATATATCACAAATTACCAAAGCACCCAAGGGGGGTTAAAAGGGCTGACAATTTTAAGCCCCGGCAAAAACGGAAGGCTAATTATTCAACGTCAATTGGCATAAATAATGCAGGAGAAAGTGGAACGGGAAGCGAGAGAATCACCGGGATCACAAGGACAATCGATGTCTTATAAGGCCGGACAGGACCTTAAACCCCCTAAACCCCCTACAACCCCCCTACTATTAACCCGTGACATAATTACGTGGATTGGCGTGCCGAAGAGAGGTGCAAGAATATGCAGCTCACCCACTCGGCATTATTAATTCATTGGAAAGTCCATCAAAGGGATACCGAAGGATGATGGTGGTTCAGTGGGCGTGGCACATGCCTTCAATGTGTGCGTAATTGATGTTAGAGCCACACGGCATCTCCTGTGATGATGAGGATGGTGATGATGACGATGATGCCGCCGCTGCTCCTTTCTGCATATTTTAGCTGCATGGCCAAAGTTTTGCGCTGGGCGGGATTGGAACTGACAGAAGGTCAAGGAAGACGGCCGAGGCTGACCTCAAAGCTACACTGGGCGAAAACACAATTAAAATGTACCTTTAAAGACATTGTTTATGCAAGATTCGACGTGTGCCCAATGCCAGATGGCCGTGTGACCGCAGTCATGTTTTGTGACTGTTCTAAAGTAAATATTAAATAGAACTTCGATTTTTTTCTCAGTGAAACCGCACCTGCGCAGCCCCTCGTCCCCGTCTGGTTTTTTTGGACCCACCTCTGGGGAGTTTAAACGTCGGCGCACTTAGCGGCCGCCTCGACGAGTTGTTAAAAATTTTATTTCTAAAGTGCTGGAAAATTGCCGAGCGCCCACTTGAATCGGCCAAATCCCCACCCCCCTTTCCCGCCCACTACCTCTTCTCTTAGCTGATTCCCAGCGAGAATTTCGGCCATACCAAACCCCTCGCTGCCCGCTTTAACCCCTCGCTGGCCCCCTTTAACCCATCGCATGCCTGACCACAAAGAACTTTGCGCTCCAAAGTCGTTGCGGCAATCAAGTGATGGCGGCGTGAACGAATATTGCACTGGGAGAAATGATTATATTATTTTTAATTGAATAATCTTAGCCTACGAAACAGGTGGCTTGGCAATGATTGCAGTTATTTATTTATTTTGTTTTAATAGTGGTAATTATTATTAATATTAATTATTCTTTTTGCAAACTTTTTGAATACCACATTTCCCTTGACTTTTCTATCGGATTGGGATCCGTGGCAATCTGAGGCATATTCTCGTTTCAAAACGAACCAGGCCAGCGGCGGATTGATATAGTTGCACACTCTTTGAATACCACAATTTTTTTTTGAAATTTCACCCGAAAGGATCCTCGCACGTTATTAAGTGATTAAGATAATTTTATTTAATTATTATAATTAATATAAAGGCCAAATTATAATAAATAATTATTTTTACCGAATTTTATCCATTCTTTTTTATGTAATTTTTCCCCGAGTGCCGTGTGTTTTGGATTGGTTTGGGGCTGCGTATTCTCTGGTCTGGTCTAGATCGGGATGTGGGCCCCTGGCTGGAGGATCTGGAAAGGGTGGCCCTGCGGTAGGTGGGAAGGTTAGACGGTTGGATGGCTGGATGTGCAGCCGCATCAGGAGCAGTTGGGTTTCGTTTCGCTTCGTCCTGGGCTGCGCTTGACTTTCGTTTTCCCTTTTGGCTTTCGCCTCACCGAACTCTGGGATTTTCAGATGTGTGTAAGGCAGTTGGTGTGGCATATCGATTTATTATAAACGCGATATCGAACCCAAATGATGGCCATGAAATTGTAAGAAATTTTTAAAAAGCAAAGTTACATTTTTAAATATTTTAAAAATATTTTTTATTTATTTATGAAAGCTCTAAAATTGTAGATGTTTATTAATCTTTTTTTAATGCATTAATTAAATATTATTAAATATTTATAATATTTTTATAAATAACCTTAAACATTTAGTTGCGAAATTGCGGAAAATAAAATTTTTTAGAAAGGGTGTTCTGGAAAATCGCTCAAGTCAAACTAAATCCGATTGGTAACTGTGGGAAAAGCCAAGGCATCCCCTGCTGGTTTTCCTTTCACTTTGCCAGCCAGTTTAGAGCAGTTTTGAGTGCTCGCTACGTTCATATTCATTTATCATTGATAAGAAACATAATCAAGGAAATGAATGAATGCCTGACTGGGCAAATGAATGAATGAGCGACTGCAGTGAGCCAGAGCGATGGACTGTGTGTTCCCTGGCTTTTCCAGGGGCTTTTCCCGCCCCCGCCCCCGCCACCGACGCCGCCCCCGCTGCCGCCCCACATTTTGGCCAAAAGTGAGTGCAGCGCTAAGCGCAGTTGACTTGCATCCCTGAGCTTGACTAACGCCATGTGGCAACTGTTTCCAAATCCCCCGCACATCATTCATCTCCATTTCGCAGCCATTCCGCGCTCGGTTTTTCCCCGCTTTTCGCAGCTTTTTGTCCACATTCCTGTGCGGTTTTTTGTTCGCCGCTCTGGCTCTTTTGTCAGATCCCTGACAAGGTCTGGGCCAGAATCTCCGTCCAGCGAGGAACCAGGCGAACAGAAGGGGCAGGGAGAGGGGGGGGGGGGCTTTGTGGACCGCAGGATTCAGTTGATTGATCCTTATCACAGTTTTCACTTTCCCGTAATCCCATCGATTGCTCTTTCGCCGACAGTTTTCGCACATGGCTGCTTGGCGTTGCATTAGACAAATTAATAAATTTAATTAAAAAACCAAGGAGCTTTAAAGTAGGTTTTATGGTTAGTTTAAGTCTTAATTCCAAAAAAATATATACATTTTATTATTATATCCTAAATACCCAAAAACTCAATTTAATTAGCACTAAATTGACTTTAATAAATACAAAAGGTTTTATGGATTCTAATAAAATAAAAATTATTTTAATTTTCAGTATTAGTAAATTTTTATTATTATTATAAAAGACCCTACTTTTAACCAATATATTTATTATTATTATTTATTATTATTTATTACAAAAGGTTTTATGGATTCTAATAAAATACAAATTATTTTAATTTGTAGAATTAGTAAATTATTTATGCTTTATACCCAAAAAATCAACTTAATTAGCACTAGATTAACTTTTAAAAATTTAATAAATTGAATTAAAAAGCTAAAGAGCCTTAAAATACGTTTTATGGATAGTTTATTAAAATGTTTAGAATAAAATAAAACTTATTTTATTTTGCAAAATTAGTCCATTGTTATTACTACAATATTATTATTATTAAAACAGACCCTACTTTCAACCAATTTAATCATTTATCCTTAGTACCCAAAAACTAAACTTTATTAGCACTAAATTGACTTTGGGCCAGTGGAACATGCGCATCGATTAACGATTAAGTGCGACGGTATTTTATAGATTATTCTTGTTTTCTGCGTAAAGTGCGCCCACCTGCAGCAACCTAAATTACCCGACCACGCCCACAATTATGCAAGCCCCACAAAACGCGCGGCAGTCCATGGAAAATTCATGCAAATGATATATAAAGGTAAGAGTGGGTCGCATGTGGGCCGCGAACTGGTTAAAAGTCAATTAGTCTAATTGCCCAAATGCAATGAATGTCAATTTTAATGAGGCCACTGCACAGGGACCGCTGTCCGCTGTCCTCTGTCCATTCGGGTCCTGTTTGTCACCTTTTCGACGCCACTTGCCACTTGCCACTCTCTTTCGCCTGTCAAAGGAAACGGGCTACCCATCATCACATCCACTCAAAATCATAACAAACAACATCAACGGCAACAGCAATGAACATAAAAAACATGGAAAAGCCCAAGGAACAACGGCTAGCGACGACGACCCAACTGCAGACATAAGCAGACTTAACTGAAAGAAAGCTGACTTTAAGTGAAAATGAAGGGAAGCGGAAAGTACAATGGAAAACAGGCTGGGATAGGGGCAATCTCGAAGGGAACATATCTACAAAATATCGATTTCCACTGAGAAATATTTGTGTAAAAAACATAAATATTATATAATATTTTTTTTATAGATATTAATTTTTAACAATTTTTACAATTTTATTTAAACATTTAAAAAGTAATTACTAAATAATTGCGAATATTATCATCTCACAATAGATTTCTTATAAATAACACAATTTTTACTAAGAATAAAAATATTTAACACATTTTAAATATAAATATTTTAAAATTGATTAATGAATAATTGGGAATATTTCCTAAAAATATATATATTATACAATATTTTTTATTATAAATATTAATTTTTAACAATTTTTACTATATTATTTAAACATTTAAAAATTAATTGCTAAATAATTGCGAATATTATCATCTCACAATAGATTTCTTATAAATAACACAATTTTTACTAAGAATAAAAATATTTAACACATTTAAAATATAAATATTTTAAAATTGATTAATGAATAATTATTCAATTATAATTGGGAATATTTCCAACTTACAATAGATTTCTTATTAATACCACAGTTTTAACTAAGAATATAAACATTTAAAATATTTTATTTTACACTTTACTCATTAAATATTAAATTTTTTTATTTAAACTACATTTTTTTCTAATTAAATTTAAGGATTAAATACAAAGGACGAAAAGATACAAATCCACGGTAGTCGGAAAGTCCCATCAGGACAAAATGAGAGTGACGGCAAAAAGTAGGGACGAGAACAAGAACAAGAACAAGAGACGAAGTGAAAAAGGACACTCGTAAACTTTGCACCTCACTTGCTAATGTGGCAGCTTAGAGACAGAGAAAGCAAAACTGACAAAGGAGAAGGGTCCCCCCTTTGCTTTCAGCATATTTTTCGGGCCCTTGCAGATGGGCGATGCGAAAGTTTTGCACTCGAATTTTTTACTGCTTTCATTTTTATTTTGGGGTGTAGGTGTGTGGGTGTGTGCGTGTTTGTCTAAGCTGCAATTAGGAAGGTCAAAGGTGGCCAAGAAAAAAAACGAAACGAAACGAAGGAAAAAGGCAAAAAGTAGCAGTGTGTCAATTAATTAATGTAGCTCAGCCAAAAACTTTTACAAAACAATAATAAAGAAAATTTTTCAAAAGCAAAAGTAAGTTTACAAACACTGCGAAAATTATTATTTATTTTTTACCACATTTATTTACAAAAAAAATTAAAATTACAATTACATAAGTCTCAATCAAAGCTAGTTTTTTCCTTCAGAAATCCCCTTTAAAGTTTTTGGGTTCTTCAAAAATCAAATTCCAAAATGGAAATAACACCGAAATTGCTGGAAAAGAGGCCGAATGGCAGAGGGTGTTTTACAAGGGTTGGTGGTCGATTTGGGCAATGCATAAATTACGCACTGTAATTGAATTAAAATCAATTTTTAGCCAGGGATCCGATGCAGCTGCTCCGGATTTGGATCCGGGTCTCGGGTTTCACGATCCTGGTCTCCGGTTCTCCGGGTCTCTGGTTTACTTTCACCCAATTCCCCCCATTTTTGTGCATTTTGCGCACTTTTCGCCAGCGGTCCTGCTGGGATATTGGTAGTGCGGTGGGGCGGCAATAACAAACAAGCAAACAACATCATCAATGGACTGGTCAACCGATGGACTCATCCCCGTCGTACACGCACTCAACCGGGGAACCACTGGCACCACTCCACCACCTGACCGTAGAAAGGCACTGGCCAAAAAACTGGCTAACTAAAAATAAATGCAATTAAAATACAACAGTAATTTTATACAAAATAAATTAACTAAAAAATCCAGAAATTCAATGGTACATAAGTTAGCTTTAATAACTTTTCAACTATGCTTTACAAGGTTATTAGAAAAATCATTAAGATCAAGGAAGTCTTTATTTTAAATTTTTGTATTTTTATAAAGATTTCGGAGAAGTATAAATGCAATTTTGTTGTCTTTAGTTATACCTATCGAAATGTAGAAGAAATTTTTCAAATCGGTCCATTCGTTAAAAAGTTATGACCGATCAAAGTTTTATATCTCCATCTCCCTCGCACTCCCTTTAGCTGAGTAACGGGTATCTGATAGTCTCTTGTTTTTGTCGTGCAATTCTGAAATATATTTATTACCATCGATAAACCATTAAGTTTTTTATTTTATCTGAAGTTTTTACACTTTTGCCAGTTCTTTTTTTTTCGAGTGCACCCATCGGGCGACCAGCATTCATTTTTCAGGCCAAACTTTGACAAATTGCTGCTGGCCAAGCTCAAAATCGAGACAGCGGGAGGAGCAGAGTGGGTCCTGCGGAGAGGTGACCCCGAACATCATCACATCACTGCGGCTAATTATTACATTTTTACCTTGACCACGCCCCGTGGACATGGCGTTAGGGGGCGGGGGGCGGAACATGGGCGGCGCAGATGAAGGCACTTTGACAGCCGCTGATAAATCAATGTCAAATGGGTGTTTTTCGTGGCCCAATGGAGATGGGATTAGCGTTAGCAGCGTTGACTAACGAATGAGCGAGTATGAGTGCATTATGTATGCCCGGTGTGGGCTAATTTGATTGAAACACACATAATTGTACAGCCGAGTTACGGCTCTCGGATGAAATGTGTCGGGGATTACGGATGAGGAATCCTATTCCCATGCGGAATCACATTCCTAAGCCCCCAGGGGCAGTTGACTAGTTCATGGAGGTATTCACTGCAGTCGAGTCATTAGCCCTTAATCCTGTTTTCGGTTTGGATTTGGTTCACTTGGCTAAGAAGCTAAACAAGTATTCGTAATATTTCCATTGTTTCGTCCAAAAAAATTATTATTTTTTTTTGTGCAAAATTGGAATTAGGGATTTTGGCAAAAATATGAATTTTTTATTTTTGTTTTTTTGCTGTAACTTGGCCAAAAATGGTCTTACACCAATAAATACAACCTGTTTTGAACAGATAACAAATAAATATTAAAATAATTATTAAATCCATGACACTTTCCTTGTGATTTTGGAAAAAATAAAATTTTTATCAATTTTCACATTTTTGATAAGGGGTTACATCATGATTTTTTGCGAAAAATTACCAAAAAATAAAATGTTCAGGTTTAAATGCCAATCGATTGGGAATTTAATATCGAGCTCAGAAAGGTATGACAATCCATATTTGGATCAATAGTTCTATTGTTTCAGCCAAAAAAAAAATTTGGGATCTGGGTTTTTGGTAAAAATAGGAATTTTTCCTATTTGGTTTTTTGCTGTAACTTGGCCGAAAATGGTCTTACACCAAAAATACAACCCGTTTTGGACAGATAACAAAATATTTATTAATTCTGTGACACTTGCAACTCAGTTTTGAAAAAATTAGATTTTCGCCAATTTTAATTTTTTTTATAAGGGGGTACATCATGATTTTTTGCGAAAAATGGACAAAAAGTAAAATGTTCAGGTTTAAATGCCAATCGATTGGGAATTTAATAACGAGCTCAGAAAGGTATGACAATCCATATTTGGGCCAATATTTCCATTGTTTCGGCCAAAAAACGAACTATTTTTTGGGCCGTTCTCTCAATTGCTGAAATTTTTAGGGAATACCCAAATTATTTAAATATTCCTAAAAATATTTTCACATATTCAATAAACCAACTGTGACAGTCGTAAAATAAATAAACTCAGGATACCTCGATTGTAATGTCAAAATTGATGTGTTCCAAAATTATACATTTATTTTTACTTGGCTTTGACGTTAACATTACTTGAGTTTCTTTTGTGTGCTCTTCAAAATACACCTTAGACAGACTTAGATAGTTTCACGCACCGGCATGTTTTAGGACACCACAGTTATTTACGTTTCTATAGATTTTCGCCTGGTTTTTCCAAGTTATTCGTTTAAAGCAAAAAATTCCAAGCAGTTCAAAAAGTGGTCTGAGCGACAGGCAAATAAAAATTTAACTCAAATATTCTATTCGATTTGGTGAATTCTCAAAGCAAAATTATTCGAGTCCCAGCAAAAGGCAGCAGCTAATCAGAAAACTCAAGACAAACCGCCAAATTCCACTATCTGAAAACTAAGACCCAAGTCCACTAGGGCTTCACCATGAAGCCCGACCAGCTGAACCGACTGATCAGAGTGAATACGCGAATGCAACCCTGGTTCTTGCGCAACACCAGCGAGCTCTACGAAAGTGCCGTTAGGACCTATTACGAACGTAAGTAAGCATATGCATATTTTCGATGCAGTTAGGCGTTTCGATCTTAGAACCTAGGGTAGAGAGTCTAAAAATGGGGTTGATTTTGTATTTTTCACACCTGGTGACCCCGAAAATGAATTTCTGAGAATGTAAAATAAGAATGCGGGTCCGTTGCTCATACCATAAGACTGTTAAGCATTTTTATATTGAATCCAAGGGTAGAGAGTGTAAAAATAGGGTTAATTGTGAATATTTCACAACTGGTGACCCCGACAATCGCCACTCACGCCTGAAGGCGGAGAATGTGGGTGCGTTGCATATATCATACGACTGTTGAGTCTTGGAAGCTAGGGAAGAGATCTTGGAACCTAGGGTAGAGAGTCTAAAAATGAGGTTAATTTTGTATTTTTCACACCTGGTGACCCCGAAAATTAATTTCTCACAATGTGAAACAAGAACGTGGGTCCGTTGCTCATACCATGAGAGTGTTAAGCATTTTTATATTGAAACCAAGGGTAGAGAGTGTAAAAATAGGTTCAATTCTGAATATTTCACACCTGGTGACCCCGACTTTCGCTCCCCAGACAATCGCCACTCACGCTTTCGGGCGGAGAATGTGGGTCCGTTGCGCAGGATCAAGAAATCGCAGCCGGCACCCAGTCCCGCCGAGATCTATCCACGCAGCCATGTTCTGCAGGCGGACCAACTGCTAAACACGATGAAGCAGGCGAGTCACCCGCGCTCCATGTCCTTTTCGGCAGCTCGTCCCTACGCCTCGGGATCCTACGGCCGGGGATCCGTGGGCCGAAGGGCGGGCAGCTCGAGCTGCTCGAGCGCCAGCAGCACCAGCGGATCCTCCCGCACCGAGATAATGGTTGGATCGCTGCGGAAGAGCAAGGCGCGGCGGGAGCGCAAGAGGTCGCTGCACAAGAGCAGGGCCTCCAAGGAGGACACGGGGGGCGTGTTCAGTGCCCGGTCCATGAGCCTGCCTCCCCTGCCCACGGCACCCACGGCACCCACGGCTTCGGGCTCCCGAGCGCCGATGATGCCGCCGAGCAGGCAACACCACATGGCGGCCATGGCCAAGTCGGCGCTGGCCCAGACCACGAGGGCTCCGCGGGGCGAGGGCGACTCCCTGATGCCGCTGGATGCGGCCCTCAAGCGGAGGATTTCGGTGCTGAGTCACCTGGAGTCTGGCAGAAGCACTGGCGCCACCGGAAGCGGCCGCCATCCGCCGGAGATGCGCTTCCGCTTCCAGACCTTGGGCGATCGCATCAAGCAGTTCGAGTACATTCAGTTCGCCGACGGACCCGTGGCCACGTATGCCTTCAATCGGAGCCAGAGGAGACCCATCACCAGCAGCGCCAATTCGCCGCGCAGTCGCATCGAGGACACCGCGGACATCAACAGCACTCGCCGTTTGGATGTTAGGCAACAGCCGCGCCAACTCAGCTTTCACAATGTCCTGCACGCCAACTATCGCCAGAGGAGCAGGAGCCTGGAGTCCGGAGCGCTTCAGCTGATGGAGTCCCTGGCACCCGTGACGCGACCCGAAACGCCACTCGGTCCGCGGGGAATCGGTGGATACGCACGGGGATCCAGCCTGGACAGCAGTTCGCGGACTAGTTTCCAGCCCGGCACTTCGACGGTAACTTGGACAAATACTTTGGGAAGGAGTACAGGTAATATAACACCTCATATGATAAGATATATGATACCTAATATAACCCTATATGTAGGGTTGGTAAAAAAAATCGATAGGTCTATCGATACTATCGATGGTTTAAAAAATTAGGAAACATCGATGGTTTAGGCCCACAATCGATACTGTCGCTCAGAAAAATAGTTCCATTTTACATGTAATGTTTGGTATATTTTAAGAAAAAAAAGTATTTTAAGTATATTTTTTAAGACAAGACGGTATTTTCATTGTTAGGGCTCAACATTGAATTTTGTTTCATTTTCTTCGCAGTAATATTAAGATCGTAGTTTTTCTCATAAGTTTTATGGTACAAGGATAAATTTTCAAATATTTTTTTTTTCATTTTTTTCCTTAATTTTTGTAATTTTTTTTTATTTTCTTTAATTTCTGATACTATCGATAGTATCGATAGTGACCACCATCGATAGCCGAAAACATCGATAGTGCCCACCATCGATGTTTTAACAACCCTACCTATATGTACTTAACCCATCCTTGTCTTCTTAGAAACCTTGCCAGACGATTCGGGCAAGGGATCCGTGGTCAACTTTGGATATTCAAAGAGTTCAGAGGAAACGTCGGGCGATTGGGATGCAAAGCCAGGAGAGGATTGGTGCAAGTACCCCAGATCAAGTAGCTCGTTGGGAACAGCTTTCGGCTCAAATTTAACCCTAGCTGAAGCAACAAGTAAGCGAAAGTTGGGAATGTCTTCGGGACCAGGAAACAAATTCCGCTCTATTGAGGAATCAAGGGGAGGTGAAGCTGCGGGATCTACAGCAGGAAGTTCGGAGAAGTGTAAAGCGGAATCGGGATCGATTGCTGGCCAAGATGAGCCCAGCCGAGCCACCGTGGCGCCAGTGCGTCGTCTGCAATTGCAGCAGCGAAGTCTTCAGACCTCGCCCAAAGTGGATGAAGAGGCGTCACCCTGCCCTTTCGAGGTCAAGGAACAGCCCATGAGGCCGAAGAAGTTGCTGGTAGGCCAGCAGGACAAGCCGCGGGTGACCAAGGTGATCAGCAATCAGGTGAGCCGCTCCAGCCATCGCTCCTTCCTCCAGCCAGCCGAAGAGCCCGACCTTCCGGCGGGTCATCCTCCCAAAACCAAAGCCTCCCGGGAACAAAAACCCCAGAAGAAGCCGGAGAAAGAGCAGAAACGGGAGCCCTCCCTCAAAGGAGCCAATCAGCTGCTGGTAGCGAGTGCCTCGCAGGTAGTTATTCCATTTAATCAGCCGTACTTGATTGTATACTTAACATCCATACAGGTTTCGGCCTACAAGCGTGCCTTCCGCACCCAGCAGCAGGTGCTCAAGGCGGAGATCCTCCACCAGCAGGCGCAGCATCTGCAGCAGTCCCAAAAGAATGTGCCGGCGGAAAAGGCTAAACAGGCGCCCAAGCTGCAGAGCCACCGAGGTTCTATCCCGAACACCAATCGATCGACGAACCGACCGATGGTCAGACGCAGTGCAGCCACCACATCGGGAGGTAGGGCTTCCCCTTCGGATGAAGGTGTTTCAAAAGCGGGGGCTGGAACTCAGGCACCACGAACTGCCAAGCCGGAAACGGATGGATCGGTGAAGACAAGAGGTAAACTGATAAAACATACAAATAGCCCTATTTATACCCGTTACACGTAGAGTAAAAGGGTATATTGTATTCGTGCAAAAGTATATAACAGCTAGAAGGAAGCATTTCCGACCCTATAAAGTATATATATTCTTGATCAGGATCACTAGCCGAGTCGATCTAGCCATGTCTGTCTGTCCGTCTGTCTGTCCGTCTGTCCGTCTGTATGAACGCTGAGATCTCGGAAACTATAAAAGCTAGAGGATTGGCATTTTGCATGAAGATTCTTGGAGTTCCTACGCAGCGCAAGTTTGTTTCAAGAAGGTGCCACGCCCCCTCTAACGCCCACAATAGCTAATATACGATTTTAAAAATTTAAATATTTCGGAAAAGTAAAAATGCAGTTTTGTTGTGTTTATCAATACCTATCGAAATGTATAAGAAATTTTTTAAATCGGACCATTCGTTAAAAAGTTATTGCTGATCAAAGTTTATATCTCCATCTCCCTTGCAATCCCTTTAGCCGAGTTACGTTTATTAGATAGTCGGGACACCAACCCGACTATAGCGTTCTCTCTTGTTGACTCTGGAACCCTCATTTCCTAACTACCGAAGCAATTGTTCCAAAATAACGGTGAACTAAACTCTGTTAACTCTTTACAGCGGCTCCCGTAACAGCGCACATAACAGCAAAGCGGACTGCGCAAATGACTGCGGTTAAAAAAGGAACGACCGCGAAAACAATGAGGGTGGGAGCCCAAACAGGAGCAGGAGGAGGAGGTGGGGGAGCGGTAGCGGGACGGCGAGCGGGAACGGAACCCGCAGCAGCAACAAAAACAAGCCGATCTGCGCTGACGCTGGCTGCGCAGCAGCAGCAGTCGCGTAGCGGTAATTCGCTGCTCGGCTTTCGTCGCGAAACGGTTAACCGCGCAGCGGCAGCGCTGCTGCAGCGACGCGACGCAGACGAGCCGCTGACGCAGTTGCCGTTGCAGTCGCCGTCGCCGTCGGCTCAGCAGCGCCGGCAATTCCATTTCCCATATCCCCCGTGGCGTCCCAGCTACTGAGTGTTCACTGTCCGCCGACTGCGAACCCGCATTTCCCATCTACCGAAGTAATTGTCCCCAAGTAGAGTGTGAAAGAGATAAATCCATTGTAACGGTAAATCTAACAATACAATAAAATGTTAAAAAAAAATGTAGAGGCTGCTTTCTCACTCTTTGATCTAGGATCTAGATATTTAATCTATTAAAAAATATGTTTAATATGGGTATTACGTTAATCACACAATTAAAATCCAATTCAATGGCAGGGGTAAAACAAATTTGAAAGCATGAAAGAGATAGTTAGATGGTGAGAGAAAGAGAAAATATTGTAGAGTTGTACCGCAATCCAATGCTAATTCCGACACAACAACTCGCAGACACAGATATACGCAATACGGCACCCACTTTCCCCCAACATTTTCCCGTATCAACAACACAGCATTAATTTTTCATGCAGATTTAACCGTTACATGACAGGACCAACAAACGTTGCCGATGGTACAGTGGAATTTTATTTATTTTTTATGGTAACAATAAAATAATATTAAAATGGGAAAAATAAAAAATTTTAAAATATAGGTAATATTTATAGAAGCAATATAATAATATTAAATTGGGAAAACAAATTTTATAAATATTTTTTTTGGTCCACAAGGATATTTAATGATATCATATACTTTCTAATAGAAAGTTTCTATATATAACTAGGAAATTATTTACGATGAGTTTTTATGCTATTTTCTGTTTGTGAACATAATCTTTTTCATAATTTTGACCACTGTACCCCTGCACATCAATGTCAAACGGCCAAGATAAGCGTCGACAACAACAATAAAGAACCGAGGGAAACGCAGGAGACCGAATGGATGAAAAAAAAAGAATAAGAAAAAAACAGCGAAAGAGTGGGAAAAAAATAGAAGCGACAGCGACAAGAAAACGGCGACGACTTTTGTGGGTGGGACAAGTTTTGGTTTTGGTTTTGGGTTCTCGAAGATTGGAGGAACCTTCCTCTTTGGCTTGTTGTCAGCCCTGCGAATTGTTGCCGCGTTGTTTGATAAATGATGATGCGTGCCACATGACTGGCCATATAAACGGACTCGACTCTCTGTTCCTTGGAAGACGCCGAAAAACAGAAGACACCAGCAGACAAATAGGCTCGGACCGAAGCTCCGGGACAAAGCAGTTCAACATTTGAACCAGGCTAACTGGCTGACTGACGACTGACTTGGCTGGAATAGATTGACAGTTGTACAATGTGTGAGTGGGCAAAAAGAAGAAAACAGTTGAAACAGGAAAATAAGGCGACTAGTTACCGTAAAACCGAAATCTTAGATTAATGATTATTTTTTACTAAATCGCTCTCAGTTTCAGAAAGTCCTGATGAAAGTTCAAAAATAAACCCCCTGCATTTTCACTACATTTATGTGCACAGAAAAAAAATGGCAAAAGATCAGATTGATATGTGCTGGTCAATTTTATATTTTTTAAAGATTAAGTTATTCATATCATTTTTATATGAATAAAGATTATGTTTACCTTATTTGTTCAAAAAATACTAAATTTGGTATTTCATATGATATGATAAATTATTAAGTTGATATATTTAAATCATAAATTTGACATAAATCATATCGGCTTATTATTGATATGAAATAAGGTAGAATTGATCCTATTTCATAACGAATTCTTTTTCTGTGTTGGTCCTTGGCCAGGGATTTTTGTAAATTGGCTCGCCTGGCTGGCTTGACTCAAAACAAAAACCAATTTCCATTGGCATAAATAAATAAAAATCAAATTAAATTAATTCCAACACAAAGTGGCATATCCTGTTCGCATCTCCTTGTCCCTTTGTTTTTTTTTTTTGGCAACAAAGAGCAGCCAAGCAGTAACGTACATAAAAGGCAATAAAATTAAATCAAATCAAATGAAATGCGCATACGTATGGCGTTTTATGAGCTGCGCACCGCCTTCCAAGCAGAAGACACCCAGAAAAGGACACAACAAGGAGTCGGTTAGGTTAGTTAGGAGTGGCGAAAGGATTAAAGCGAGGACCAAACAAAAAGGCAACTTGGCAGGGGGAACCGCAACCTATCCCAATTCGAGCCGCCTTTGGGTGCGTTTTTGTTTCCTTATCTACTAAATACTCTATAAGGATTTCCTAAAAAATTTAAAATAATATAAAATCACCTTAAATAAATACTAGAAAATTATTATTATCTTATTAATATTTTATATTTAACTAAAACAAGATAAATATGAAATAAATAAAATGTATTATTTATCCTAACACCATAAAAACATATAAACAGTCTGTTATTGTTTTATAAGATCATCTTTATATCATCTTATAAATATTCAAATAAAATGTATTATCTAAAACCACAGCATAAAAACATATTAAATACATATCAAGTCAGTTGGCGTTTTATGAGAGTGCCAACAGCGTCGTTTATTTGAACTCTGCTCATTTCCCGTGTTTTTTGTTGGTTTCTCATTTTTGGCAATAAAATAAATCCACCGCAAAGCCGCTGCGGGTAGATTGCTTGGTTGACCCCAAAAAGGAAGGTGGGGCGAAACTTTGGAAACGGGGCAGCAGCTGTTCGGATGCCCAGCGTGGTAAATGGGATACATAACCATTTAGAAGGAAGGAGATCCTGGAATTCCTTGAGCTGTCGGTGCATGGCTAATTCAGTTATTTCTGCTACTTTTCATCGTTAATGTGTCGGTCCTCATCGCCGGAGACTCAGAGATATGTGCAGGTCCAGTTAGCAGATAGCAGTTAGCCGAGCGAGTGGCATTTCAGTACAAGGTCGCATCATGTCCGAGTGTCCATTTCCTGTGCAGATATTCGTCCACCTTCGAGAGACCCCGCTTTGTCCCACAACAGGCACTGTAACCATCTTTTACGATTTTATAATCATAATTATATTTAAAGTAGGTCCCCAAAAACAGTATTGAATTTGGAACAAAACTATTCAATTTTTAGATATGTAATATGATATAAAATGATATGAAATGATATGAAATTATATGAAATGGTATGAAATGATATGCAATGATATGAAATGATATGAAATGCTATGAAATGCAATGAAATGATATGAAATGATATGAAATTATATGAAATGAAATAAAATGCTATGAAATGATATGAAATGATATGAAATGATATGAAATGATATGAAATGATATGAAATGATATGAAATGATATGAAATGATATGAAATGATATGAAATGATATGAAATGATATGAAATGATATGAAATGCTATGAAATTATATGAAATGATATGAAATTATATGAAATTATATGAAATTATATGAAATGATATGAAATGATATGAAATGATATGAAATGATATGAAATGATATGAAATGATATGAAATGATCTGAAATTATATGAAATTATATGAAATGATATGAAATGCTATGAAATGATATGAAATGATATGAAACGATATGAAATGATATGAAATGATACGATAATTATTGGTATGATATGATAAGGAATAATATTCTTATTTTTTTCCTATATAAGCTGAGTTATTTTTCCCAGTGCACTATCTCCCTCCTTTCCGCTCCATCTCGCAGAGTTTCCTTCTCTCTCCGGTTTTGTGGTCATTTCAAATTTTCATTTCATTTGCCATAAAAAGGAAATTGGTTTCGTATGCCAGTTGACATGGCCCTTTACCACTAGCCAAGGGACTCGAAGGGGGCGTCTCCCTGCTGGATGTGTGTGGCAGTTAAACACATAACTGCAGCAAACAACAAGCTGAAATACCTGACAAGGGATAGGAACTGGCAGTGCCAACGGAAAATGGAATGAAATGGGGGGGGGGTGGCTCATGGAAAACTCATGGAAAAACTGGAGGAACAGGAAGAAGGAGTCGAGCACAAAGCATAAATGCCAGGAGCTGGCGATCCGAGCTGTGTTTAAGCTCCTTCACCGCCGTGTGGGGGAATTTTTGTGACAGATTCGACCAGGAAGGACAGCATGCTGGAAAATGTGCAGGAGAAAGGATGCCGGACTGTTTGCTTGCGAGGGAGTTCAAGTCCCTAATTAATGAACTGCTTATGACACCGCTTGGTCACTTATTAATGAACTGCTTCAACTGAGTTGCTTGGACGTGTTTACGATGGTGAAGTTTTAGCACTTCCCAGATAGTTCAAAATCTAGGGTGCAGTGTGGATTAGTATATAAGTATCAGAAAATATTTTTGATATTTTAAAATGTTTTCTTAAGTCCTGTCTTTATTAACCCTAGATATTATACCTAAATCTGTAAAAAAAACTGTAGTTAAAGCATTTCTTGTTATTTATCTAGCATTTAAAGTAATTTTTTTAATTTTCTGGCTTTCTTTTAAACGGAATTCCTTCTGCATGCTTTGCACCTTTTCATGCTTACAAAGCGCAACTAACTTGAAGAATTTAAATTAACTCTTTTTGCCCGTTTTGTTGCTTCCGTTTTTCCGTTTATTTTTTTTAGTTTCGCAAACAAATATTAAATTAACACTCACACACACGCTTACTGATTTGCCGCACAGAAATAAAGGCGAAAAAATACCAGAGCTCGCAGAAATTTTAGAGTTAAATTCAGGTCAGGGTTGCCAGGCGTCCGCGACGACGACGAGGATGATGATGATGATGGTGGCAATGATGCCAGAGCAGCCACAGAAGTAGCAGCAACAACAATGTGGCCAGACACACACACTCGCACGTGGAGAAAGTAAAAGAGAAAGCCCGAGAGAAAGGGAGAGCAATTTAGTTCAAAGGCACAAAAAGTGCAACCGAAAAATATTCATTGGATGGGGAGAAAAATAAATAAAAAGCCAGAAAGAACAACAAAATTAAAAAATAATTAAATATGAATGGCGGAGCATTAAGCTTTTAGCTTGAATCTTTAATAATAAATGCCAGCCCGTAAACCAACACAGGGCAATTAAATATTTAAAGTCTTTTAAATAAATCAGAACCGCACAACAGGTAAAAAAAATATATTTTAAAAGTGAACGGAACAAAGTTGACAGTTGGAAAAAAAAGGGAAATGCACTTGCTTAAAATTCAGTCAACTGTAGTGGATATATTGCAGTCAGAGTTTTAAATAATTATGTGAAATGTGAGGGGGGAAATCGTTATCATAAAAATCAAAAGTCTTTTATGAAATGATTTTTTTGTAGTTTAGGTAAAGTCATTCGTTTACAAATGACCATTTAGTGTTTATTCATTAACTTAATTAAATTTATATATTAATATACAAAAAAAATTATACCAAAGCTTCAATAAACCTTTTTTTTATATTTTTCTGCATTTCAATAAAGTACCCACTGAAATTATCAAAATCAGAGTACTGTAACTAATGAATCTGGATTGTTCCGTAAATTTCAATAATTGAAATGTTCAAACATATTTGTATCATTTATGCAACCAATGCTTAAATTCATTTTTCTGCATCGAATCAATGTTGTAAAATAAATAAGTATACAATGATTTGCATATTTTTGTAGGATTTTGTTTATTTTTTCCGATTGATGCCATATCTCTGTCGGCTCACATTTGTCTGATGTCTGTCAAGCGACGTCCTCTGCAGCCCTTATTTCTTGCATGTTTGTGCACGCACGTTTTTTTACGGTTTTTATACACAGAAACCAAAAGTAAGTATGAATGTATGCATTTCTGTTTTTTATAATATTACATTTAAAGTAAATTAGTTGATTTAGAACCAAGTAAATCCTTAATAAAAGAACCTTTTAATCTTTTAGTTGGGAGAACATGAATTAATTCTTGAAATGTTTCTCTTTTTAAATACTGTTACATTCACATGAATGTTAATATTAAGTGCATTATAATATATAGAATTTTTTCCCATGTATTTTATATATTTCATATCATTTCTTGCCACATTTAATGGTGGATTTTGTGTTGCATCTTGCATTTTTGCATACTTTCTGGCAAGTCGACTTGAACAGATTTACTGTCAATGGCCCGGAGCAACGAAACCCAGTTTATATCTAACCGCCTGCCACGCCCCCTGTGCCGCCACCGCCCTTCCCGAGGGGTGAAGAAGAAAAGCGGTAACAGCTGCAGGGGGAAAAAGAGTGAAAGAGAGAGAGAGAGAGAAGAACCCTTCAAAGCTTTTTGGCTGCTGTTTGTTTGAAGTTTTTTTTTTGTGCGCCTTTTAAGTGGCAACTACTTTGCACCTCTCGGTGGTTCACACGCACGCCTGCCACGCCCCCGCCCCCGCCCCCCTTTCCACCCACAACCGACGCCCATTCATATTCATGTCTGACTGTCTGTGGTGCCATCTCGTTCTAGCCAAGTGTTTTGGCCTTGAGTCGGTTCTTTTTTTTTGCCAATTTCATTTTTTTTCTGTTCTTTTTTTTTTGTTGGCACCTTGGCACACATGTTACACCTAAGAGAGGCCACAGAACACCACACACCTGCCCTTTGGCACACACACTGCGTATACGCAATTTATGTAATCAAAGCCATGGGGCGCGCACAAAAAATGCATAAAAATTAAAATAAATAAATAATGTTGGGGAAAAGTTAAGGCAAGGGCAAGTTTTAAACAGGAATCTATTATTTTCTAGTTTCAAAATCCAATTTGTTAGCTTTGTGGAAAAATGCAAAGGATTAGGAAATTGTATGCAAATCTAAACCAATTTTAGAACTAAAAAAAGGCATCCCTTTTTAAAGAAATAAAGGGATTATAAAATAAATAACTAAGGCGAAGGAAATTTATGAAATTCGCATGTCGACCCGCACTTTGCAATTATTTGCAGGCGGAATTGCAAACAAATTTATATAAATTATGGCAAAGGGGGCGGAAGGGCCAAAGATTTATGGTTTTAAATTTAATTTTGCGGCTTTTTAATCAACAGAAATCAAATGCAGGGCAACATTGTGTTCAACTTATGATTTATAAAGCCCGCACATCATTTTTTCGACCCCCCATTTTTATACCCGTTAATCGTGGAGCAAAAGGGTATATTGTATTTGTGAAAAAGTATGTGTGTTAAGTATTTTGATGTGCTTAGTAATACCTATCGAAATGTAGAAGTAATTTTTTAAATCGCACCATTCATTAAAAAGTTATGAGCAATTAATGGAATTCAAGCATATCTCCATCTCCCTCGCACTTCCTTTATCTGAGTAAAAAGGTATCTAATAGTTTGTGTTATTTCATCTTAACCCTAAGTTTTTTTTTAATTTGAAAAAAGAGTGCAGTAAAATAATTTAAACAAATTCAAAACATTTAAGTGTTAAATTCCAGTTTCATTAATCTTGGAAAGAGATAATATGTATAAATGAGCCATGTTTACAAAATGGATGGCATTTTCGAGCTAATAAAAGTAGAACATAAAGTATAAGGAGTGCCCATATGTCACGTGGACAGGCTGCGGGTTAATGTGCGTGAGGGGGGTGGGAATGGTATGGCAAATGTTGCTTATGGGGTTAAAGGGGTGGTGGCCAGGGGGTCTGAAAGGGGTTAAGGGGTTGAGGGGGCCTGGGAAATCGGGGACTGCGGTGGCGCCCAAATTGATGCATGTGCAGCAGCACGTTCCGGCAATGCCACTAAATCCCCTCTAGGACAACAGGCGACAGGCGAAAGCCACAAAAAGGGGCGTGGCAGGGGGCAGGGGTGGCGAAAGGGGGGGTTATTTGAAAAAGCAGCATCGATATGTTATTTGCATGTGTCCAAAAGCGGGGGCTTTTTTGGGTGGCGTTTGGGGGTTTTCGGGGCTTTCGGGGCGCCGCCACCCAAGCAAATCCCGTGGCAACTTTTTGCCACGCGAAAACTTTCTCAGGCAAGTTTATGCATGAATAAAGTGAAAAGCTGCAGGCAAACACATGCAGGGAACAAAAAATAAGGGTTATTATTGAAAAAAAAAAATCTAATAATTTTAGATAACTTAAAAATGTGCTTAAAACCATATTCTCCGAGTTTGATTTTTGAAATACAATTTTTGTATACTTTGAAAATAAAATTTCTTGTTCTTTAATTTGCAGACATTTAATGAGCAAATTTAAATATTATAAATATATTTTATTCAAGAATTAATATTAAATTTACATTTTTCTTTAAATAAATATTTTTTCTCAGTGCACGCTCTGAAACCCATACACTTATGCACACGCAGAAACAGTTGCCACAGCGAAATAACAGAAAAAAGTCATTTCGTGTTCTACTCACATGCGCATAATCCGGCGAAAAGTTGCATTTTATTTAGTGCAGACAAGACATGACAACATATGTTGGCCTACTTCAAATTCGCATTAGGCAGCTGGAAATCGCTGCAGAGCGGCAGAGCGGAGTCTATAGTTTGGTTTTAATTAAACATATCTAACAATGGAGTTTCACAACTGAATTACTATTAAAATATGTAGAACGTTTACCATGTTTGCACATCTTTTAAAGGCTTTGTTTGTTAAATAAATATGAAATTCACATTTAACGAAATTAAAATAAAACTTTGTGTCACAGAAAACATACATATTTACAATACTCACATTATTTCTACACATTTTTAATTTTTTCGGCCTAAATGAAATGATAAAAATAAAAAGTTTTATCGAAAATAACACTGTGCAGCATTTTTAATGCTTTTTGAATTTACCTCGATGGATGATATATTTTTGGATTCGTTACGAATTCCCAAGTTAAACTGCGTTTTCCAAAAAGTTCTCCGACGCAAGGATTCTTAGCAAAAGGACCTCAAAGTTCAAAAAATGCTGAAATTGGCCAACTTTCCGGAGCTCTCAGAGGCAAACGGATTCATGGTTTGATTCGAAATTTAAGCTTTTTAAAAGATACACTCTTTATCTTTCAAACCCCATACTTAGAATAATTTTGGGATTTTTTTAAAGGGAGAAACAAATTCTAGAAAACATAGTCAAACAAGAGAGAACGCTATAATCGGGTTTGTGTCCCGACTATCTAATACCCGTCACTCGGCTAAAGGGAGTGCGAGGGAGATATAAACTTTGATCAGCAATAACTTTTTAACGAATGGTCCGATTTAAAAAATTTCTTCTACATTTCGATAGGTATTGATAAACACAACAAAACTGCATTTTTACATTTCCGAAATATTAAAATTTTTAAAATCGTATATTAAGTATTGTGGGCGTTAGAGGGGGCGTGGCACCTTTTTGAAATAAACTTGCGCTGCGTAGGAACTCCAAGAATCTGCATGCCAAATGCCAATCCTCTAGCTTTTATAGTTTCCGAGATCTCAGCGTTCATACGGACAGACAGACAGACGGACAGACGGACAGACGGACAGACGGACATGGCTATATCGACTCGGCTAGTGACCCTGACCAAGAATATATATACTTTATAGGGTCGGAAACGCTTCCTTCTCCCTGTTACATACTTTTGCACGAATACAATATACCCTTTTACTCTACGAGTAACGGGTATAAAAACATAAAAGTATACAGCTGCGGACAAAATAGTAGTGGTGTTGCCGCCCTGTGTTTTCAAAAGTTTGTTGTTGTAACTTTTCTTATCCAATTTGTCTAATAGTACACTTATAATCAATACAATATTACCAGGAGAAGATAAATTACAACAAGAAACCTTTAAAAACACAGGGCGGCAACACTACTACTATTTTGACCGCAGCTGTATGCTTTTATGTTTTTTGACTATGTTTTCTAAAAATTGTTTCTCCCTTAATAAAAATCCTAAAATTATTCCAAGTATGGGGTTTGAAAGATAAAGAGTGTATCTTTTAAAAAGCTTTAACATCGAATCAAACCATGAATCCGTTTGCCTCTGAGAGCTCCGGAAAGTTGGCCAATTTCAGCATTTTTCGAACTTTGAGGTCCTTTTGCAAAGAATCCTTGCGTCGGGAAACTTTTTGGAAAACGCAGTTTAACTTGGGAATTCGTAACGAATCCAAAAATATAGCATCCATCGAGGTAAATTTTTGATGCTGCATAGTGTAATCAATTTGGGCTGCTTTTCATATCTACATATGTACATATTTCCATTTTTGTATGGTCTGTGCGAGATCAGATGAATGTACATACATAAACACAAAGAAAAAACTTGGTAAAATTAACCATTATAATTGTCAAATATTCCCCAACCAGCAAAATTGTCAATTCTACCAATTAAATAGTTACAATAGTTTACAACAACAAATACACACAATTAGCAAAGACACACACCCAAAGCAAAGACAAAATACACGTAACTAGTTTTTATAGTTACGTAACTATCCGTATAGGTCAATTTTACCTATCAAATTTTTTTGTGTGTAGTATCTACTTTTTCTTGTGAAGAGAGGTCTTGAACTTAAACACGTGAAGGGGTTTTTTCTCAAAGGTTCTTTGGATATAACCCAGGATACTTAATTCCATGGGAAGTCCTGTGGGATTTCTTCCCGTATAGTTCCGGATGTGCAACTTAAAGGATCGTTCTTCTTGAATGGCCGTTCCCCCGTGTGAATAGTGTAGTGTTCCTTGAGATATCTAGCCGATTTCAATCTCTTCGAGAAGTGAGAAAACTCAAATGACGTGTCCTCGGTGTGAACAATGCTACTATCATCCTGTCCTGTGCCAGTTATTTCCACGTCATATTCCTCAATATCCTCGGTCTCTTTATCTTCCTCTAAAAGATCTCCTTCAATGGGTTCTTTCTTCCCCTGGAATTGGGATTGTCCATCATCTTCTTGAAACTCCCCCTCCAGTGACTTCCACCTTTAGTTGGTAATTAAATCGGGCGACTTTTAAAGCCCCTTCACTACACCCAAAAGCAAAATTGATACGATTATGATGATCAATTTAATGAAATCCAGTAACCGTTGCTGTCTCGCTCTTACCAATTGTATTTTCAGGCGCTATCTCGCTCTCTTTTGTGAAATACCATACATAGTAAATTGATCCTAACGTGTATAACATTTTAAAACTAAACAATGCAAAGAAACTCAAACGAATTTAAGGTTTTTTATCAATTATTCTGTGGGTTCATAATAATATTTTAACCAGAAGCAATTGATCATGTATCAAGAAAAGGTAGCGTACAATTATTACGCTCTTTTTTTACGGATCGTATTGGTAGAATTTCGATATTCTGTTGAACAAGGCCAAAGAGTTTTCTCATAAATGGTTAGTTATTTAGCTCAGTAAAGTTATTTACAATAAAGGAAAATAGAAGTACTGTTAAAAGTGACAGTAAGGTATTTTAAAGATTGTAGGAAAAAGCTTTTCAAAGTGTCAAACAACTAAACCCTATATGAAGTCTTTAATAGAACCCAACTAATTTAAATGAAATATTATGTAAAAGATTTCGCGATCACCGCCTTGTTCGAAAATCACAATTACAACTACATATATTTGTTTAATTTTTCTAGGTATGTATATTTTCAACAATTTACACCTCGCTTTATCCATATTGAACACGTACGCAATAAAATAATATCCAATGCAGTTCCCCAGAGTAATGTGGTGCGCTACGATGTGGTTGGAGTGCTCCGATTAGCTAAGCTTCTTGTGGGTTTCCTCGGGTCTTCCGGTCTTCCGGTCTACCGGTCTACGGGGTTCTCATCGTTCAACATTCGGCTTAAGAGCTAGAGATTTCGCTTGTGTCTAAGTGTCTGAGTTGTGTCCAAGTGTCTTCGTGTCTGTCTGTGATTGGTTTCGGTGTTGTCCTATTTGTTTCTCGATTTGTGTGTCTTGTGAGCTCCCGAATCAGATTCGTTGGCCCGCCTGACTTAGTGGTTGACGCCCTTGCGCTCCTGGATGTGATCGATATCGTAGGCGATGGTGCCGCGCAGCTTGGGCTCCAGGTTGTTGGAGTAGACGTCCGTCCAGAGGTGGCTGACGCCCAGTTCGGCATCGGACTTGGCGAAGGCGGTGGCCTCGTCGACCTCCTTGCGCACCTTCAGATCGATGGCCTGTGAAAAGGGTTACTATTTAATCTCTCCCTCAAAATAAGCGCTTCAATCACCAACCTTGACTTCATCGGTGGTGATCAGACCCAGCTCGATGCACAGCTCCTTGAAGGAGGTGATGGGATCGCGCTTCTGGCGCACCTCCTGGATCTCCTCGCGCGTGCGGTACGATGTGCCCGGATCGGACATCGAGTGGCCGGAGTAGCGGTATGTGTTCGTCTCCAGCACCAGAGGTCCGTGGGTGTTCACATAGTTGATGGCGAACTCGGTGGCGCTGCGCACGGCCAGCACGTCCATGCCGTCCACCCAGATGCCGGGCAGGGCGTCGCCGCGGGTGTAGTAGTCCGTGTTGCAGGACGCACGCTCCGAGCTGGTGCCCATTCCTAGGGAGGATTTTAAAGTTATTTGAGTATTTCCTTTAACCATTTCCCCACTCACCGTAGTTGTTGTTCTCGCAGACAAAGATGACGGGCAGTTTCCACAGGTAGGCCATGTTGTAGGCCTCGAACACCTGGCCCTGGTTGGCGGCACCATCGCCGTAGAGGGCCAGGCACATGCCGCCGTTGCCCTTGTACTTGCAGGCCAGGCCAACGCCAGCGCCCAAGGGAACCTGGGCACCCACGATCCCGTTGCCGCCGTAGAAATTCGGTGCGTACATGTGCATGGAGCCACCCTTGCCGCGGGCACAGCCGCCCTGGACACCCGTGAGCTCGGCCAGAACTCCGTTCGGTGAGACGCCCATCAGGTAGGTCCATCCATGCACACGGTACGCAGATATAATGTTGTCCACATCCCGCATGGCCGCCTTCATGCCAACGGCACAGGCCTCCTGGCCGGAATACAGATGACAGAAGCCACGGATGATCTTCTCCTTGTACAGATTGCCGGCGGCCGTCTCCAGTCGGCGGATCGTCTGCATCTGTGTGTAGTACTTGAGGGCCTGGTCCTTGGTCAGTTTGACTTCCGTGGCGGGTCCCTCGTCCAGGCGGTGCAGCTTGAAGGGCTGCAGAATGGAAAAGCATTTTATAGTTGTGTGATTTAGGGTTCAAGATCAACAAATAAACGTATGTATCAAAATATAATATTTTAATAATATTTTTTTGACTATATTTATACATATAATATTTATCAAGATCAAAAAATAAACGTATGTATCAAAACTTTTGATTCAAAAGCACTCCAATTTTTTAAGGAATTGGTTTAAAGTTTATCACCCATACGCACTGTTTCCTTTGATAAAATAAATTGTTTTGACTTGGTTTTAATTCCCAAATCTAATGTCTTTATTAATTTATAGGAATATTATTATCAAATAGGGGACCCTAGATATTATAGATCTCTTAGATCGTTGACTTTAATTCTCCAAAGAAAAACATTTCATTTTTTTCGTCTATATTTTTATTCCTATTAACCGAAAAAGTTGGTTAGAGTAAATAGATTTTGTTGAAAAAAGTTATAACTGGCATACATGTCGTATGAGTAATTTTTAAGGGAACTTTGGGACAGTTTCTTAAGGCCTAAATCATAACTTCTTTTGTATTGCAATACATTTATCATGATTTCATTTCATAAGATTTCCTTTTTTGGCCCAACCCAAGGAACTAAGATAAGTAATGATATGATAACAGTTCAGACCCATTTCCCCTTTTTTTTTTTGAAATTTTTAATGTGCTATGAAACTATTAATAAAATCTCGAATAAAGTCAGGGGTTTTCGGAAGTAAGGCATCCGTAAAATTAGCCCAGCTTAGATTTCTAGCCAATTTTGCTTTATCACTTGATGGCGGCTAGGCTAATTTATGGCCTGAGAATCGACGTAAACAGAGAGGCAGGCAGACATAGAGAGAGGCGGAAAATCGGGGGATCGGCTGAGGCTGATAAGGCTATATGTTTTATAGTGCGTGAACAGTCACGCGGCGGCCACGCAAAGAGCAGACGGCGATGAAGAGCGTGGGAGACGGAAAGCTACGAATTACTTCGTGACCTTGTCATTTGAAAATGGACATATTGACCGGCAAAATGGAAGCACGCAAATGCAACCCTGCATTTACACACACACACTGACGGATCTCCCCCATTAACCGTTGCTATCTGGCAGACAGCGCATTATGTAATCCCACTTTTTTTCGGCTTTTCAGTTATACTACCTATTTACTATAGTATATTTACCCGATTCACTTGAATGGTGGCCTCCGTGGCATAGTTATTGGTCTTTGAGACACCTGCTTGGGCCGCATTCTGGAATAAACCGAAAAACGACGATGAATATCTCCCATTCCTGATGATTTCGTTGTTGTTGCTGTTGCTATATATCCGCCATCCGTTGTTGTTGTTGTTATGGCAACGCTTTTTGGTGTTTTCATTTTTGTATGGGGTTTTTTATTTTTTTGATTTTAGTGATAAGTGATAACAATTAAAAAGTTAGTGGGTGCCAAGCGGGTGGGGGATTACGTACTTTTTGCAGTTGCTTAACAATAAGGGGCAATTCGCTAACGCGCGACAGAGTACGCAACATTTTCGCTGTGTTTTTCTCGTTCGACTGACTAAAATCGGTTCTGAATGGGGCTTCCTATATGCGGACTATCCGGATCTATAATCGCACGCTATGTATCGGGTGTTTCAGTCGCACCGCCGCGCGTCGTTGTAAGTTAAACAATCGCAAAAAAAGGTAGCAAGATTAGTTTATCAACTACTATATTGCACAACTATAAAATAGGGATGTCAAAAATATTTCAAAATATCAATACATCGATATTTTTTGCAAAAAAAATATATATATATCGTGATATTTTTTTAGCCAAATATCACAATATCGATAGTTTTTCGATATTATTTATTATTTATTCGATTGTATTTCGTTCCGATTGGCCATTGTCAGCTCACAAATGTTTCCATAGAGGGCGCCCGTTTCCCTAAACCAGTTTCCCCTTCGTCAATTTGGCGCTCCTAAATGTTAAATTTGAAATTCAACTGAAAAAAAAATCAAAAGTATCTGATATATCGATGTTTTTTTGGCGATATATTATATATCATATTGATATTTTTGTTAAAGAAATATATTAGCGATACGATATTTTTAAAATATTTGACATCACAACTATAAAAACCGTATGGCGGTCGGGGGAAAAATACCGATTTGCCGATTGGACCGTTGGAAAAATACTAACATCGAATACCCGAACTGTGGTGGGTGTCCTCGCTAAGCCTAGCAGTGTCCTAGCGCGTACACACACCTATCGATTGATTTTTGTTGAATTGAAACAATGTTGAATGGAATTTAATTCAATGACATCAAAAATTGAGTGGTAATCTTTATGAGATCCAAAAAATTGTATCTTAATCTCACCCCTTCACATGGTAGATTAAAGTGTGCAAGAAGAATATTCAAAAACATAAGTTTTTCTAGAATTTTTCTTGAATGGTTCTAAGTTTCCTTAAAAATTACTCATACGACACGTATGACAGCTGGTATTGTGTGGAAAAAATAGTTCTATTCGTGTAGCCTTGCCAAACTTTAAATTTAAAAAAGGAGAGCAATAAAACAAATGTATGGCTGAAATCTACGCCATCTAGACTAAAATAACTTTTTGATCAAAGACAACAGTGCGTATGAGTGACAAATTTTAAAGCCACTTTTAAAACCTTTTCCCCCGCCCAAGAAAAAGCCAAGTAATACGCACCCCTGGTTTCAAAGAAGTACTTTTATTTCACATTGAAGATCTCATTTGGTTTTTGCTTGCTTTCTCATTTCTTACTCGTATTGTTACTTGAAATTGCCTCCATAAATCCGCATTCGCGATCGCAGTCGCTAATTCTGCTTTATATCGCCCTCAACTCACATAATTTACTAATCTCTTACAAAAACTTAAGTAATGTTTGTTTCTTGCACAAAAAACCAGTTAAATAGAAATAGACAAAGTAGAATTTAACAGATTAAACGAAATAAAAGGTTTACGAACTAAGTTTTTAAACTAGTTTTTATATTTGTTGGTTTCTCGGTTTTTTTTTGGGTTTTTGTTGTTTTTTTTTTTTGTATTCAGAAATGGCAGCTAAAAGATTTGAGTTTAAAGTTACTAACGGAAAATGAGGAAATGGATCAATCGATTGGGAAAAACTAAGGAAACAAATTAATTTTTCACTTTCTTTACTCTTTTGCTCTTTTACCGGTAATTTCATCGCGCGTTTTTCTGGTTTTCTGTTTTCTGTTACATCAAAAATTGGTTTCTCACACAAATATTTTGCATTATGACAAAAAATTATGCTCTTTTATCCTTTTTTGTTTTTATATGTATACATATATATATATATTTGTATATATAAACACTTATTAGAAGTTATCGTGTGTGTTTCTTGTGTTTTCTTTCCCGTTAGAAATTCGCCATTCCGATTTTTAGGACAAAAAAAATTACGTTTTTCTCGTCTTCTTCTTTTTTTTAATGTTTTTTTGAGTGTGTGTGAGTGTGGGTGAGAGAGAGGAGGTCGTATCTTACCGTTAGCATAAATAGTTTTGTGTCGTCTACGCAAAAACGTGCTGAGCAATAATAATCTAAAACGCAATAGCCAAAAGGGGAAAGAGAGAGAGGTGCTGTATGTGTGTGTGTGAAAAGTAACGGTAAATGTACGTCCGTGTCCTTTTGTTTGCGAGTGTGTGTCTGTTGGTTGGTGTGTGTGTGTGTGTGTGAGTGCTGCATATGTAAAAGTCTTCTGTTGTTGTTGTTGTTAGGAAATTACGTATTAAGCTTCATTTTTTGTTTTTTAGTAGGTTTTACTTAAGTTCTTGCTTAATTTACACCAATGTTTACTTTATTTTGTATTTCTTGCATGAATATATATATTTATTTTTGGTTTCCACGTTTCTTATTACTGTTCGCTTTCATTCCTTTAAATTTCATTTATTTTAAATCCTTACTGTTTTTTCTTCTGTTTATCTGCATAACATAAATCCGATTCGAAGAAACACATAGCACACATTTATATAAACGACAAGATGATAATTATTTTTTGTCTTTTGTTTTTGTTTACTTTGCATTTGCATTTGCTTTCGGCTTTCTCCGCTTTTTTTTTTGGCTTTTTTATTTGTTTTATTACTGCTTGCAGTTTCTACAAAAATTTTTGTTGCATACTGCTGCTGTGGATGGACAATACATATACACATACACACATAATATTCGATTTGCTTGTAATGTGTTGTAATTGTTTTATTATGTTTATTGGTTAGCAAAAATCCAGGGAAAAAGCAAAATGATTTGGCTAGACAAATAACGGATGAAAAGAAAAAAAAGGATGGGAAATCCATCCAAACAAACACCGATTTGGTTTACTCGTAAGCAATGAATAATACATTGCTTAAATACACACAACGAAAAAGAAGTTAATCCTTTTTAAATAATCCCTTACTAAAAACCTTAAATTATCAGAAAAAAATCTCTGTTTATCATATCTAATTTATTTCCATAATTTTCCTATTCTGAAAAAAATTGAATTTTTAGAAAATATTCCAAAAATAGAAGCACCTTTTGAGTTATAACAAATTTTAATTTGAAAACAAGAAAAAATTTAAAATATTTAAAAGCTAAAAAGCGTACTTTCCTTTTAATTAAAAAATATTATTTTTATCTTCCAAAATACAGAATATGGTAAGAAAAATACAATTTTAATGGGGAAAGCAAATGCCAAATTCATGATATTTTTCTCTGTGTATCTATTAAGTGTGCAGAGTGTCTGTGAGCGTGTGTGTGTGTGTGTGCATGGTGTGTATGCAAATTTCACATTATACTATTTTTTTTCTTATATTTTCTGCTTGGTTTCCGTTTACACGTGTTGAGAGAGTTCAATACACATAAATAATCCATCCGACAGAAAAATATGTGAGTTTTCCTTACAATTTTCTTTGAATTCTTTTCTTACTTTGCTCGTTCGGTTGTAGTGGTGGTTGTTTGCCTGTGCTATGTGTACTGGTGTGTGTGTATGTGTGGTTCTTGCCTCTGCTGAGCTCCAACGAATTTGAAATAAAATCATAAAAACTATACAAATAAATACAACACATGGTTTTTGGTTAATTTCTAGTTAACAATTGTTTAATTACGCATTTGCAGGTTTTATAAATAAATTATAAGGCCAAACAAAGCGCCAGCACATTATACATTTGTAGCCAAAAAAAAAAAATAAAGAAAGAAAAATGAGAAATTTCAACAGAAGTTGGAATCATGGGGCGAATGCAATCCAAATGACCAATTTTAAAAGGTTTTGGGATGGGGGAAATGATGATCTCTCAAAACTAAACGGCGTTGGTTCTTGCTGGTCTACAAGAGTGTGTTCCTCATGCCTTCCTTCTTTTTTTCTTCGAGTGTATAATTGTGTGAACTAGTAGCGCTTTTTGTTGAACATATTCATCGCTCTTTTTTTTATGATTTTCGCCGCATTTCGAGTTATCCAGAGTGGCATATTATTGATGCACGGAATACCACCAACAAATAGGTATTTCCTGCATTCGATAGACAAGCTAAAATGGTGCGTGCGTATCTTCTTTAATTGAGGGTAAAAGAAAGAGATCGTCTACGGATCTAGTTGACATCATCTTTATATTTTTGGGGGGAAGCGGTTGGTGGTTGCTCCTGTTCCTGCTCCTCCTGATTTTCCTCCAGCTCGGCGCGACGACAACTACTGCAGCTGGTGGCATCGCTGTCTTCTACTATGGTGCCATCCTCATCCTCATCGCTGCCGTCTGCCTCCTGGTCATTCTCCCCTTCCGTTTCGGTTTCTTCTACATCTTGATCGTCAGTTAGTTCCATATCCGAATCTTCCGTGTGTTGTTGTTGGTCTTTTTCTTTCAGCTCCTCGTCTGGCTTATCGGTCATCATTTCCGCATCCTTGAGATGTTCTTGTTGCTGTTCTTGTTGTTGTTGTTGTTGTGGTTGTTGGTGCTGTGTTGTTTGCTGTTGTTGGTTATGTGGTTGTTGCTGTTTCTGCTCTAGATCCTCGTCCTCTGATGCCCCGAAATGCGTTTGCTGCTGCCCCTGCTGCTGTTGTTGTTGTTGTTGTTGTTGGCGGTGCAGCTGCTGCATCTCCATCAGCCTCCTCACCACCACTTCATCCGACTCGACAATACTTTAACCGCTCTTAAACAATAAAATGGCCACCTGGCCCAAATAGAAATAGATGAAGTGGCGCGTCTCGTGGGTGACATACGATCCAAAGTTGCGGCCCACAATGCAATGCCATGTGGGATTGTATTTTTTGTCGAACTCCTTCTTGATGTAGGCCGCAATGTCCTGAAATTGAAAAAGGGAGAGGGGAAAATCATTAGTTATTGTTAATATTTTCGATGGTGTAATATTTTTAATTGATTTGAATTATTAAATTCCCTTTTCTCCCCAACATTCTCATTTAAAATTTAAGAGTTTTTGGCGTAATTCAATTTCGCAGAGTATCTGCACACTTTTCCCCTGTGCAGCTGCTGCTGCCAATTGTCGAACAAGTTAACGCCACATTCCATAAAGCTGTCAAAAATGCAATCGCAAGAAGAAAACTCAACTACTGGTGAGCGAGCAAAAAAAATCCTCATAAGCAAGTCAAAACGGGCGAAAACAAATGCCTAAGTGGCTGCTAACTGCTTCGAAATTAGCGGCAAGCGGGAAACGCGGCAAACTCAATAAAATGCCAAACGAAAAACTCATTTTCCACCAGACCTCCAACCTCCCCAACCATTTTCCAAGTCTGTCACTGGGGTAACCCAAAATGTGACCTCAAAAACGAAGTAGTGTGCTGTTCGGGGTAAAAGTTTTTGTGCTAATGAGTTAGTTATGATGGTTGTTGTTATTCGCATTAAGCAATTTGCTGGAAATTAAAGGCCAGTTCTTGAGGCAAAGGCTAATTATGTGTGTTGGCACTAACAAACCACAAAGTAGAGGCAAGAAAATGTCGAAGAAAGGGTTGAAAAATAAACAGAACCAAGAAAGGGTTGAAAAATATGGCAAAATCAAGTGCTTAAACGTTGGTAAATGTGGAATAGTATAGGGTATAAAATACTAGAAAGCCATGCAGTTTAGTGTGGCAAATGTCAAAGGTCATTGTCAGTCGTTTTGGCGGCTAAATCCAGGGTTACGCCAACACACACACACTTTGGAATTCGCAGGCACACGCAGCAGCCAACACAACCCGCATATCTCTATAAAGATTTCTATATATATATAAGTTTATATGTAGTGAAAACACAATGGAGGTCAGATAAATATGAAAAGTAACCTTCGCCGGAATTTATAGCCTAGTTTGGGGAGCTCCAGAATAGGATCTTTAAAATTTAATGGGATTTATTATTAAAAATACAAATATTTCCAATGCATTTCGATTATAACCATACAATTAACTAAATTTCCTTTACCACCATCCATATTCTTCTTGTCCAATTATCATGTTTTCCAACATCTGTGGCAAAAACGCAAAGAATGCAAAAAGCAGATGGGGAATGTTTAGCTTAATAAAAGCAAAAAAAGGATGGGAAAAATAAAATTGTTCTGCTCCGAAAGTTCAGGCAATCTGAAAGTTTTGCTTTTGCCATACTTTTGGGCGCCACACTTGGAGTTGATTTCATTTAGTCATGGGTGGGGGTCAAAAACCGTGGATTGGATTGCGAGGGGGTTCAGCGAAGGTGGGTCCACCGTTATTGCAGGGGAATGCGTGCAAAGTCATAAACTTAACCCGGTAACCTCAAAACAAAAACTGAGAAAATAACGAGCCAATAATAAAACAAACAGGACAAGCGAAGAAAGGAGAGAGCCTCAAAGAAAAGTAAAAAAAAAAAATAAGAACCAGAAAGGAAAAACAATATAAAGCTGATTTAGTTGAGTGCCATTATCCAATTCCTTCTTTTGGCCATCCTTCAATCAAAGTTGTCGTCATCATTGTCGTATTATACAGTCAAACTTTTCTAAGTTAAACGTTCCTATTATTTTAGTAACAAGAAATTTGTTTATAAGGACGTTTGGAATAGAAACTAAACATCAATATCATTCAAAACTTTGTTATAGTTTAGTTTAAAGAACAAACTAAATATTTTGTTCAAGAGTTACGAAAATATTGGTGATTTGAGAGAGTGGTTCCACTAAAAGTCAGGGATTTATAAGGACAACTTTTTCGAAAAAAAAACTACAAATATCTCAAATATGATATCTGAATAAACTACCTGAAAGATTTTACAAAATTATAAACCCCATTTTTTATTAAGAGTGGTTCCACTATAAGTCAGGGTTTTATAAAGACAACTTCTTCAAAAAAAAAAAACTAAAAATATCTGAATAAACTACCTGAAAAATTTTACAATATTATAAACCCCATTTTTTATTAAGAGTGGTTCCACTATAAGTCAGGGTTTTATAAGGACAACTTTTTTGAAAGCAAAAAAACTACAAATATCTGAATAAACTACCTGAAAGATTTTACAATCTTATAAAAGCAATTTTTAATCTTTTTTTTTGGTTATACATATAGGTTTTTTCTATAGAAGTTCCACTGTAAAGGAATCCTTTAGCGATCATTAAGTCATTCCAGCTGTTCTTTATTTTCTATGGAGTTTTTCTTTTGGGCCCTTCTTTTAGACATGTTTTGTTTTCCATTTTCCATTCTCATTTCCTTTTTTTTTGTTTTCAGCCTATTGCGTGTACATTTTCGTGTCGTGTCAGACGACAATATAAAGTTGATTGTTTTATATTCAATTTGGTTTGGGGTGAGGTGAGGCCTCTTTTGCAACCGCCCCCTAGCAATGCCATGGAATTTTGTTTTGGCAACGCCAAAAAATACAAAATGAACATTCTGACACACACATAAAAGTGGCAACAGGGGGTTAAAAGTCGGTGGGTGTTACCATCAAGTGGGTTGTTCTTGCTTGTGCCACTCTATATATATAAAGATATATATATATACATATAACATATGTAGCCTAATGAAATCGACATTGCAATTTTGGTCATATAATTTGCAATGTTTTTAGGAAAAGTAACTCACACAATTTGGCAGGAGTGACTGCGAGCTGCCTTCGAAATAATAAAGGAATTTCTTTACATTTGATTGACATAAAGGGAATTCGTTTGTATTTATTTATTTGGGAATGAAGAGGTGGTTGATCTTGTAAAGGTTTCTGCTTTAATGTTATTTTCTGATTTCTTCATAGAGAGTGAACTTTTCTTCCCACCTTTAAAGTGCGCCTAAATCAAAGACTGCAACTACTCAAAAAGAAGACAAGAGAGAAAAACACTTCATTCAATTTATGCAAGAAACAACAGGATAATTCCCAGTCCATTTAGACCACACCTGGAAAATATCCTCAGGTTTCTGAGCCCCAACAAATATGCCAGGACACGTTTGAGGGAATGGATAAAAACGGCAACGGCAAGCGGAAAACGGAAAACCTCCGCATTCGATGAATGTGTGTCAATAAAAATGAATGCATGTGCATGTGATGTGTGTTTGCTTTTTACCACACACACTCAATATATATTTACATACAAATATTCGTCTGCTGCCCGCATATTGATTAAACATTTTTGGCCACGCAAAAAATCACAAACAAACGGCATAAAAAATAATAATAAAAATGCATAAACTTCCCGCAGCGATTGAATGCAAAAATGTTTGTCTCCTCGTTTTAATATCAGTTCTTTTTTTATTGTTTGTTTGCTCACAGGGTTCTGCCTTTTGTGCGACACAAGAAAAGTAACAAAAAAAAAACCCTCAAATGAAAGGATATTAACAGCGTAAAAAGCCATTGAAATGCAAACATAACGCAGAGAAAAACTAATTAAATTCATTTAGTCGAGTGTCATTATTAAATTCCCTATTTTTAAACACTAACCTTCCATAAAAGTTGTCACATTTTCAACGCTCGTATATTCATTACTTCAGCTTTCTCACAGCTTTATTTTCCATAAAATATTACCGAGTTAAGTAAACTACCACACATATTTTAGATCATAACTTTTCTACTTCAACTTTGAATTGCATCAGAAAATAAATTAAAAATCGATTAAATTTAAGTATACGAACCAAATGAATTCCCTTTTTAAACTGTTTTCAAAACTAATTGAATTAAGAAAAAACAAATTTTAGATCACCACAACTTTTCTACTTCAACTTTGAATTGGATCCGAAAATAAATAAACCCTTATTTATTATAACTAAAATATTTCAATCTATTAAATTCAAGTATACGAACCCAAATAAAAATGAATTTTTAAACTGTTTTCAAAACTAATTGAATTTAAAAAAAAAACAAATTGTAGATCAGCACAACTTTTCTACTTCAACTTTGAATTGCATCCGAAAATAAATAAACCCTTATTTATTATAACTAAAATATTTCAATCTATTAAATTCAAGTAGACGAACGCAATTAATTCCCTTTTTAAACTGTTTTCAAAACTAATTGAATTTATAAAAGAAAACAAAAAAAAAGCCAAAAAATAATTGAATTGGAAATTTATATTCTGCTGCGCTGCTACTGCTGCTTTTTCCCTCTTCCATTTTATTTTTTGGCCCTCTTGTTGGCTTATTTAGGGCTTTGCCTTTAAATCGCGGCTCACACACACACACATATATATACACACAGATACAAAAATACATAGAAATACTGGGGGCAACATAATGCCTATGGATACGATTTAAGCTGCTTGAAAGGTTGCGCGCCCCTAAAAATATATACACAAGGTACAACACACCAAGTGGGTCGAGCTTAACCCTTGTGCGCCCCCAGGGGGTGACCTATACCCCCACACCAGCCCAGCTAAACTCCCCTTTCAGTAGTATTAGTTGCGTATCTAATGGATACCAAAAATTGTTTTTTGCCCCCCTTTTCGCTTTTGTGTCGCTCTGATTGGAATTTTGAACTTATAATCAGCTAGGAAATAGGGAAAATCTAAAGATTTTACCAGGTCATTTATTGATTCGAATTTCGAAACTATTGGCAAAACAAAAAGCTTGCAATTCCAATTGGCCCGCAGCATCTTCTAAAGGTTAAAGTTCGCTTTGCTTTCCATTCTTTTTCCACCCCACCCCTCCAGTTTTATTCTATTTTTATTATTCATTTTTTCCATTAGACGGCGGCAATTTTTCAATTTTCATCTAAGCAATTAAATTTCGGTTTTTGCCTCACAACAAACCAAAAGCAAAAAAAAATAACAAAAATCCATATTTAATTACCTACAAAAAACACACACACACAGTGAGAAATAATGGGCAACTTATTATTATGCAATAAGCAGGGGAAAGAGGAAGCGAGACAGACAGAGAAAGGAAGAGTAAAGACAAAAAGGCAATCAATCGTGCGGCATATATTTTATTTATAGCAACAAGAGGTAGGCTCGAAATGGGTGGTTCAGGTGTTTTTGCATTGTGGATGTGGGCGTTACATGCCACCCAACCCCCAAAAGTCTCCCGATATTTTCCATACCCCTCTCACCTCGATGACAAACATTCAGGAAGAGTGTGCGAGTAAAAACAAAATGTGTGGCATACTTTCAGGGGCCAGGGATCCTGGAGCATACAGTGAAATACATTTAACTTATCCCTTAACACTAAAAATAAATAATTTCTATCATAATCATCAAAAACTTAACAAGATATAATAATCTTGAATTATTATATTTATTTATATTAAAAAATATTTTTATATTAATGCTTTCTTATAATAAAGAAAGAAATTACTATGCGTCCTAATCTTAGGTTTCAGAGTTTAAAGCCCACTTTACGAGAAAACGGTCACACTATTTTAATAACTTTGGAAATAGTGTAATTTTCTTCTAGGGAATCCTAGTTGTTTTTTTTAAAGCAATATCCACTGTGTACGCACATTTCCCTTTTACTGCTCAATTAGCAAAATCTTTCTCTCTGGGTTTTCCCTCCGCCGCCGTATTTCCCATTTCCCCCTAGCCTTTTATCCACTTCCGCTGTGATTTCAAGTTTACTTGGCTTTGCTTTGCTTTCAAGGCCCGCGCGCGCTTTGCTTTTCCCATCATCTCATTTTCCATTTTCATTTTCCCTGCGTCTCAGAATCGCAGTCTCACAGTCTCAGTCTCAGTGTGTTGTCTTCTGCCATTGGCATTGACAAAGGCCCGCTAGTTGATGGCAATCCCCCGCAGCTTTCTTTGCCACCCACCCGCCTTTCCACCTCCGGCTTTTCCTGCCTTTCCCGCCAGCCATATTTTTCACTGACCTCAGTCAGGGTCCGCACTTTGACCAGCGGATACACGCAAAACAATTTCCATATGCTTTTCAAATACTCTTTTAAATTATATTGCTTTTAAAAATCACAAAATCCAAATAGGTGTCTAAAAGTATGCAACAATATATGTTTAAGCCAAAAGTGAGGTGAATTCATACAGAAATACGGCTATTCTTTATTTACTGCATACTTTTAGGCACATTTTTTTTTCTTTTAAAATAATTTTAAAAACCCATCTATTTCATGGAAATTTCTCAATAATTGTTCTTAATAAATATTAAATCCAACAAACTAAAACTAGTACTATATATTTTATATTTTTTTTAATATTTTGGTATGCATTTTCTCCTGTGTACGTAAGTAGTGTGTGTGCCTGGCAGTTTTCCTTCAATCGCAATACAATTCCCCCCAGTACATCTATTGATTATTCAATTTCTTCGACTTTGTTGACATTGCTGGCTGATTTTGTTTGTCTTCTTTTCTTTTCTTTTTTTGCTTTGTTATTGTTATTGTTGTTCTTTGCATTCGCAGCCGACTAAATCAAGAGCTTATTTTAGTTGTTGTTTCGCCCCAACATCGGACATTGTTAATGATGGTCAGTCCTCCGCCGATTTTCCACACCGCCACCTCTAAACCTCTCACATCCTCTGGGAAAATCTCTCTAAGTCAGGGCTACTTTCCTACTTTCCCCGAAGGTTAGACACGCGGAAAATTGCCGCTCAGAATCTCTCAGAAAAAATAATAAGTTTCTAACTTGGTTTTCCTTTTAAAAAGTATAATTATTTTTGCAGTTTTTACATCTAATTAAATTTAATTAAACTATTTATTTATATTTTAAAATCTTTTATAAAGGAAATAATTTTTTTTTTCAAATTATAAACCGTTAATGGAAAAGCTTTGGCCTTTGCCATAAAATGCAGCTGAATAATGATAAGGGCAAAGGTTAAGGGTGATAAAATTACAAAAATTCCGGGAAAATGCAGGAAAATATTGCACATTGTTTGCGAAAGGAGTTTTCCACCCCGGAGAGTCGGGCAAAAAGGAAAACTGCGACGCAGTTCTGTGGGCGTAGGATGGGGAAATGGAAATGTGGGCGAGGCAGCGGCCGGATTGAACGGAACTGTCCGGGAAAAACCCAAAGGCTGCACCGCAAAATTGTGAAATTGCCAAACGCAGTTCAAACCACAAGTTTACAGAGAGTGGGCGGTTGTTATGGGTTTTATGTTTCTACTGCCCGAGAGATGCAACAATGTCCGAACGGGAGAAAACTCCTGGAAAAGCAAATTGCACGCATGTGTTTGTGTGTTCGTGAGCTTGTGCGAGTAAATCCAATTTAATTACAGATTTGGTCCGAAATAATAATCCTGCTTGCTGCCCGTCTCTTATTCCTAATAACCTTGTTTGCAAAACACTAAAATAAAGCCTTTAATTTACGTTGGTTTTGTTAGGGAGTTCCGTATTTGTCTAATTAATTCCACAGGTAAAACAATACTCCGTACCAAGGAAGCCACCTAATCATTTCTGTTGAATTACAAAACTTTGTTTGAGTCAAATTGAAACCGTACAAACTAAAATTGTGCATATTCTGTTGATTAATTAGTGGACCAGCAACAGAACAGGCTAACTTAATATGGTCTTTAAAATCATTTTACAGCAGATTCCTTAGCATTCAATACAATACAATTCGGTGTCCCAGTGCCACCCACTAAAAACACCTGTTGTCCCTGCCTATTCTCTTTTCCTAACCCTTTTTTCATCCCCTAATCAGTGGGCATGATTCATATGTGTTTGTCTTTATCATTGGAATGAGATCTAATGGCTCCTATTGTAATGATTAAATAAACTATTAACATTGAAGGATTTTTATTCGTAATAATAACACTCTTTGAAAAATTTATTGAATTTCATTAGATATTCGAATTTCCAAAGACGATAAAATATTATCTTTTTAATGGTTATATGACACACATTCTAATGATTTTTTTAACAATAAACATTGAAGGATTTTCAATAAAAAGAATAATAATAGTCTTTGAAAATATGAGCGAATTCCATTTAATCTTAGACTTTTATTTATGCTAACAAAATCTTTTTTTTTTATTTCTTTCTATTCTTTTATATATTTTTTTATTAATCACCCCAAAAATCTTAAAATATATTTTCCAGCTCACCTTCTCAATGTTGTACTTCTCGAGGGCCTGTGTCGCACAATCGACGGCATCCTGCTGCATCTCCTCGCTCATGTCGGCGTTTTTAATCACGGCTTTGCGATCAGACATTTTGGCTGATTTTTTTTACTCTGAGTTCCTGTGTTTACAACTTCACTCGGATCCAATTGTTTTAAAAATGGCGCTTTTTTTGTTTAGCTGCTTGACTTTTGTAACTGTAACGAGAGAGAGAGATGGGAGAAAGAGAGAGATGAGCAACGCCACTGGAGAGAGGCGAGCGCATCGTGAAATATTATTAGCATTTTCTTCAATTAAAGAGCGGGTTTTAATCAAGTTAGCTCACACACACATACATACACCGAAAAAAATATCCAATATTTAATCTTCCTACTATTATTTCTTTTAGATAGGATATATTACAGATGGTACCAATTTTATTTTGTATCCTCAAACTCTGGAAATACTCATATTACTTTTTTGTAATTACTCCTTCGCGAAAGTTCTAGTTTTCATTATGGCTTTTTGAAACAATATTTGATGCTGTTATAACCCCCTTAATTCTTTCTGTGTACGATTTATTAACGCAGGCGCATTGCATACTTTTTCGGGACAGTTTCCACACAGCACAAGCCTGGCAATTTAATTATAGAAACACAAGCAATACAAGCGGCAATATTACAAATCAAACATCAGAGCCACAGGATGGCATATTAACACACACACACTGGTGCAGTCAGAGAGGCATTCGCACGCATACCAATGGCAATTAACAGGCAATATGCATATGCAGCATGCATTTAAATGGCCGAGAGCGAGCGAGATGGCAGCACAAGCAGTGCAATGCAACATGGCCTTGAGCAGATGCTCTCTCACACAGACACACACTCGCTCATACGCAAAGGTGGCCATGACAGAGAGGCTGCCGCTGCCGCTGCTGCTGTGAAAAAACCAACAACAACTAATTCAAATTCAAGGCTCACACACATGCACACATGCATAGCGATCCCAGTGCAATTGCTCTTTTTTCGTAGCATACTTTTGCGAGCAGTGGCATTGCTTATTAGTTGCGGAAAGCATAGGGAAAGCAAAGCAAACAGCGCAAAATACCAGTGTGTAGAGCTCACTAAGTGCGCTTGGTATTTTGCAATTGCAACCTCAAAATCAGCGAGTGGAAAATGTGGGAGGTGCTGGGTAGGGTGGGTGGCAAGGTGGCCTGGTGGCATCGCAAAGCAACCGCAACCAAATTTAGTCGCTAGGATACCCGGCTCTTTGTACCGACACACTCGCACCATCCAATATATTCCCCCTCATTTACTGACAGCGCCAAAACACCAAAGTTAAAGCGACCAGCAAAGTCCGACATCAGAAGCTAATAACGAAAAATATCTCCCCTTTTGGTAGACAAATCTGCAAGTACAGTTAGTATTCCCTACAATGAAAATTAAAAATACGTAAAAAACTTAAAATACTAATAAAATCAAAAAAAAATTTAAAAGAATATTAATTTTAGCATCTGTTTGTAACTAAATATTCTTAAAATGGCTGCATTTTTCTTCTTCAAATTCTAGACTTAATATGTAACTCTTTTAGATATTGTAAAAGGGATACGAACGATTAACAGAGTCTGAGGTAGTTTTACTTGCAGTGCTCTACTTAAATCTCGATTCCTCCGATTTCAGCGTATCCTTCCTTCAGGAACAGATGGACGGGAATAATTTCCGATTAACTCAATACTTTTGTACGCTTATTTTCAGTCCTGGAACGACTTTTCCCCTCAAGCACTTTGTCGGCGACTGAAATTTGTTTCGATTTAGCAGGTTCGTTCGTGTTTTTGACGTTTGACAGTAAAGTGCAGGGCAGACAAATCATAACGGTAAAGGAGGCAAAACTGTAAGTGGGCGGCGGAAGAGGGAGATGGAGACAACCGAGAGTTGACAGGTGGCCAGAGGCAATGGAGTGAGAGGGACGGCATGTGTGCATGTGTATGGATGCTACAGCTACAGCTTCCTGCTCTTCTGATGAAGTCAATTAGAAAACTGCATTGACAGTTAAACACAGAGAGAGAGGAAGGGAGAGGGAGAGGGAAGACAGGAAGCGGAAGAGAGCACAAGTTGTATATTTATGAGCAAGAGAAGAAGCGCGAAACTGAAACTGTGCTTGTTTTATTTTCATTCTGTGCTCTGTTCCCCACACACACAGGCTCTGACATGAAATGAAATTATAAATGACAGGCTGACAGGAGGAAAGAGAGAGGCGAAAGAGGGAGACAGGAAGAGTGGACATGGACCGGGTCCTGCACCTGCAAGTATGCAACGCTTTTTGCTGGCCATCCGCACACACAGACACACACCAGCCTGTGCACACGCACACGCAGGCTAATTGAATTTCCCGTTTGCAATTGGAAACCCGCGAATTTTCAATGCAGGACTCTCCTCTAATTAGGAACAAGGCACCTGAAACTCTCGACAGCTGATCAATCATTAGCTGGAAAGTTCGCGAAAAATGAAGCGGAAACGACCGAAACCGAATACCGAAACTGAAACCGCTGACCAAAATTTTCGCCCATTACCTGCGTTCCTATGCATAATTAAAATGACGTCAACCCGAAAACTTGATTTCACCGTAGCTCCAATACAAAAGAAAAAAAAGAACACGGCATATGCCCCGTATTCTCCCACATACTTTTGCGCCATGGGAACTGTTCGCACTATTAAAATTGCACAACGTTGCATTTTGCATTCAAGAACATTCACACGGCATTTTCGCCATTTACTATTTTCTATTTTCCGCAACTTACCTTTGATTCTCGCTGATTGCGCGCGATTTTTTCACTTGGGGTTCAACAGCTGTCACCGAAATTGTTCTAATGGAACAAGAGTCGTCTCGAACTTAAAAAAAATGCCAGCCGCAGTGGCAGGAGAAAAAAAACAGTGCGTGTGTATGGGTCTGCTTCTTGTTTTTCTTTTTGTTAGCAATTTTGCACGCAATACAAATTTAGCACGCCGCGGCTTTTTGCACTTTTTCCTCTTCTCCTTCCGCTCCTCCTCTTCGTTCTTCTTCGAGAACGGGGAACGTGAAAAAAGAGCGATCTGGCGTTTGGGTTTCTGACACCGGGAAACAGTAACAAAAAAGTGCCCTCGCTGGCGAGGGTGTGTGGGTGTGTGGTGTTTGGGGCTTTACCGCTAAGCGAAGGCGCCTGGATTCACTGGAAGTGGTGGAGCACTCGCAGCTGGAGCTACTGAGCGGATTGGAACTGAGTGGTTTGCTGGCTGGTGATAAACTAGGCACAGGCGGGCCAGGCGAGCGCTTCGATTTCGGGTTCCGATTTCGGTTTATCGGGCGACGGGCGCCGACATGCGAGTCGCTCGCCGCGCTGATTGGCCGGCGCCGGGCGGCGTCTGGCAGGCCGCTTCTGGCGGGCGGCGTCTGGCGGCGGAGATGGCCGTTATCGGTGTTTCGCTGGTGGGTAGTGCTGTCAGTGGGGGCCTTTTGCCGTTGGTCGGGATGCAGTTAATTAAGTATTGGGGGGAAAGTGGCAAAGGACCGCAGTTAATCCTTGAAAAGCTGGGTTTTTCGGCCGAATCCCCCACTCGATAGTCCACACTCTATATTCGATAGACCGCAATTCGAAGCCCGGCATCACTGGCCTCAGAGTTGCCAACCGATAGAAACAGCTGGGCAGTGGGGAGCTATCGATTTTGATATTCCTATGGCTTATAAATGAAAATGTTAAATTTAAAAAATATTGGTAACAAAAGTCTTAAGTAAAATAAACACAAAACGTAGGGGCCATTTTAGACGACTGGCTATAATGGTTTCTAAAGAAATTAAAAAAAAAAACTAGGACGCTTCACTTACTAAGAAAACACAGAGCTAAACAGAGGTTTTCATTTGAATTATTGTTTTAAATATATTTTTTAAGGTAAAATTTCTCATCCGATACCAAGTAGCTTATTATTCAATTCCATATATTCGATAAAATGGTTGTCATGATGCATCCAAAAAGATTCACAGAGCTGCTTGCGATAAAAATAAATCAGGTGTTGAATTTTCAAACAGCTGTGATTAGCATAGTTTTCCAAACTGAAATATCTTTTTTTTCGTTGAACGTTTCTGTCTAAAATGATTAGTTAGAAATTTTAGTTTTTCTCTTTTATTCTCTTATTTTACTTTATTGGAGAAACATTTAGTAAAATATTTATAAGCAAGGGATTAAGTCAGTTGTAACTGCGACTATCGGGTATCACTTGGAACCATTTCATTAGGTTTTTTTTGTCCAATTTCTAAAAAAATAAAAAAATTCCTAATTTAAAACTAAAAAATGCCAAGTTCGGACATAAGCATACAAAAATGCTTGTGCCGACAGAGGTCGCTTTCAGCAAATTAAATTTATATGAATTAATGGGAAATGTGAGCCGTTTAAACAGCCTCAAGTTTTAATTGTATTTCGGAAAGTACCACTAAAAATTGAGAAAAAAGTTAAAAACTAATTAAAATTTATTAAAATAATTGAAAAAAGCTTTCGAAAGTTTGGAGTAATTTTGGGTTATTGATTTCTTATTTGTTGTTATTGATTTTATAAAGTGTACCTTTTTATTTCAAACTAGATTAACTTTTTTTTCGAAAAATAATAATGAATTCCCAAAATCGAAATATTACAAAAATTTAGTTTTGTACAAAAATATTTCTTCCCATATCAACTTTCAGAACATTAATCGATTACAACCATCGCCGCTATCGATTAGTGTGCTCCCCACCCATGAGCTATCGTGGTATTTTCGTCTACTTTCACAACGGTCACACGCTTTCTATTTGATTTTTTTTCCAACACAATTTTTGTTAAACAATTTACCGTGAATTTTGTTGTTGTGTGTGTGGATGTGTACGTGCTAGCAACCAAAAAGGGGAAGCAAAAGGGAAAAAGTGCAAAAGTGCTGGGCGAACGAGCGAAGTAACAACGGCAGAAAATGCTGGCAAACAACAAATCATCAAGGTGAAACCGCGCGCCTGGCATTGAGTCTTCTTCGTCTTCGTCGCGACAGGGGCGCTATCTGCGCTGTGCGATCCAGAAACTAAAGAACCCGTACTCCCCATTCGATTTGGTGCTTGAAATAAGCGAAAATTGATCAGTTTTGGCGGCCAATTGCAAATACAAAATACTAAATACGCTAGATGGAGCACTCACACACACGGGCACAGTGGCGAACGTAAATACACAACACAAACAGACACAGGCGTCACCATAGTCGTCTCGCTTGCTCCGCATGTAAACGCAGGGGCTGCCAGAGCGAGATAGAGAGCCAAATCGCCTTTTCTTGTACTTTATATATATATTTTTTATTGTTTTTTTGTGCTGTGTCGTTCGTGTGTGTGAGAGTGCCAAATGTCATCGGAAATTACAACACTGCGCGACTAGGAGGAGGAAGAAGAGGAAGCAGGAGAGGCACCAGCGCAACGGCAACATAAACAAAAACACGACGGGAACGGAGGAACAACAAATAACCGAAGGAAGATGTTGCCCGCCAATAATAAGAGTAACACCCATACGACTACAACCACTACCAATACCAACAGATGCCTCATCAAGTCGGCCATTGAAAGAACGGTAGTTCGTCTGAAGGAAACAACGGCCACGACTAGCGGTACCTTCCAGGATGCGGACACAGATGGAGAGGGACCGTGCCTGGAGTACGATATTATCAACTACTATGCGGATAATAATGGTCGAACGGCAACCGTTAATCCGCGACAGCAACAGCAGCAGTTGTCCTCTTCTCGCCACGGCGGCGGCAGCAGCAACAATAACAATAACAGTGAGTGCCATCCAGCACTGGATGCCAGCAGTAGTGTTGTTGTTGTTGTGGCGCCGGCAGCGGGAAGAGAACAGGAACTGGAACAGGAGGAGGAGGGTCGTGGAAGTGGAAGTGGGAGTAGCAGCATTCCCGGCCTGGAAGTAGCAGAGGAGTCGGAGGAAATGGATGTGGATGTGGAGGGGGGATCACCAGCGAAGCCTTTAAACCCAAAGAAACAGGAAGAGCAGACGCAGACGACGACAACAAATCGTTTTCGGGGCGGCGGTGGAGCGGCACAAAGTCGTTTGCGCCGGTCAGCGGCCATCGTTCCAGCGCGATCACTTCCAGAGAGCAGTTGTTCCAGCAGCAATTCCAACTCCAGTTCCAGTGCTTCCAATTCCCATTCCAATCCCTCGCCGTGCTCCTCGCTGGGCGTCAATATGCGCGTAACGGGTCAATGCAGCCAGGGCGGCCGGAAATATATGGAAGATCAGTTCTCGGTGGCCTATCAAGAGTCACCAATCACCCACGAACTGGAATACGCATTTTTTGGCATATACGACGGCCACGGCGGTCCCGAAGCCGCCTTCTTTGCCAAGGAACACCTCATGCTCGAGATTGTCAAGCGGAAGCAGTTCTGGTCGGATCGGGATGAGGATGTCCTGACGGCCATACGCGAAGGCTATATCTCCACACATTTCGCCATGTGGCGGGAACAAGGTGAGCATGAATGAAGATACTTTAAATAACATTAAAGATACTTTAAAATCACTTAAAAATATCATCAATTAGATTCACCATAGTATTTTCTATTCCTTGTGTTCAGTTTTTGTACCATTTCTCATGATTTCATCCATTTTCCAAGCGCCCGCTAAGCTCGCGCTAAAGATTTAATAACTGCCATTTGGTGGGTAAATCCCCGTTATCAGGGTTGCCATTTCATCCCCCCAAAAACAAATGACCCCAAGACCCGAGCAGCTCCCTTGGGGCTCCCATCTCTAGGTAATTATGCAACCGTGTGTGGCGGTGACTCAACCATCGTCCAATTGCTCATCTCTATGCTCAGCCCACACCGAACCGAACCGAAAAAAGATACAGATACACACAGACACACACACACAGGCACAGTTATCGCGAGTGGAATATTCCACGGGCTTGCCATATGGCTGTACTCTCGCCAAGCATGGCAACCCCGCCGTGAGTTAGAGCGGCGCCACTATATGGTGGCGCGAACTCTCGAAGGCGTTTCGAAATGCGAGAAAGAGGGAGACAGAGAGGGTGAGAGAAAGAGAGGGGGGATAGAGAAAATAAATGTGTGCCCATTTCCTCTTCACATAACAAAAACAAAGTACACACAAATCCAAGGGATGCCAGAAATGCAGATACATGTGTGTATCTGTGTGCTTGGTGTGGGAAAACATCAATATTTGATGATGTTTTGATATTCCAGTATGTCCATTTTACCGCCAAAATTCCAAGGTCCTTCGAAAATACCTGTTTTAACCGTTTTCATGATGTAATGTAGCTGTTGAAAAATCTTTACTCATATTATTAAATATTTTAGCGCAAATTGTTATGGTGACACAGTTATTTTTGTTTTTATTTTTTAATTGCATTTTGTTTATTTAGGAATACCCCAAAATAATTTTTTTATTGTTTTTAATGAGGCATTATAATTTTTAATGAATCTTTTAAATTTTTGATAAGAAAAAAGTAAAATATATGTTTTTAATTTAAACAAATTTTATAAATATTTTATATTACAAGTATCATATGTGATTTACACTTATTTCATTATTAACTTTAAGATTTCTTGTACTAAACAATTTCACAAGGTGGTGAAATCTATACATTCATCATGTAAAAAATTATATTCTATTAATTTTTTTATAATATTCCATTCAACTTAAACTATTTGCTAATCCAATCATTTAAAAAACGTATAATTTTATAATTTTCTAAGAGAATACAAATATGTTTTTTTAATTTTGTATAGATTATTGCTTACCTGTATAATCATATCGTATTCCAATCCTATTCCCGCAGAAAACTGGCCCCGTACCGCCAATGGCCACCTGAGCACCGCTGGAACCACCGCCACAGTGGCCTTCATGCGTCGCGAGAAGATCTACATCGGTCATGTGGGCGATTCCGGGATAGTTTTGGGCTACCAGAACAAGGGCGAACGCAACTGGCGGGCCCGACCACTGACCACGGATCACAAACCGGAATCGCTGGCCGAGAAGACGCGAATCCAGCGAGCCGGCGGCAATGTGGCCATCAAATCGGGAGTTCCGCGTGTGGTGTGGAATCGACCCAGGGATCCCATGCATCGCGGTCCCATTCGTCGCAGGACTCTGGTGGACGACATACCCTTTCTGGCCGTCGCCCGTTCGCTGGGCGATCTGTGGAGCTACAATTCCCGCTTCAAGGAGTTCGTTGTGAGTCCCGATCCGGACGTCAAGGTGGTCAAAATCGATCCCAGTACCTTTAGGTGAGTGTTGCCCTCTGAGATTTCTGGGCAAAATCATTAATTCCGATATTAAACCCATTGCAGATGCCTAATCTTTGGCACCGATGGCCTGTGGAACGTGGTGACCGCCCAGGAGGCGGTGGACAGTGTGCGCAAGGAGCATCTTATCGGCGAGATACTCAACGAACAGGACGTTATGAATCCCAGCAAGGCGCTGGTGGATCAGGCCCTCAAGACCTGGGCCGCCAAAAAGATGCGGGCTGACAATACGTCCGTTGTGACTGTGATATTATCGCCAGCTGCCCACAATAATGCACCCACAACGCCAGCGCGTTCCCAATCGGCGATGGCACGCGATACCGACCTGGAGGTGGAGCTTCTGCTGGAGGAGGACGACGAGGAGCTGCCGCCGCTGGATGTGGAGAACAGTTACCCCGACTTTCTCATCGAGGAGGATGAGTATGTGCTGGAGCAGCCGTACAGTGCCTTGGCCAAACGGCATTTGCCGCCCGAAGCCTTTCGTGATTTCGATTACTTTGGCCTGGACGAGGATGAGCCGGATGAGGATGAGGAAGCGGCGGAGGAGGAGCATTCGGAGGAGGAGGAGATGGTGGCCAAGCCGGGTGGTCTTTTGCAGCAGAGCCTGTTTAGCCCCCGGAAAACGTGGCGCAAGTCAACGATTAACAATTCCTGGAGTGGCGAAACCGAACCAGAGCCCGATCCCGATCCCGAACCAGATCGATTGGATGGCTCGGCCTTGGACATGTATTCCCACACCAGCATCGACAAGTGCGCCATTTATGCCAATAGCATAGTGCCGCCAGTGCCGATAAGTCCAGCGGAAAGGGCTGACAATCGAGAGCTAAGCGAACTGGAGCAGCATTTGGAGAGTAGCTATAGTTTCGCCGAGTCGTACAATTCCCTTTTGAACGAGCAGGAAGAGCAGGAGGCCCGCTCTCGCTCAGCGGCGGCAGCAGCAGCCGCAGCCGAACAACAGCAAACCACTGCCCATTCGCCATCCGTGGTGGTGGATCGCAGCATGTTTGAGATTATCCAGGAGCAGCAGCACTATCAGCAGCAGGAGGGCTATTCGCTGACCCAGCTAGAGACCAGGCGCGAAAGGGAGCGTCTGACCGAATCATCATCGTCATCATCGTGGCCCCAACAGCCGGCGGAGCTGCTCGAACTGGATGCCCTGCTGCAGCAGGAGCGGGCCGAGGAGGAGCAGGTGGCCCTGGAGCAGCAGCTGCAGCGCGAGCAGCAAATGGAGGTGGAGGCCATCAGTAGTTCGGCAGAGTTTGCCGCCTTCCCAGTGGTCGCTGAGGCCGTCGAGTGGAGCTCAACGATGGTGGAGGATGAAGAGGCGGTGCAGAAGGAGGTGGAGTCTGGGCTAATAGACATAGAGATGGAGCACGAACAAGGGCAGGAGCTGCAGGACAATAAAGTGAGCTCCACTCTGCCCGCCACACCCACTCTAGTGGATCCGCAGCCGCAAAAGGTTCCGGTTGAGATGGATAAACCTCTGGCCCAGCAGGATAAGAAGCTGACGCAGAAGCAGGAGACCAAACAGGATCAAGGATTGGTTGCTGTGCTGGAAACCGTGGCCGAAATCCACAAAGAGGATGCCCACGCCGTGCACTACATATTCGAGCAGATCCAAAAGCTGCAGGAGTCCGATATCAACTCACCCGTGACGAGTGAACCACTGAGCCAACCGAGTGGCGAGTCCGGAGGCTCCATGTCCGCCCCGCGCATCCGCCAAATGCGACGCTACCGCAACGTGCCCAACGAGAATCACCAGCACATGCAGACGCGTCGTCGCCAGATGTTCAAGCATGGCAAACCCAAGTCCTTTATGGCCGCCAGTGCAGCGGCCATTGTGGCCTACGGCGATGGCAGTGGGAACAGCGGAGGACTAGCGGCCGGTTCATCGGTTAATCCGGCCGAGGGACGAGTGGGCGGTGGTGGTGTCGGCGGCGGATCAGCAAGTGGCGGCAGCAATCAGGCAGCGGCTGCAAATCGCCGGCGGAGCGTGGCCAGCTCGAGTGGCAATGGCGGTGGCAATGTGCCCAGCAGCAGCAGCAGCTCCATGATGATGACCCGACGCAGTCACAGCTTGACGGCCAGCGGTGGCGTGAGCAAGCGGCAGCTGCGCAGCAGTCTCTGCAGCCTGGGCCTGCAACTGGGTCTGGATATGACCAAGCGAACGCTGAGGACTCGAAACGTACCCGTTTCGGCGGGCGGCGGAGGTCCAGCCACGCCCGTTAGCAACTCATCTTCGCCAGCCGGTGGCGGCAATAGTCCAGGCGGCTTTGCCAGCCCCAGCAATCCGGTCAGCACGGCCAGGGGAAATGGTGGTGGCAGTCCTGGTGCGGGAGCCATTGGCGCCAGGCGCCTAAAGCGCGGTCACGAGGATCGGGAGCAGCGGAGGAGCTTGCGACGCAGCACTCTGAGTGCCGCGGCCAGCGGAAGTGGCGGCGGCGGCGGCGGATCCTCCTCGAACTCGAAACCCAATCGCCTGCAGGCCTGCAACGGAGGAGCTATTTCGGCGCGCCCGCCACCGTCGCCCAAGAAGCTAAATGCCGCTGTGCCCACGCTGGCGATTGGAACGCGGGCCTATACGGCAGCTCTGGCGGCGGCGGCCGATCACCTGAACAAGCGGTGGTCCTTGAGGAGCAGCAGTGGCGGCGGCGGCGGCTCCAGCAACCTGATAACCGCCATTAGTTGTTATAGTGCCAGGAGCAGGGCGGCGGCAGCGGGAGGAGGAGCGCCAGCAGCTGGATCACCAGGACCAGGATCCTTAAGCGCATCCACAGTCGCCACGCGAAGGCGCTAGGCTGATCAAAAAATATAACAAGAAACAACCCAAAATCAAGCGGGGCGAGCAACTTGCAAGTACAAATCCCAAGCAACGGAAAACCTAAAATCCTAGTTCTACTTTATCGAAAATGCTAAATTGTGTAATCTAACAAATTTTTTTATGTGCACAACACACACACGCAGACACATCGGATATATCGTTTTATTGTATATAGAAAATGCTATATAAATCACATAATATACACATATATATATATTTATACCTAAGCCCAAACAATAAAACAAATTCATAGTGTAGCTATAAATCGCAGTTAGTATATAGTAAATAGAGATATATATATATTTTTTGTATCGCCTGCAGTAAGCAGTTCTCCAACATCCGACAGTTTTCCTCGATATAAATGTCCTTTTTCTAATTAAATCGATTGTGAATTTAAGACCACAAAACAACATCGGAAAGTATTTATCTTGTCTCCTATGGTTTACATTTTTTACGCTAAGTTGACTAAGCTAGTTCATAAGTTAAGTTAACACGAGAGATGCTAATTACTTTAATCACTTACCCTTCTTTTTTTGTGCTTCGTTTGTAAGACGTTTACTACTTGCGTTTGCGTATTAATTTCATGTCATCGCGCTCACGTGCATTAAGCATTATCATTATCCAATGAAATACATATGATATTTTTGCATAATTAATGCGAATCTTCTTTATTTATTGTGGGGGACTTGGTGAAAATGTGTAAAAAGTGGAATGGTAAATATTTAGAAAGGAAGGTACAGGTGGTCTTATGATTAAATTCATCTAATAAAGTACTTTTTATATCCATGGAAAGGGGATAATGATTTCAGTCAGAAGTTTGCAACGCAGTGAAGGAAACGTTTCCGACCCCATTAAATATATATGTATATTCTTGATATATAAATTCAATAATTCCATTGTTTCGCCCAAAAAATGAATTATTTTTTTGTGGAAAATGTGGATTTGGCTTTTTGTTTTTTTGCTGTAACTTGGCCAAAAAAGGTCTTACCCCAAAAATACATACTGTTTTGAATAGATAACAAAATAATTATTAAATCCATGATACTTTCAACGCGATTTTGAAAAAATAAAATTTTTTTCCAATTTTCATTTTTTTTATTAGGGGTTACATCATGATTTTTTGCGAAAAATGGCAAAAAATAAAACGTCCAGGTTTAAATGCCAATTGATTAGAGATTTAATAACGAGCTCAGAAAGGTATGACAATCCATATTTTTATCAATATTTCCATTGTTTCGGCCAAAAAACGAAGTTTTTTTTTTGGAAAAATATGAATATTTTCTTTTTGTTTTTTTGCTGTAACTTGGCCAAAAATGGTCGTACACCAAAAATACATACTGTTTTGAACAGATAGCAAAATTATTATTAAATCTATGACACTTGCAACTCAGTTTAAAAAAAATAAAATTTTCGCCAATTTTAATTTTTTTGATAAGGGGTCACATCATGATTTTTTGCGAAAAATTGCCAAAAAATAAAATGCCCAGGCTTAAATGCCAATCGATTGGAAATTTAATAACCGAGTTCAAAAAGGTATGACAATCCATATTTGGATCAACATTTCCATTGTTTCAGCCAAAGAACTAATTATTTTTGCGTGGAATATTGGGATTTGGGTTTTAGCCAAAATTATGAATTGTTTTTTTGTATTTTCGCTGTAACTGGGCCAAAAATGGTTTTACACCAAAAATACATACTGTTTTGAACAGATAACAAAATAATAAATAAATCCATGACACTTTCAACACGATTTTGAAAAAATAAAATTTTCGCCAATTTTTGCATTTTTTATAAGGGGTTACATCACAATTTGTTACGAAAAATGGGAAAAAAATAAAATGTCCAGGTTTAAATGCCAATCGATTGGGAATTTAATAACGAGTTCAGAAAGGTATGACAATCCATATTTGGATCAACATTTCCATTGTTTCAGCCAAAGAACTAATTATTTTTGCGTGGAAAATTGGAATTTGGGATTTTGGAAAAAATACGAATTTTTCCTTTTTGTTTTTTTTGCTATAACTTGGCCAAAAATGGTCTTACACCAAAAATATATAGTGCTTAGAAAAAATGTAGAGGCTTTTTACTTAACATTTTCTGTTTATTTTTACATTTGGTCAAAAGGCCAAAAATATGCAACAAGATATCAGTTGTCGAAAAGTGTCAAAACTAGGCTTTATTCAATTAAAAAAAATTTGAATAAAATTAATTATTTAATTATAATAATATTATTATTATTATATGAATAATATTCAATTCATTTAAATTTAAATGCTCTGACAATGTAAGAAAACGTTTCATTTTAACTTTTCTGTTAACATTGTTAACATTCTGTTAACCGCCATTTTAGAGATGTGAAAAACATCGATACTTCCAAAAACGGGAAATCGGCCATCCGCCGATGACTCTGCAGCCCTCGCGCTTTTGTGGTATTTTTTAGCCCATTCTTCCAGTTTCCAGCTTGTTTGTGAAAAACGCAACGTTTTTGTTGTAATGTAGCAGCGCAGCCGACCAACTCGAATTCGCGCACCGCCGTCACCGTCACCGTCTCGAAAACAAGAAACCGCCCGTGTAACAAGACCTGACTCCGAGCGACGGCCACAACAACCCCCAGAGCAGCGGAGTTTTCCAGCGGCGACAAACAAACAAACAAACGGAAGGCGAAGGAAAAGAACGCGTTTGCGTAGCGTCCTGCTGGCCGAGAATCAAAATTAACCGACTTTAGCGCGTAAAACTTTCAAAAAAGTAAGTGCTAGGCGCTGGAAGTAGTGCAAACGATGCGGTGGAAAACGTGAAAAGTGTGGAAAAGTGCTCGCCAGTGTGCGTATCTTTGTGTGTCGGTGTGTTTTAACGGTTACGTCTGGCTGTGGCACAGTTAACCGTCATTTTCTCCCCTCTCCCCCGCTCCGCTCCCTTCCATTCCGTTTTCCATTGCTAGCTGTACATTGTGTGCGAGCGGGACGGCGCACCTGGGAGAGTAATGCGATCTCACCCTCTGCTCTCCTCTCCCGCTCCCTCTCTCTGCACAATAGGAAAAGCAATAACAATGGAAAAAAGTACATACATAGGTGACTGCAAATTGCCAAGTTAAATATTTAAACGCAGTGTGTTTTGGCTTATTAGATGCGATGTCCTTGACATAATTGCAGTTTTTTTTCGGTTGTTGCGGCCATCGATTATTCCCATGCAGCCCCCGCCCGTCTCCCTCTCCCGCAAAGGGGTTGTTGTTGTCTGTGGTCCGTTATCATTCCAGTGTTCATTTTTGATAAGCAATCAAAGTGTTGGAAAGAAACCGCAGCTAAAATAACCACATCCCACGGACTTCTTATCGCCCACTGCGGTTTCTCGTATTTATAGTGCCTGGAATTTCCTTGGCATTTTCTTCTCCCACAGAGCGCTCTTTATCTTCAGCCCTCCTTCCAAGTTGACCTTCCACTTCCAGCAGCCATAACAACGTGCACTAAAAATAGTACAAACACATGGACAGAATATAAACAGATTGTCTTAGATCGCAGACGGAGTGAAAGGGACGGCAGCAGGCCAAGTTCATTGTCCTTGATCGCCTTGTGTGAGTGTGCGGGAGGGGGAGGGAAGGGAGTGTGAGAGAGAGGGGTCGTGGAAAGTGGAAAGGAAAGTGACTCTCCCCCGTGCGACGTGTCACCTTCCATTGAATGCACTGGGTGCGACAGAGAGGGGGCGAACGGGATCAGAAGCGCAGCCAAGGGGGTGGCAATTCCAGCATTTTACAACCCCCCGAAATCAATCCCTTATGATTTGTTTACTTTTGGTCTTGGTAAAGCTCATAAAATAGTACAAATTTTTTAAAAATCAACCATTGTTTAAAAGTAATTTTAGATCATTAAATATATATATCATATAAATCATAGTTGTTTGTGATTAAAGTTTGTATTTTAACAAATATGTCCCTTATAGATATTTAAAAACTATATAACTGATTACGTTATTTATTATTATTATTTATTAATATTTTCACAAAATATTACATAATCCTTAATGGATCACCCCCAACTAAAGATAAATGTAGCCAAATTATGAAAGATCACATATCATAAAAGTGTCGAATTGATAAAAAGCCTTTTCTTGTTTACTAGGGGTTTCCCATTTCGTAACTACTGGTAAATCGCTGATCCAAGAATATTGCCCCCTTTTTTATTTACACTACCACAACTTTCACACGCCTGGCTAAACGAAACCCTACCCCAAAGTTTCCCCCTACAATGCCCCATATCGGGTATTATAAGGCGCCTCCTTCTCAACCTTATCGCAAGGGCCTCCAGTTCTCGGCTATCAGCAGCAATTCGCCGGCTTTAATTATGTTCCTGGGGCTTGAGTCATGGATTAATATTAATATAAGTAGGTATACAGGCGCATGTGTATATTTTGGGAAACAAATGTTTACTTTGTATCGGTATTCGAAGTTATCAGCATTCGGAGTTCTCAGTACCTGCCGAGGGCGGTACCTGCGAGTCAATAGCTTTATCTTTATCTCCATTCAACCCCCGACAAACGACAAACGACGAGCGACAATCGACAGTCGACGAGAAAGTAGAACCATGAGTGAGTTTTTATTTCGAAGTTGGATCAGTAACCTGTCGGTTGTTGTCTGTTGACAGTCTCCAGTTTATAGTTCTCCGTATCAGTGTCTACATATTTTATATATTTTCTAAAGCAAAAAAAAATCATAAAATTTAATAGAAAATAATAAAAAAAAACTAGCGCAGTACTAACTCTAACTTACCTCGATGCGGAAGTGTTTGGCCTGAGTAAGTTCTCCGTTTCGGTTTCTGGTTACGCTGCTTTGCCCCCAAGGGTTCCTTAAGACTAGGAGAAAACACCTAGCCCAAAGGAGGAAAGCTGGCAGCGCCGCCGCAAACAAGCAACACTTAACGCCCATAAATTAATTACCACCGAGCACGCCAGAAATATAAAAGAAAAAAAGTTAAGAAGGGGCCTCGGAATTTCGAATAGATCGCTGGGGCGGATCTAATTAGCAGCCGAAAGGGCCGATCATATTTTTTTTAAATTACAATTTTGTTACAGAGTTACCAAAAGTCTATTAAACTATTAATAATACATTTTAAATCCAGGAACCGTAACTGTTTTAAGTTTTATTTTAAAAATCACATTTTAACAATTATTTTCTGATTTTTAAAGTAAAACTCAAAGAATAACTGTTATTTGTTGAGTTTTATAATAAAAGTTGACAAATACCAGTTATTCGTCGTTATCAAAAATAAAACTCAAACTTGATTTATGGCGATTTTGTGGGTAAAATAAATGTAAAAAAAATATAGTTATGCGCGATTGCCTTTTTTAAAAGATTTTTAGTAAGTTTCATAAATCACGGTTAGCAATTTTTTTTAATTATTTAATTTCTTCAAAAATGTCAAGGGAATAACTGTTATACATAAAAATCGAAAATTAAAAACTACAATGGCTGATAAAAACAGTAGTGTATTTAAAAAAATTTTAGGACTCTTCTATGTGCATGATTTTTTTTGTAAGAAAAATTTACAATAACAGTTATTTCCGGTCCCCGATTAAATCCTATATTATATGTATACTTTCTGCAAATATAGTGAGTGACCTGTGAGCAGGGGTATTTCAAGCTTCGATCTTTAGGATCAGTCTTTCTTTTTTTCAATCTTTTTTCGTATGCAGAACGCAGCCGAGGGAAGATACATCCAAAATACATGACAGCCAACTCGCTGTCTCCTCGTCGCCCCTATTTATTCTATTCTATTCTGTGATTGATACGCCCCCAACGAAATGGGTGCGAAAAAGACTCGAAAATAGAAAGGCAATTGCCGGGCTGATTAGCCAGGCCCAAAGCCCAAATTCAATCCCAGACGTTGATTAATGGCTTTAAAGCCAAAATGTCGTTGTAGTCAACCAAAAAAAAAAACACAAAAAATACAAAAACACGAAAAACTCCACAAATAAATTACAATTTTATTCAAATTCGAAAAAAAAAAATAGAGAAACCATTCTAATTAATTATGTTTATCTGTTCTTCTCTCCTGCAGCACTCGTATATAATTCGTATATATATTTTCTACCAGCCTTTGGGAGTTCAAACTCGTAGCCAGATTTAAAAAATTTTTGTTTTTTTAAATTGGAGTTTTTTTTGCCACGTTTTGTTCTGTTAAATTTGTGTTGTATATTTTTGCAAACCAAAGGCGTTCCAAGTAAACGAACAGCACAGGCGAGGGCACGTGGCTAGCTAACGATAGCCGATAAGATGTTTAGCCCCGAATATGAGAAACGCATCCTGAAGCACTGCAGTCCCGTGGCCCGAAATCTGTTCGACAACCTCGAGTCGTCCACCACGCCCACATCACTCGATCGCTTCATACCCTGCAGGTGAGTTGGATTTTGGGGTTTATTTATAAATGTAACATACAATTTGGTAATACTATACATTAGCGGGCTCACCCCCGAAATTCGCGAAAAAATTATCCTCGATGGACCGCGATTTCTTAAGAATTTACGTGCAAAAAGAACTTGGCGGTCGGCCATGGTTCTCTTGTAATTGAATTTTAAAGTTCCTGGGTTTGCTATAAAAAACAAGGGTGCTTTTCTCATACTTGCTATAAAAATCGAGTTGTCTGCCCCCAATATTCAAATTTTTATCAAAAAATTTTGTTTATTGATTCATATTGTTCAACATGACGTGCCAGTCTTGCTCTGTAACGTTTGGAGAGTTTCTCGGTATGGATGAGAAAGCTCATTTCCAGGCGCGTTTTTTTATAGTGGTGTCCCCGTTAGGCCTAGTCCACGCTTCAGATCCGAATATAACAAAGAGTCTCCTAATTAACAGCTGAGTTGTTGTCGAAGGTGTCCTAAAAATATATATGCGAAATTTTATGATGTATGTTAAATTTGAAATGAAAGCATCGTGCAAGTACAAATTAAAAAAAAAAATGGAACGAGTCACAAGTAAAATTTGGCATGAAATTAAAAAAAAATCGCCGCGATTTTTTTTTAATTTCATGCCAAATTTTACTTGTGACTCGTTCCATTTTTTTTTTTAATTTGTACTTGCACGATGCTTTCATTTCAAATTTAACATACATCATAAAATTTCGCATATATATTTTTAGGACACCTTCGACAACAACTCAGCTGTTAATTAGGAGACTCTTTGTTATATTCGGATCTGAAGCGTGGACTAGGCCTAACGGGGACACCACTATAAAAAAACGCGCCTGGAACTTTACCTCAATGGTGGTGCGGAAAAGTGTTCATTGAAACTATTTAAATAAATATAAAGATACAAATTGTTTGAGGTTTAATTAATGCATTAAAATGGTGGGGGACCTTGGATGGATGTGATCGTTCCTGGCCGTCACTAAAATCTCAATCATGTCCTTTATAGTCCACGCTCCACTCATAACATGATTATTTGCATAAGTTTTTTCATTAGACAAAAAATACAATTAAAAAAATGTGACAAAAGTCTACACTTTTTTTATAGGAACTCATTTAAGCAATTAAATAATTTTATAGGAACTCATTTGAACAATTAATTAATTTTATAGGAACTCATTAAAACTTAATTACTTTGATTGAAAATATGAGAAAAGCACCCTTGTTTTTTATAGCAAACCCGAGAACTTTGAAATTTAATTACAAGAGAACCATGGCCGACCGCCAAGTTCTTTTTGCACGTAAATTCTTAAGAAATCGCGGTCCATCGAGGATAATTTTTTCGCGAATTTTGGGGGTGAGCCCGCTAATGTATAGTATTACCTACAATTTAAGTCTATTTTTTATATGACCAAATTTTTAAAAATATTTATAAAAAATTTTTTTTATAATTTTATGATCTATTCAGTTAAATTATTTCCAAATAATTTATAAATATTATTAAAACCTCTGTAAACCTCAGTTCCAATGTGTTACAACTTGAATTGTTGGCATAGTAATATTTTGTAATTTTAATTGGGTGCATTGAACTCTGCACAAGCCGTTATTCTTTTTGCTACGTCATCTTTTCCGCTTTCAAGGCGAAAGAGCTGGCGAAAAAGAACAATCTGCGGCGGATACAAGCTACCAACCTAAGAATTTCCCGCCTGGCTGCCCCTTGTTTAGCTAACGGTAATTCAATGTCCGCCGACAAACAGAAACAACAACAACAACAACAACACAACAAACACGAACGACAAACATGGTCAGCCGCAATTTACATAGATATTGTTGTAATAGGGGAAAACCAGTGGTTTTTAATGGTGAACTATTCTTTAAAGTGCTAAAGGAAATAATTGAAAATAATACTAATTTTTTTTGAGAAGGGGAAAGTTTAAAAAAAATGTTGAAAAATGAATTTTTATATCTTATATTTTATTTTAACATTTTACAAATATTTTTTGGGGCTTCTAAAATTTTTTGTATGTATATTCTGGTTTCATTTGTTCTATTTTTGATATAATAAATTAAAGTAAATTCTTAGATGCATTTTTGAAATATTTTTTCCTGCATTTTACCACAATCTGTGGGCTCTGTAGCCCAAAGAAACCAAAAATTGGCATCGCTGTTGGCCAAAGAACTTGAACATTTTTCTTCCTCACTCGCTAATGAGTTCCGCGTAGAAAGAAAACACGAAATGGAGGAAAGAAGGGAAGAGACAAGGTGAATAACTAAAAACTTCATGGGAAAACGGGGAAATTTGAACTTTGTTGTGTGCCAACTAAGTTTTTTTTGCTCCTCGTTTTGTTTTTGGGTTCAATGACAAAACCCAAAAGACGACGACGTGAGAGTTCAGTAAAAAGTTGACCAGCAAAAGAAGCGAAATATTTTTCAGATGGTTAATTACCGCGTTGAAACTTAATTAGTTTCCGGTTGTGAGATGTTTATTATTTCTTTTTCACTGAAATCCGATAGATTTGATTGAATTGTCATTCGTCGCGCCTGCATTTTGTATATAGTTATTCGGATATGTATATTTTTCCTCGCTCAATTTCTGTGTCCCCCATCCGTTTATGAAATTTGATTTATTCGAGGTGGAAGTGAGCACTTCAAATGCGTTTGCCAGATATAATCATCAAAAAAAGGGGGGTCCTCAAAAATATACGAAGCAAAAAAAAAAAGACAGCAAAAACAGCCAACGCTTATTGCATTCGTAAACAGTTTTTCACAGTGCAGTGCAATTCTCTCACACTTGGCCAAATTTCATGGCAAATGATTATTATTTTTAGTTGTTTTTCGCCAATTTTGCAAAATTCGACCGTCAATAATTTTTTTGCACGTTGCACACGTTTTTTATGTTTTTAATGGGTAGAAATAATAACAATTGTTTTGCCTGCCGTTTGGGAAGTGGGGGGGAATAATGTGCCAGACGATATGGCTAAATTGAATTTGAACGCGTTTGCATAAATTTATTTAGTCTACGCTCTGTGCCCTCCCATGATTCCATTGTGGGGTTTTTTATATAAATTATTTATGTAAGGCTAAGTATTTTTTGATGTTCTCATTTACTTTTCTTCCCATTGTTGCAACGAAACGATATCTTTGGGCGGTCATGGTTGTCGAAAAATCTAAAAAAAAGGGGGAAAGAATAATAAAGGAATAATAAAAATTTAATAATATATTTGGAACCTAAAAAAATGTATTAAATATTTAAACAATAATATAATCCCTTTATTTATAATTCTGAAATATAATCCCCCTTTTGCGAAATCCTAGCTACGCCCCATGACCGCCTAGTTTTTCCTGTTCTAGCGATAATTAATGGCATTTTCATTGCATTAACATTTTCGTGCTTTCCTATCTTTTCCGCCTCTTTTCCAACCCGCAGAGCGAACAACAACTGGCAGACGAACTTCGCGTCGATCAACAAGTCCAATGACAACTCGCCGCAGACGAGCAAGAAGCAGCGGGACTGCGGGGAAACGGCACGCGATAGTCTGGCCTACTCCTGCCTCCTGAAGAACGAGCTCCTGGGATCGGCGATCGACGATGTGAAGACCGCCGGCGAGGAGCGGAATGAGAATGCCTACACGCCGGCCGCGAAGCGGAGTCTTTTCAAGTACCAGTCACCCACCAAGCAGGTGAGTTTTCCATTACCATTTTTCATTTACCGTGTGTTTTTTGCTTTAATTTGGAGAGAGGTTTTAGATTTAGATTTGAGGTAACTGCCAATGAAACTAGATAATAAAAAAGGCTAGATGATTCTGCAAAAATATCGAAATTATCGAAATTTTAATAATCGAAAACTATCGATTCTTCAGTCGATAGAAAAATTGCTTTAAGGATTGATGTATCAACAAAATTTTGTATCTTATGAGACAGGGATATTTAGTAAAACTATCGAAAATATCGTTTGCAAAAAATATCGAAATTATAGGCATCATAAAATATACTAAATTTCGTTTTCTAAAATCCTTTAGATTTATCAACGATCTTTTGTGTAGGAAATGTCGCCCATAAAAATGCTGGGAATTCTCTAAGCTATAAAGGTCAGCGAATTTGACTTTTGATTGAGGTTTCACAGTTTCACAGGGGCATTGTGTGCTGCAGAATGCATTTAATTGAATTTGCAGTCGGTGTTAATTGAGGTTTTCTTATACTCCCTTGAGATGAAAGAGAAAAGATCTCAAACGGAAAGTTGAATAAACCGCAAGAGATGAGGTCGTGGGAAATAGAGATTTTTTCTTGTGATTTCAGGCTGTTCTTGCAGTAATATTGTGAAAAATAGGTATATATTTTTCTTTAAAACCCCAGTGATAAACTTGACTCTGTGATTTTCTACTTAAACATTTTCCCTGCCGGGATGAAAAATCTTGACCGGCATTCATGACTCCCCTTCTCCGTCTATTGTACCATCTATTGATCCGTGGAAACCGGTTTCTTTTTTGTTTTGTGAAAAGTCTAAAGGCCTAAAGACGAATCGGGAGAAAAGTTGTTCGACCAAAACACGAGGTTAACACACTCTCTTTGATTCCAACGTGTTTGGAGATCTCTCCCCGTCCATATAACTAGTATACAGATCTATCTACTCCATAGTCATTTAATTGTATATATGTACATATAGCTGGTGGACTGATTGTTCAAGTGTTTGGACCAAAAATGAAGTAGATAAATAGATAAAAACAAACAGAAAAAGAAATACAGATGTGAAGAGGGCGAAACTATTGCCACTTGTCATTAGATTCGTCGTAGATTCAACGCCGGTGATCTCCCCCATCAACATTATCGCCATCCTCCATCATAATTATTATTATTGCAGACCTGACATATTTGCCTGCTTATCAGATTTATGTTGCCTCAATTGGCCGCTTGGTTAAAATGGTAAAAAAATTAAATGAAAAAATAAATAAAGAGGTACGTGTGGGGCACGTCCGCTGACCGACCGTCCGTCTTTTCGTCTTTTTTGTCTTTTGCCCTTCTTGATTTTGTTGAATATTTTGCTTTGACTGATTTTTGACAGTTGACACGTTGCCGTGGCAGCAGAAGCGGTAGAAAAATCATCGGCAGCCAACAGCCAAATGCCCAACAAAAATAACAAAAGCAAGTTCCCCGTCCGTTGGAAACAAATAAGTGAACAACACACGCACTCACTTCAGATAAAAATACAAAAATAGACGTTTCTTTAGAAGCGAAGCGGTGAATACCCTTTGAATTGTGTCGCTTAGATTAATAGGTTTTTCTTGTTTATTTGATTTTTTCTTTTACTAGATTAATTGTATTTTCCTAAAGAAATGTACATATATATTTTTCTTTGATTAATTGTATGATTTTAGGATGCCTTTATAGGAAATATATTATATATTTAAAAATTTTAATATTTGGGAAAAGTAAAAATGCAGTTTTATTGTGTTTATCAATACCTATCGAAATTTTTTAAATCAGACCATTCGTTAAAGAGTTATGCCCGATCAAAGTTTTATATCTCCATCTCCCTCGCACTCCCTTATTTTAACTGTAAAAAGTTGTCTTCTTGGTTATTTATACGCTCTATTTACATACTCTACTCCTTTTATATTTATAAAAATAATTTAAAATATTTTACACATCAAAAGTTGTGCCTCCTTAAGTACTTATACGCTCTATTGTAATAACAGGGTATATTTATTTAATGGAAAGACTGAAAGAAACGAAACTTGAAGTGGTCTAAGGAGACCGGACCGCAGAATTCCCCATCTTCAACTACTACTTCAGTGGTCTAAAACGACACTTGAGTCAATAACTGAGATCTGTGTGTGCCCATTTGGCCCACAGTTTGGTAATTTCAGTGGTGGAAAGGGGTAAAAAATCACTTAGAGAGCAACTCTTTTTCATTTTTTGTTCTTGATTAATAGCGAGTTGATTTCTTTTTGGCCCAAATGGTCTTGCCAATTGGCAACTGTCGTCCCAGCTCAATTACTCACCCACAAATCGCCGTCCATTCATCTATATCACGCCCCCACAATTAACACGCCACTCCCCTTTTTTTTGTTTTGTGTAGGGGGGCCCTTATGTTTTTCATTTTTTCATATTCCATATGCCTCTGTGGTCACAACAAACAATATGTAATTCAATTATGTGCGGTCGCAAAGTTATTGTCATAAATAATGTAGTTGAAGGGGGAGGAGGGTGGTTTTTTCGTACAGTAGTTTCTCGTTGTCCAGCAGTCACCAAAATATATGGTCTCAACACTTTTTTCGACGTTTGCCATTGTTTTGATTGAAAAATTGGGGATTGGTTTTGGTTTGAGGTTCATTGACGAGTTGAAAAGTATGATGGGATTTCTAGTTCTCAATGAATGGGGGATCATTGTTAGTCAGAAATTGTACGAAAAATGTGTGCTATTCTTTTTTGATTAAAATATTTATATATTATATTTATAAAATTAACAGTCATGATAGTATTCTTAAAATACCTACTTTTTTTAATATATTTTTTTAATTTCTATATTTTTTAATCATTGTTAGTCAGAAATTGTACGAAAAATTTGTGTTAATCTTTTTTGATTAAAATATTTATATATTTGATTTATATACCTATTATTTATATTATATTATATTTTTAAAATTAATAGTCATGTTTTAAATGTTTAGTTTTCAAGGATCTGATAAGTAACATTTTTTTTTAATTTCAATATTTTTTAATAGTTTTGAAAGGTTGTTAAAGTTTCCGTTTTAGTTTCTCAGATAAACTTTTTTCTACCTACGAGCTGTGAATTTCGTGCCAGCTAAATATTTTTGAGTAATTACTATTATTTCTTATTTTTTTCTTCAATCCAATCACTGCTGCTTTAAGTAACTATAATTTAACACTCCTTTGCCCGCTGATTTCGTGCACCTGCTGTTGTATTATGTTTTTTTTTCCATCCGTCTGGCTGACCATTTCGAATAGCCATTAAGGGGAATTATAGAAAACCGACTACTCACCAGCGCCCCCATATCAACATCAACCCATACCATCGAAATCTCATCTTTTATAGTTTGTTTTTGTTGTCTCCGCTTTTATTGTTATTATAATTATTAATTTATGCAGCAGACATTTGCATTAACATCGCATTAGCGATGACTATTTTCGTGGCAGCGTGATTAAGTTGGTCCGATCCTCGGATCCAAAGCGAGAATCCAAACGATCGGAGCGACAGGTTCAGCATTACCATTAAACATGGGTTAACCACTTCTTTTTAAAATCACGCTTTTATTTCCCCCCTTTTTTTTTGGATTTTGTTGTTGTATTTTTTCTGATTTTCAGTTCTCGCTGCTGGTTGGTTGTTTATTTGTTTAATTTATAAGCCTGCCTTCAAGCGCCGCCCACAAACAAAAAGAGTAAAAATATAGAAGATATAAAAAAGCAAGACTTAACAACAAATGCCGGCCGGCAAGTTGTTTTTTTTTCTTTATTTTTTGTTTTTTTTTTTGTTAGCAGCTCGCATTTTTGTCTTTTGTTTGGCGGTTTGCTGAGCGGAATGAATGAATGATGATTGTTTTGTGGCACTGTGACATGCTGTTTTGTACCAGACTGTACTGCAATTAACAGAAAGCTACTAATTAAATAAAACAATTAAGAAAATGGTAAATTATAAAAAAAATATATATGTACCTTCAAAAAATAATGATTATAAAATAATCATAGAAAATAATTTGAAAATAGTCTAAAAATATTAATAAACATTATAAAAAGATTATGTTATTAAAATATTTAAAACATTTATTAAAACTGTAAAATCTTGGAAAATAATTAGAAATAATCTTATTAATTAAAATAGTAAAAAATTAAACTTTTATCAAAATCGTAAAAATATTTAGCAAAACCAAAAAAAAAAATATGCAAAATAAAAAGTTGAAAAATAGCTGATAGCAAGGTTAAAACAAGAGCTCACTGTGCGATTTTAATCGGCCACAAGTTGTCGGATTTCCTTTGGCCATTTGTCAGTGGGCTTTGAGGCCCCCTTAAATCCCCCTTGCCCCCGCCCCCTTTATCCCCCTCAAACTTTAAGCGTTTTAACAATTGAATTTCTAATAGGCTTACCACCTCGTTTTTTTTCTTTTTTCTGCGCTCTGCATGGCATCGAAAAACATTTAAATTTAATGGCAGTTGCTTGTACGCTTTATAGAGTGTTTTGTGGGCGAAAAGGGGAAATCGGGGGTATCTGAGGTTTTTTAACTGCCTTCATAACACATTCCCAGAAAATGGAAGCAAAGACCCCAAAAACCATTAAATTGCTGGCTTTTTTTTGAGCTGATATATTTCTGTAATGCCATTTTTTCCAAAGTGTAAAGTGACCATTAAGATCTCCACACACGCACTCATCTATAAAGATATCTATAAAAAAATCCCAAAAACACTCAAACCAAGTTCTGTAATTAAGTTCTGTGTGTCTGCTCTCTGCTAATTGAATTAAATTTTCATTTTAATTTGTTAAATGAATTAAGAGTGGCGGCATGACGTCAAGTGGCTCTTCTTTTTGGGGTCAGGTCAAAGCACCTCAACCCTATCTACCATATACCCCATATGATGTTATGTATACGTGTTCACTTTATCTGGGAGGGGGTCGCTATGTTTGCCGGGATGTTTGCTCACTTTATCGGAGTCGCAAGCGCGGGAGAACCTGACCAAACCCATAATGACAAATGCTGTTCCCAAAAAAAAAAAACCAAACTACATTTCAGACATTACGAAATGCGAATGGTTGCAAGAACAGAAAAGCGATATGCGACATGAGTCGAGCTTCAAGTATTTATAACAACTTAATTTTTTTTTTAATTTTTAATGGTTGCGAAACCCATGAGTAGTGCGAAATTAAATGCGTCAACTCCATTACTCAGCTCAAAAATTGTAGCGATTAGTCGACACGAATGTGCCAAACTTTGTTTTAATCATTTCTTTGAATTAATTGTAATCTAACTAGAGTGGAAGTTGTGGTTTAATTTGGTTTGTTTTAAGATTACAAAATAAGAATTGTGTGGAAAGAGTTCTTTTAAAGGGAAGCTAGGAATTTATTTTCATAAATTAAAAACAAATGTCTTGCGACACGGAAACGAATGGTTGGTATTCTGCCTTTTAATAGAATGCATTTAGAATGTACTCCCTTGTGTAGAATATTTCAGAGAAAGCAGGAACACACACCCTATAGGGTATAAATATATCCATTTAATTTACATCTCCATCCGCCACGAACTTTTCTTCATTTTTCCCACATTGCATTTGGCACGCACAATTCCGTTTAGGCTTGAATAGCTTTTTCGAGACTCACGCATTTCAAATGTAATTTGGTTGCGTAAGAGGGGTCCGATGAGGTCCGGTGACTATAACTACTGGCCCTTTTTACGCATATGCTTAACACACTTCTCTGCCCGCATTTTCTATGCAAACAAAAGCCAGAGCTCAGAGCCCCCAGCGAAGCGGAATGTGTGCCAAATGCGAATTGTAAGAGCTCCAACTACACAGAGAGATTTGTACTTAAAACACGATATTTGGGTAAAGGAAATTTATATTACGAAGAACTTTAAACTGTATTATATATAGGTTAAATATTATTCAACTTTTCCACTTTTCTGCATTAATTACAATTTTATATTGTAATATTTTTATTATTATTTTTATCTCAAGAGAACCCATTTTTTTTATGAGATTTAGTTAGATAGATTTCAGATTTAAATATGATAAGACTTATGTATGGTATGTTATAGGTATTATTATATTATTCAAAAGCCACTCTTCTGCAATAATTAAAATTGTATATTATAATATTTTCATTAGGATCAGAAAGGGAACCCCATTTTTATATATTATAGATACATAGATATGTATGGTGTGTATTATTAAAATATTCAAAATCCTCTCTTCGTAATTATTTATAATATTTGTATTATTAATTTAAATGTGTGTTTATGAGATGTAGAATCTAAATTTTAGGTACATCAATGTGGACGGTAGTCCGCGTAGTGACGAATCGCACCGTGATTTTAGATTTACATGTGATATGATCTTATATATGGTATGATATCTAATTATAATATTTGTATTATGAATTTGATAACTCAACAGTGTGTTTATGAGATTTCTAGATACATAGATTACAGATTTGTACATGATATAATATATGTATGGTGTGATATAATATCCAAAAGCCTCTCTTCGTCATTACTAACAAGTTTATTTAATAATATTTGTATTATTCATTTGATAATTTTATAGTCTTAATAGATAGATAGATTTAGATAGTTTTTAGACTATATAGGTATTTTTTCGTTACGTGTACGATAGAAGGTGAGGCGTCTGTTGGGGAGGAGTAGCATGTAACCGGGGGGCAGGGACTACGACGCGGTCGCAACTCTTAGCACGATGGCGTTAATTGCTGAACGCCAAGTACGCGGCCAGCAAACAAAGCAAACTCCAATGCTTTTTTCCCGCTTTTCCCCGCACAGAGCCCACAATTGAGATACGCGTTTGCTTTGGCAATTTCTTGCTCTGCTGCAGCAACTGGAACGGCAGCTGCTAATTGCTTGGACAACCAGCCAATCTAAATCTAAGCTTCTAGTTCCGAATCTACAAACTAAAACCTATATACGTGTATATATCGTTTCAGGACTACAATGGCGAGTGCCCGTACTCATTGTCTCCCGTCAGCGCCAAAAGCCAGAAGCTGCTGCGATCGCCCCGCAAGGCCACGCGCAAGATCTCGCGCATACCCTTCAAAGTGCTGGACGCGCCGGAGCTGCAGGACGACTTCTATCTGAACCTGGTCGACTGGTCATCGCAGAATGTCCTGGCCGTGGGCCTGGGCAGCTGTGTCTACCTGTGGAGCGCTTGCACCAGTCAGGTGAGTCTATAATCCTCCCATTATTCAATGCAAAACTAATGAATTTCCCTATCTGCATTACTAGGTTACCCGCCTGTGTGATCTCAGTCCGGACGCGAACACGGTGACCTCGGTGTCGTGGAACGAGCGCGGCAACACCGTGGCCGTGGGCACCCATCACGGCTACGTGACCGTCTGGGATGTGGCGGCCAACAAGCAGATCAACAAGCTGAATGGCCACTCGGCACGCGTGGGTGCGCTGGCCTGGAACAGTGACATCCTGTCGAGCGGGTCGCGCGACCGTTGGATTATCCAGCGCGACACGCGGACGCCGCAGCTGCAGTCGGAGCGACGGCTGGCCGGGCATCGGCAGGAGGTGTGCGGACTGAAATGGTCGCCGGACAATCAGTACTTGGCCAGCGGCGGCAACGACAATCGGCTGTACGTGTGGAACCAGCATTCCGTGAATCCCGTGCAATCCTACACGGAGCATATGGCGGCCGTCAAGGCGATCGCCTGGTCGCCGCACCATCACGGGCTTTTGGCCAGCGGCGGCGGGACGGCGGACCGGTGCATTCGCTTCTGGAACACGCTGACGGGCCAGCCCATGCAGTGCGTGGACACGGGCTCGCAGGTGTGCAATCTGGCCTGGTCCAAGCACTCCTCGGAGCTGGTCTCCACGCACGGCTACTCGCAGAACCAGATCCTCGTCTGGAAGTACCCGTCGCTGACGCAGGTGGCCAAGCTGACGGGCCATTCGTACCGCGTGCTCTACTTGGCACTGAGTCCCGATGGCGAGGCCATCGTTACGGGCGCCGGCGACGAGACGCTGCGATTCTGGAACGTTTTCAGCAAGGCGCGCAGCCAGAAGGAGAACAAATCCGTGCTGAATCTGTTTGCCAACATCAGATAAGGACAATAATCCAAGGACCGAAGACTGAGCGAGGCGCCAAAGGCAACACACAACACTACACAACACAAAACGAAACGAAAGGAAACTAAACAAAAAGTGAAAAAGTGAATGAAAAGCAAAACCAACCAATCAGAAACCAACTAATCAACAAGCCTATATGCTATATATACAAACGATTCTTGTTCATCAGTCGTTAGTACAGTTTAGTTACCACAGCAGCAATAGTTTAAATAAATTTAAGTTAAGTCCTCTGTATAGAACGGTTATTAGCAACATTTATGTAGGAAAACACATGCAATTTATGAAGAAGGAACATCAATTAATGGCTGAATCAAGAACTGAAAAAACTGAAACTAAGTCTATATAGGCCCATATATGTATGTACAGATATATATATATATATGTGGAAATTGTAAGTAATTGGATTAATAACAAAACACCACACTCACATAATAACCTATATATAATTTACATTTTTTGTTTCTTTTCTTACGTGTCTCTTTTTTTTGTACACTACACCTAAGAAAATTGGATACATATATATTTTTTTTGCTAGCCTATAAGTAACTAACATTATTTCAAGCCAACATTTATCTCCTCTCATTTCTCTCACCACCCACAATCATACCAGAACACACTATGTATATTAAATAAATTTATACAATTCAAAAAAATGTGCCCCAAAAAATATGCTTGTTTTCCTTTTCCCTTGGCCTTAGTGGAGTTTGAAACCGCGAAACGGGTACGCGGCTTTGGGACTTAGTGGAGGCTCAATCCAATCGGTTGGAGCCCGTGTGTCTGCTAAAAGCTCTTCTTCTTTTCATTCTTTTTGCACTTTTTCATCTTCGATTTCGTGGGCGTGGTCATGGGCGTAGGCAAGGGCAGCTGCGCAGGGGTTTGCTAAAAATACTAAGGGGTTGGATTTATAACCCAAATTAAAGGATTTCGAAAGGAGTTAAATTGTGACAACAGTTAAATATTCAATTGCGATATACATAGTTTCACTTTGAATTTAATTTTAGGCAACATTCTAGAATACAAGGTTTAAAATGTGAAATTCCAAGGTTTTTTATTGATCTCTAATCTGTTAGCAATCGAAGTGCTATGAATTGTTTATAAATAGTTTTCACGTTTAAATAAAATTAAAGAAATTTTCAAAAATTTGTCTTAGTCATCAGAAATTTTAGTATAATCTTCATATAATCGATATGAAAATTGGCCAGGACCCCCTCTGGACCACGCCTCTGGTCGGCCTGCAGCTTCCGCTGGCGACGACGTCGGCGATTTTGTTGTAGTTGTAACTCGGTTTCTGTTTCTTGGCCTGGCTCTCTGCTTTTCAGTTTGTTGGTGTTTTTGTTTTCATGATTTTTTCTTGTCTTTTTTTGGTTTTTGGCCAAGTCCAAGTTTAACAGCGCTCGACGCGCCAGAATCAAGTTCAGTTGCGCCGCAAACGCGTCGCGGAAATGTTTCGCTGCTGCTGCTGCAAACCGTCCCAAAGAAATCGAAATTGAAATTTCAGTTTAAATGAGTTAAACGAACGCGCCGCCGTCCTGCAATTAAAAAAAAATTCCTATTGAAAATTCCCGCATCCTTGTCAACCGCTAGCAAAGAAACCGATACAGCGAAACGGGAAACTAACCCGTTAAATATTTCACTTTTTCCCTACCGTTCTCAGGTAAAAATTGTGTGCGTTTTTTTTAAAGTTTTTAATGTGAAGTGCGTTCAGCTGTCCTTACCGTTTTGTTATGGTTTTTCCTGCTGCTGCCTTTTGAAGGTCACTCACGCACGAAGGCCGCGCCCAGGGGGTGGTGGCCAATGTGGGGGCGGATTGGCCGAGTGGGCCAAATGTCAAAAGGTGAAGGCAGCCAGTCGGCCTTGGGATTAAAGCACAGCTTTCCCTGCCAACTGACAAGTGAAAGTGAGAGGAATCGCCAGCTGAAGAATAAAAACTAAAGTCATTCTGTAGAGATCGATGATCTAGATTCTAGAATCTTACAAAACCGAGCATATTGTTCTTAAAATATTATTTTAGTGTGTAGGATCGTTTAGGACTCTAGTTCTAAAAGCATCAATTAAAGAAAAAGCTGTCCTTTACTTCTTAGATTTTAAATTCACATAATAAGGCAATATCAATGTAAACTATTCTATTATTTAAAAATCGGATTTATGCCTTTTTAATCTGTTAATTCTGAAAAATTATTAATCTTAAATAGAAAGTTTGATATTTTTGGCTATAAAAATAATACAATTTACTGTTTATCTTTAAAATCAGTCGACAAGTAGTTAAGAAGATAAATAAAATGGGAATTTGTGGAGCGGACTAGAATTTAGAAACCCCTTATTTTCAAGAATATATTGAACTCATGATGGACTAGAATACAGAAACACCGTATTTTCAAAAATATATTGTTTAATCTGTTATTTCTGAAAACTTGTTATATAAAATAGAAAATATGATATTTTTGTCTATAAAAGTAATACAATTTACTGTCTATCTTTATAACCAGCTCAAAAGTAGTAAAAAGGTAAATAAAATGGGAAATTGTAGAGCGGACTAGAATTTAGAAGCCCCGTGTTTTCAAGAATATATTGAACTCTGGATGGACTATTTTATTTCAAGGATATATTGAACCTTTGATGGATTAGAATCCAGAAACCCCGTATTTTCAAGAATACATTAAACTCTGGTTGGTTTTTCGAAGAGTTTTCATCAAGTCACCCGACGAAACCTCTAGGTGTGATAACTCTCAGGATTACCCTTTCATGTGGTGATGAAACCCGCCACTTGGAAACCCCACCCAGTGTCCCAAAAAAATCGTCTCTTCGACAGAACCTCTTGGCATTTGGCCAGCATTTGCATGTCAAACACTTCTCATCTCGAGTCGGCTGATTTGTGGACATATCTAACTGGCAACTTGGTTAAATATTTGAGTGGTCGATAAGCAAGATCTGCCTATCATTTTTTTGGCACATCCAACATTCAATCCGCGATGGCATTACCTCGACAAGCCGTGAAATTTGCTCAGCGATTAGCACACGTGGATATATCGGTTTGTGCGGGAAGGTCAGTGATTTCTGATTTGTTTTGGTTTTTTTTTGTGGTTTGGTTCAATATTCTTGACCGTTTTCGCCAATTGCGAAAGTCAACAATATGTTCTTGACTAACTTCCTATCGGTTTTACCCATCCCAAAAAGTCTAAGCGTTGTGAGAGTCGCTTCCTCTATTTCAGGCAATTAACGCCTTCGTCTTTTTTTCATTATTCGGTCTTCGGTTTTTGGTTTCAGTTTCAGTTTCACTCTGAATCTGAGACTGAGGTTCCAATAGCACGGCATGGTATAGTATACTATGACCATCTTTTGTCTTTCGACCTTGAGCGGGGGAGGGGGGCGTTCAATGACCGGCACTGTCCAGTTAGCTTTATGCATATTGATCCGCCTTTCGATCGAGATTTATGCCAAGACAATGACAAGCCTCTGTTTGGCTTTTGATTGGCCCTAATTCGATCGTCTCCGGATGACAGCACTTTATGATCACTTTCCAAAATCCCAGGCTACTAAAAAATAAGATATCGCCCCTAATTGATCTTCTCTTTATGATCTTAAGTTTCTTAATGATTTAATGGGGTGTTAAATATGAATACTGAAAGTGTTAATAATATTTTTGTAGCTATTCGATTTTTGACCTTTTAAAATATCAAAAATAACACAAGAATTCAATTGACCTGGGATGATAGAAATCTAATTTACTAATGTAATTAATGCATTGTATATATAAATTTATATATATTTTTGTATTATTATACATTTGTTACATTTATTACATCCACTTAGCAATTAAAACTGAATCGAAAGATGACAGCTGTTCCAGCTAAAACCCTTATCGATTTCTGTATAGAATGGTGGGCTGAACGCATGTATTCTGTACTTAAACTTGACCTCATTTTGTCCAGAGGACAAGGACGGCGATTCCTTTATGAACGGGGCACGTCGGAAGGTAAAGGTCTGCTCGGCGGCAATTACGGCGATTATCAGCCAAAAGATACACGGCTGTGACAGTCCGGCAATTACCACGTTTCAACTGGCGAGCAGAACTGGGGTCCGCAGAAGCCGCGTTGAGGGGGGATTACGACTTGTTATTGTGGCTTTTAAGAACCAGCCTTTTCATCTGCAGCGTGACATTCAAAATGCAAACGAACGAACACCTCGAAACCAGTTTCGGATGCGTCCAAGTGAAGGGCTTCACCACAAAAAAGATAAAATTAAAAAAAAAAATTAAAAGAAAAAGAAAAAACAACGGCTATCCAAAAACAGGAGATCGTTGATTGATGATCTGATCTGTGGACTCAAGACACGCCTGTTGACGCTCGAGATTTTAGTGGACACATCAAAGTTCAAACTTTGACCAAGGTACACAGAAACATTCCCCGGGGTTTAACGGCCCCCAAAGCGCCACAGTGAAACCTCCAACACGCGGGTCACAATTTGCCAAATAAAACTTCAGTTATATAGCCTTTGAATTACATGCACTTATATCGTTAAACATTTTGGAAAAGGGTTTTAATTCGTTGGGGATCATAAAAAGCGATTCGGGCTTTAGGTTTTCATCTGCACGTTTTTATCCACTCTAATTTAAATTTTTACTTAGGAATTATGAATGTGATTAAAGATTTTCAAAAAAAGTTTATGAAAATAATCAGACCTACAGGATAGAATTCTTGGGGTTGAAAAAGATCATGCATCATAAATATAAATACTAGAGATCAAAGGTACTTAGTTTCTTGACCGCAATTGTGGGTAGTCTAAGCCCATAAGAAGTTTGACTGTAAGCTCAGACGATTTGATCCGATGTTGATCTCTTTCTGCTGAGTGACGGCTTAAAGCCAAAGTTATAGTGTCGAGGGGCGAGCACAAAAGATCTATAAACGGTTTAAGCATCTGTTTATTATTTTTTTTCCGAATTTATTTGGGAGTTGGGTCATTGTACTTGAGGTCTATAAACACTCCGTTGGAATTGCAAGTAAGCGAACTCGATTCGCTTTTGATTTTAAATTTGTTGTTTTCGTTTTCTTTTGCACTGGGGCGATGAAAAGATCGAAAATCGAAAGACTGGCTTATTATGCCATGAAATTAAAAAGCCAAAAAGCAAAAGCATTGACATTGAAAATTATGCGAACAACAGAGATCCAATATGTTTTAAAAAAAGAAACCAAAAAAAAGAGAAGATGCTTTATTATTATGTGTTTACACAGAGTCACTTGCGTTCACCGATAGAATGGATTGAAATGGAATGGTGTGGTAATTGATTACCAATTGTTGTCACTTGTCGGTGCGAATTATTAATGCGAATTGCGATTGATGGAGTCCATAAATAACCATAAATAACATCGAATTGATCTGCGGGCGAAACAATTCGCGAACGGAGTGACAGCCAAGTTCAACCGATGACAAGGGGGCAAGGCTCCGCCTCTGACTTTTCCCAGGGGCGCAGTCCGATTATTTGCAGGGGGTATACTGATAATGTCTCAATAGCATGTCAGAAATAATAGTTTCACATGTGTCTCTGTCTTTCGGACACATGTTTTTACTGTTTATGAGATTTATTTCCATTCCATTTCAAGACTAACCTTTTTAAACCCTAATCAATCATGTATTTAGATTTATATTTTATTGTTCCCACGAAGAATGTTATATACTGTTGTTTGAAATATTTACCCAAATTAGTATGTTGTTAATATTTCTTGAATTTGCTAAATCATCTATAAATTCAGCTTGGAAGTAAGGTAAAGCTGTGAAATAAAAATCCCCTTTTTCCATATTTAAAAGGCTTGTTAATTATCCTAAACCCCCTTATTTAGCAGTTTTATGATAATGAATCTACCAAACTTTAAGGGAAATAATTTTTCTTCTTTAATTATACGATATTATGATGTTTGGGGGATATTAAAAAGCAAGCATTTGCAAACAAGACAAATTACGAGATTAGGATATAAAGAAAATTATATAAAAAAAAAAAAACTGGAGTAATCTTAAAACTTATTGAGAAACAGTTATGGACGTTACACTCACATATAAACCCATGCTCTTGATCCAAAGTTCTCACGCTCCCCTCTTCTCTCATCCCTTTGCACCTCTCTTCGCCCCAGTTGCAGTGCTCTCTCCCCCTGCCCCCTGCCCTCTTTCCTCCCACGCACAGTGGGAACAAGTGAACAATTGTGCAAACAACATAAATAATACTTACATTTAACAATCGGGCGCAAGGTGTCATCATTAATTATTCTCTCGCCTTACAAGCTGAGTGGAACGTGATGGGTAAAATTGTTCCTTGGCCTGGCATTAAAAAAAAGTAACCAAATAATAACGTAAAGTAAACGCCAAGCAAACAGAAGAGAGAAGAATCAAGTTGGCGTCATAAATTGTCGTTATTTTTTGTCTGATTTTTTTCTATTTTTTCTATTTTGACTAATTAACAGAGCCGGCCTGGCCGGTGACCTTCACCTTTTGCGAGTTTGGCCAACAGCAAAGGTAGCAGAGGAAGGCAAAGAATTGGTAACAAGCTGACGCCTCCACCTTCAACTGACCCACTAAAAAAAAAAGAGCGGCGCCGCTCTTCCTGGCTGTTTATAATTTTTTTTTACAATTCAAAAATATTTTTTTTTTTTCGTTTTGCCTGAAGAGCGGGTCTTGGGGTAGGTCACTATCTCGGGGTCTCCCCCTCCCCCTCCTCCTCCTCCTCCTCACCAACTTTATACCGTTCGTTCGTAAGCCATTGCCTTTTATTTTGCAAATTGTTTTGCCCGTCTTCGTTTTTTTATCTTTGCCCACGATCATTTGTTTTGCGCTGCCTTTTGTTTTGATCGTTGGTTTTACAGTGGTACGAAATGACAATCAATCAATCAATTGCAGATTACAAATTATATTTCAAACAGAAGGATCTAAAATATTATACAAAATTATTGTGAAAACCTTAAACAATTTTTTCCAATGTTCTAGAACTGTTCAGATCTTAAATATTCCTAACATGCATATTTGAACTTAATTTATTTTCTTAGAAAATAAACGAAAATTTTATTTTTTATAAGGAATTTACCAAAGTTACACTTGAAATTCCACTTGTAGGAATGTATTTTCGGTTCACTGTATCTGCAGCATAACAAGACGGCATAAAAATGATAATTTGAGCATATAAAATAAGTGATTATCATAACAAAATGTCAAGTTTTGTTATTCATACATGTAGATGATATTGATAGAGCTTTGAGATGATATCTGCCTAATGATTCATATGATCTTCAATGTGACAATATTGTCCAGACAATATATGGATTGCAAGTTATGGACCCACGAACCACTGTGCGCAGTTATGGATATTTGATTCTGTTTGTGGCCAGAGGTCATATACGCGGTCCATAGAAATGCAAAAAGCGAGTTGCGGGCGATCGGATCGGCACTCTGCTGTTAATGATGGCCCACATATCATACCATATACCCTCATGCCATGTCGCCTCATTATCGCGCCGTCAGTTCGGCCAAGCAGATCTCGCACCGGATCGGTCACGCCCCTTCCTTCTCTGAAGCCCAAAAGATATATTCGATCGTACATATATCTGAAATCCGAACCCCCGAATCTTCTTCTTTCTTTCCGATATCAGTGGGCGCCATGAGGGAACCGCTGCCCGTGGCGGTGGTGATGGTGGTGCTGCTCCTGTGGTTCGGCTCGGCGGTGCCACCCACTTCTGGATCGGCGGTGCTCATCTCCGACATGACCATGAGCGTTATGGTGGAGCTATCCTCCCGCCATCCCTTCTGCAAGATGCACACCGATCGGTGAGTCTACCAAAAAATTATAATTATTATAAATTGATAGTTTAGTTTGGTCAGATTATCTCTAAAATCAAAGAATTTATGCATTCTTAAAGATAGTTTCAAACTTATACTTAAATTGTAAACTCAAATTTGTTAATTTTTAAGTAGTACATTTAAAGTCTTTACTCGTAGCGTTAGGATATACATAAATAAATTTAATTAAATAATATTATACTATTAAATGGTGTTATACGTAATGAAAATGAGATTTTGCTTTGAGACCATAAAGAATATCTTAACTTAATTTAAAATAAATAAAATAATGTACATTTGTTAACATATTATTTGGTTTTAGCAAAGAGATATAAACACCTCTTAGAACACCTCCAGAACCTTTTACGGATTATAAAGAATTTTAAAAGTATTTTAACAAGTTTTAATCGGAGACGACCCTTTTAAACTTGTTGAAATACTTTTAAAATTCTTTATAATCCACAAAAAGGTTCTGTATTTCATTTGCTAATATCTTATCATAATATATAATATATCTTATAATATATATAATATATCTTATAATAATATATATCTAATATATCTTATCAATATCTAATAACTCATATTAACTGAAATAAATAAACATTATCCATTATCATAATAGTAATAGATCACAATGATATAAAGTATGTTTTTTAGCTGATAGAACTAATCATTATCCCTGTATCTTCTCCACCAGCGGCGATATCCAGCGGATGTTGCTGCAGTCGGATCCGCGTCGCATCCGCCAGGTGCCGCGGGAATCGGTGATGGAGCTGGAGGAGGTGTGCCGCCGGCAGGGATCCTACGGCCACGAGTTCCGCGGCGGACTGGGCTTCATCTATCCGGGCACCAAGTGGTGCGGTCCGGGCACGGCGGCCACCAGCTACGACGACCTGGGCGCTCATTCTCGCGAGGATCGCTGCTGTCGGGAGCACGACATGTGTCCGGATGTCCTCAATGTGGGCGAATGCCGCCGGGGACTGTGCAATCGGGGGACCTTCACCAGGAGCCACTGCGATTGCGATGCTCGATTCCGGCGCTGCCTGCAGGCGGCCAACACGGAGACGGCCAACACGTTGGGCGCCATATTCTACAATGTGGTGCAGGTGACGTGCTTCCAGGAGCGGAGTCCCTGCTCGGCGCACCAGAGGTTCGAGGACTTCTACTACCGCACCGATCACTGTCCGGCGGAGTTCCGGCAGGCGGATCTCTACGTGCCGCCGCACGGGGACAATCTGATAGCCAAGATCCTGGCCCATCCGCAGGGTCGGGCCCTGGCCGCTCCATCCTGGTCGACGCCCGCCAAGTCGACGGCCCGCCGGTGGGGCGTTAAGTTGGCCAGCGTCGGCTTGGCGGCCGTGAATATCCTGCGGGAGGTGGTGCAGCGACCCCGACTCCTGTGGGACAGCCTCCAGGCGCCGGTCAACCGGGAGCTCCCGCCTGCCGCCGGATATCAGGAGCAGGGCTATCGCTACGAGCGGCCCGGGCCGTCGTCCTACGGTGGATACGGTGGCCACTACAGTAGTCGCGGCTACGGGGGCTTCGATTCCACTTGGAGCTAATGGCAAGGGTTGCGAAAGCCCCCGTCCAAGACTGTTCCCCGCTTGGATGGGTCGATTTCTTTGGTATCCAAACACATTTGGCGGTGGGAGGAAAGTCCAGGGAAAATTATAATAGTGTTAGGATGGCAAAAAAGGGGTTTTAGGGCTTTATTTTTGGGGTTTAAAGTAAAATGCGGGTTTATAGCATAGCTAATATCATGTTAAATCTAAAATCTTATTGTTTTCCGGGTTTTTAGAGTCAGATAACTTTTGCCAAAGAAAACACTAAATTACATTGACCACATATCACCCATTTACTTCCAGATTGCCTTAAGACAAAAGACGTGATTTCCAAGTTAATGACGCAGATATATTCACTTTATCCTGCTTTATATTCTGTTGAAGTTTCTTTATTAAGGTGTTTATTATTCTGGAAAGGAAAAGTTTCATTATCATAGTTTAACCATCTTCGTGTGAATCGAGAATAAGTCGTATTGTTCCCATACAATACGCATTTAAATTAAAACCTATAAATGGGTTTTTCGCAAGACTCCCTTTGTGAGCAATTGAGTGATATAGGTTTTTAAGGGGAATACAATTTATGTTTTAAAAAACTTTTTTGATTTTAGCAGGAGTTTTAAAAAGGATGTTGGAATTTTTTTAACATATGTAGCATATGTGTTATATGAAAGTATTAGATTAAATCATAAAAATCAGTAAAATATCACATAGGATACCCTCCGCCCGGCAAATTGTTTGATAGACCAAAAATCGACTCACCCTACTGTTCCCGTTTAGTATTAGTAGTCATAAGTTGCCGGTTCGGCTCCGCTAGGGAGCCCTAGTCCTAGCCACCTAGCTGCATGTGCGATTGCCATTAATGTTCTGCATGTCCCGTGTTCACTAGTTAACTAGTTCACCTGTAGTCACCATAGTCACCCATAGCTGTGCTATACAAATAAACTCACTGAGAATCGCATGCCTACGCTCTTCCCTTTCCGGTTATCCGATCCAATCCGATTCGATTCGACTCGATTAGAGCCGGATACAATCAAACGGAGCAGGAGGCCATCTGCGCCCAGTGGCAGTATCAGCCGTCGGAGAAGTATGTGCCCAGCCAGCCGAGAACCTCCTCCTAGGCATCCTAGGCAGAGACGTTGACGACCTGGACCAGCTCACGGACTCATGGAAACGGTTACAAATCTACAAGGCATTAGATTATCCACTAGCTGTAGTTATCCTCGATTGCAATTCTCAAACCAAAGATCATAAACAGCCGCACGAAACTAGATGGCGAAAATATAAATATATATTTTCATATATTGAACGCATACAAAACAGATCTATATATATACACACGCGAAACGTACATATAAATAAATATATTTACCAAGATCAGAGTAATGGAATGTTTTTCTTGCGCCCAAAAGTATTTAAGTGGTTTGTGGTTTTCATGGCATATTTTTTGGGATCGGTGATAATCCATAACCAAATACTCCTCTAAAGGTTTTTACTTTCTTAATTAATAACCACCCATTGAATCTCTCGATTATCATTGTACTTTAATGTCCTTCTTGATCTTTATCATTGTAATAAAGAACTTCCCTATTCGACTTTATTTGCGTAATCTTTTCTCTTTCTGGTTGTTAACTTTTCTCGTCGTTTACAATTAATAAAAAAGTATCTTAAATACAAAGTTTTTCTGTGTTTTTGGGGGGTATGTGTATAAGCCGACTACTCGACCGAAATCATATTCTCAGGGCCAACAGACCTACGTAGTTCGTCTTATCAGGGCGAACTTTACAAACTGAAATTCATCATAATATAAAAAAGGGTTACGGGATTACTGTATGTCCAGCTGCTCCTTTAGGCACGTAGGGCCACAAACTGTTGGAACACCTCCAATATGTGTGTGTCCAGGTCGGATGTGAATAGCAGTGTTTCCAATGTGCTGCTGTACTTCTGAACTTGTTCATGATGCTGCAAGGCGAAAGCCAGTGATTAATACAGGATATAGACGCTCAGGAGAAGCTCGATTACCATGAGGAAGACCTGTTGCAGGCGCCCAATGGTCCAGCGGTACCAGTCCGTATCCGGATCGCGTCCGTCCGTATCGGAGCGCAGCAGATGCTCGGAGAGAATCATGATGAATCTCTGGAAGACGATGAGGAACAGACGCTTCTGGTTCACATTCGCCGCCTCCAATTTCTCCTCCATGCGCTCAACCACCTGTAGGTTATAAATAAGTTTAGATAGGGGAACATATGAGTGAACAGCTTGATCCCACCTCCTCTGAGGGTTTGTCAGCATGTGTGATGGGCTTCTTCCTTTTATGCGACGAATCATCCTCCGAATCGCTGGACGAAGAGTCCGCCTTTGCTAGCTTGTCCTTGGCCTCACTCAATTCGGAATCTACGCAAAAAACATGTATGAAATTAAATATTCTTGAAAGTAAACCAAACAGAACTCACTCAGCTTGATCACATGCTTGTTCATCTTCTTGATCGTCAGGTGGAGAATCTCCCAGAGATACATTTTGGTAAACTCGCCGGTCATCTCCTTGGAGAAGATCCACGTGGCCACCGCCGAGCAGTCGACGATCTGCAGTTTGAGCAGCTTATCGATGAGGACCACCATCATCTGCTGGTGCGAGGACCACAGCTCGAAGATGTTGTGCAGGATGCAGATCTGTGCCTCCTCCGTTTCGGCCAGGGCGCGGAACACCGAATGGAACTTGGAAATGGCCGCAAAGCTGTGCGAGAACGACTTGGAGCCCAGGTTCAGCAGCGTCTGGACGAAGACATCGATTTTCAGGGCATTAAAGCTGCCGTCGGACATCTCCTCGCCGCTGTAGCCGCTGCTCGGTATGTCCTTCAGGATGTTCACCACCTCCTCGGGCGTGCACTTCTGCCGGATGGCCACCACCAGTTGATGGGCCACCGTTGTACCGGGCAAACTTGCTGTTTTGCGAGGGAGAAAGGGGGAAAAGCGGAGAGATTCAGTGAGGAAATGATTCAGATAATTTGTTTACATGCTGCTGCCCTGGGTTTTTCGGGGAATATTGGTTTTAAGATGAGGTTAAGATGGTATTGCCATCTCCTTCTAATTCAGTAGTTAGAATTTATTTAATTTATAACCTCTTAGGGAACCCATATAGGTTTTAGGTAATATTTTATTACTACTTTACCAAGAAAGCGGGGAAAATGCATATTTTGAGATGGTATAGATTATATCCCCAATTACTGATATTACAAGAGACTCTTTCGATATATTTCCTGTTTTCAATAAAGAACCCGATCGTCGCTAGACCCACAACCATGTGCGATTAGGTGACACTTTCGTTGCAATTCGCATTTCATTGCTTGGTTATGTGGTTCATGGCGTGGAACCAAGCGGCACCACTCCACATCGCAGCCCAAGTATACAACACCACCGACTAAATCCACTTGAGCTCTAGGTGAGCTCTGCGTGGTGCGTTACTAATGACGGTTGTGCTCCAGCTCCAGCATTTCCCCGCCTGCCACCCGATTCCATGCAGTTTATTGGCACTTACGTCAATTATGTCAAAGTGGAGATCGGATCGGGAAGGGTCTCTTCTCGGGGGAAACTAAGCTAATTATGCGGCCATTTGGCAAGCCAATGTATTGGCAAATAGGCAATTCATTTGCCCAATCCATTAACTGATTCCCACCTGGGGTGGTTGGGGAAAATAGCAAATTAATTAAATTAATTTTATTATAAAACTCAACAGGTAACAGTTATCCTTTGAGTTTTACTTTACAAATCAGAAAATAACTGTTAATATGTGCTTTTTAAAATAAAACTCATAACAGTTACAGTCTCTAGAAAAAATATACCATGAATAATTTCAAACTGGTTATTATAATATATCATTTTAAAAATACCAAACTCAGAAAACTCAGGATGGATTTACCAAACAAAAGTGCAAAAATTCTTCACGTTTATTTTTTGAAGCACTCTTCAAAACCTTCCTATGGGCTGCTTTAACCTTTAGTTCGAAACCCCAAGAGTTGCAACGATCTCTAGGGGTTGGGAGCCTGCTTGTGTCAAGATCATGCGATGGTTTTTGTTTTGCAGGCAGTGGAAAAATTCGCACATATTCGGGGCTTATAATAATAGCAACATATATGTACGGCTCGTTCCCCCCAAACAGCAGAAACACCCCAAACACCCCGACTATCCATGCCATCGCCTCCAAATAACTTCACTTAAAAGCCAGAATTAAAGATGTTTTCACGGGAATCTGATTTTCAGCTCAAATTGAGCGTATCCAAAAGGGGAAGTACTTTCGTAGTTCAATGTTGACGAGTGGGTTGGGTTGGGTTTATCTTATCTACCAGGTCATCGCGAGTTCGGAACAGGAAAGGCAGAGCAGAGAACCCCGGCAAGGTGAAATCGCCATACGGAACCGCCAGAAGAGAACGCCAAGAGCGAGGGATTCCAAGGGGGAGGGCATCGTCGAAAGGGAAACTCCAGCCAAGCGAACCACAACTCATATCTCAATGGAAATCTAAGGCAGAGTTTTGGGCTTAAACGGAGGCTATAGCGATAGCCAAATTGAAATCAAACTCAAGAAGCACAAAAAGATCTATCGTTATTATAATGGTGAAATATGCTATACCCTCTTATGTTTTGAGGTTTTTATAATTAAATGATTATAATTCAAAGAGAATTTAGTTATATTTGCACAGAAAAAAATATCGATATGAAATGGGATCAATTCTGCCTTATATTCTATTTCATATCAATAAAAAGCCGATATGATTTATGTCAAGTTTATGATTCAACCATATCAATATGATATTTTATCAGTTCATATAAAATACCAAATGTAGTAATGTAAAATAAGATAAACACAATCTTTAATCATATCAAAATGATATGAATAGCTTGATCTTTAAAAAATATAAAGTTGACCAGTATCAATCTGATCTTTTGTTATTTTTTTCCTGTGTGGGATATAATAAACCCTATTAAACCATATTGTACGGAAACCATAGGTATTATAGGTATTACAAAGCTTTTAAGAAGTAATATTGTAATATTGTAAAAAAATTATGAAATTCTGAGGTTTTTGTTCAAGAACTTCGATCCTTCGTACTTGTTTAATGGTTTTCGAGAGGTATTTGAAATATGACCAACTTCCCAGTGGCTTTTAGAGACTGCCATTGTTTAGGAGGGTATCCAGACGTGCTCCACATCCACACACATGCTGGATGTGTGTGTTGGTGGTCCGCCCTCCAACCGAGAGTGTTGCATAAATGCCTCCGATTCCGACTACTCCAGCTGCGACTGCGACTATGGGCTATGGACTCCACTATGCAAAAAGCCAGAGAAGCTAACGAAAAGCACACACACATCGTCGGCTGCAGATTGCGCAAAAAGCCTCCGCCGCCGGCGACGCATCGCTTGGCTGCCCCAACGAAAGCAGTGGATGGATGGAGTTGGCTGATGGTTGATGGCTGATGGCCACAGAAGCTACCAAAGCTACCAAAGAAGCCGCCTCTCCAGACGTCATCGTGGATTATTAGCGAGCGCAACTGGCGGACGCGTTTCAGTCGCGTTTTCAAGCGCGCGCAGCTCAAACGCATCTTGGAAAATCGCTGCCGCATTCGTTTACTAATTTTCCGTTTGTGTTTCTGTGACTGCTTTTTGTTTTGTGTTGATATTTATTTTCTGATGTGCTATTAGCCCAAACAATGAGGAATCTCTGTTGGCTTCTTGCTGTTCCCATGGCAATCGTAAGTGCAGGCAAATCATCGAGAAAACAGCTGGGAAAACAGGAATCTTTAATTTGGTTAAGAATCCAAAATATTTAATTTAAAAAAAAAAAATCGTTGTGATATTTTAATTGGTGATCTTCCAGTGGTCTTCCTTTTGTAAATTATAGATTTTTAATTTGGTTAAGAATCCAAAATATTTAATTTAAAAAAAAATCGTTGTGATATTTTAATAGTAGTGATATTCCATAGTGATATTCTATGGAATATACATATTATAATAATACCTATAATACTTTTCTTTTAAATGTGCAGCTTTACTTAATCAAATAAAAAAGTTGGAATATTTTTGGAATTTTCAATTGAAGAAGACTTTAAGTGCAATTTAAAAAGAAAGTATTTAGGGATTTCCATAGACTGGTTAAAATAAAATTGTTGATCTACTTAAAGATCACTTTCTGGTTGTTTTTACATTAATACCCCTCGTTTTTAGCTGACCTAAAATGAATATGATATTTAAAAATGTTTTTATGGTATTGAAGAAGTGCAATTTAAAAAGAAAGTATTTAGGGATTTCCATAGAATGTTTAAAATAAAAGTGTTGATCTGCTTAAGGATCACTTTCTGGTTGTTTTTACATTACTAAAAAATATTTAGGGATTTCCATAGACTGTTTACAATAAAAGAATTGATCTGCTTGAAGATCACTTTCTCGTTGTTTTTACATTAATACCCCTCGTTTTTAGCTGCCCCTGGGCTCCGCCATTGTGGGTGCTGGACGGGATTTCCTGCTGACGCCCAAGCAGGGACATCAGCTGACGGGCAAGCGGATCTTCTACGAGGAGCCGGCGGAGGAAAGGACCCCAAACCAGAGGCGCAATCCCTTGGAGCGTCCTTGGGAGCGAACTTTGAAGCATGTCACGTATGTGACCCTCTTCACCGACTCGGCCGTTGGCGCAGCAGCTGGCAACCTGAGGTAAGTTGGCCCAAATGGGCTCCCCATATCATCCTCATATAAAAGCCAAGTTGATGCTCGGGCAGTCAGCTGCATGAGTATCACGACTTCCTGCAGACTCCCTATGTGCCGGCGGATAACCAGGGCGGAGCTGCCACTGGAGGAGCGCCAACGATGCGCTTCGGCGACATTGTCACCCTGGCCAAGGGCTACTTGGAGCAGCTGCCGGGAAATGCGGGAAATGCCTCCTATCGCTTCCTCGAGGGCGCCGCCTCGAAACCCAACCAGCGGCGCGCTCTGTGGCAGGTGCAGCGCATCCGGCATCGCGACGGCGACCAGGGTCGCCACTACCACTACGAGATGAAGTTCAGTGTGACGCCGCTGGACGCGAAGGCCTGGCAGCCGCACCAGCCGATGAGCTACATCCAGAAGGAGTCCGACTATCCTGGCAGCTTTGGGCGTTTGGCCCACGATCAGGGCTTCCTGGCGCAGAGACGTCAGGATAGGGAGAGGCATGCAGCCGAGCAGCCGCAGGCCACCTTTGTCCATGGCATCTTTCAGCCGGCTCCTCCTCCGCCGAAGCTGAACATCGGTGAGTATCTAAAGGGTGCCGTGGCTCAGGGGAGTCCCAAGCTTGAGCTCTTTCCGGGCCTCTTTAATCTGGGACTGCGTCCGAACTATGTGGCCCCGACGACCTTTCGTCCCAACTATCCGGCTGCCTTGAAATTCGTCCCGCATGCGGAATTGGAGAGGTTTCCCAGCAGCCACAACGGTGATGTTGGTCCGGTGGCGAGTCTTGGTGAAGTGGCTGCCACGCCGGGCGCCGTGACGCATCATTTCCATCACCATTTCTATGTGGCTCCCGGTGCGGAGCCAGAGTTGGGTGCATACCATCGATTGCCCGGCTCCTCCTCCGCCGCTCCTCCTGAACTGACCACGCCGTCTAGCCAGTCGGTCGCCAGTTTCTATCCCCACCATCAGACAGTCCAGTTTCCCAGCTCGAATTCGGGCTCATCGGAATCTCTGGAGGAGCAGGAGCAGGATCTGCTGCTGCGCACACCGCAGATCTATGGGCAGGCCTCCAAGTACCAGACGGCCAAACGGCTGCCGCCCCTGCTGATCTATGCGGGCGGCAGTCCGGGCGACGAGGACAAGTCCTTTGTGCACAGCGAGCCGCTGGAGGAGACCGTCTATCGCTATTCCGAGCCGGATCCCCTGTATGTGCACCAGAATCCCATCGATGTGCTGCAGCAGGAACAGGAAAGTGATCAGGAACCCGAACCACTGGTCACCACTGCAGCGTCGACTACCCAAGAGCCCAGCCCACCGACCACTGAAGCCACAACCACCGAGCGAAGCACTCAGGTGATACCCACAACGGGCGCCAGTTTCGTGTCCACCTCCACGCACTTCAGTCCCCTCCGCTCCGTCAGCAGGTATCGAACTACACCGAAGATAACTGCGGGTCGCTCGACCACCACCACCACGACGACCAGCACGGAGCCACCGGTGAGCAAGTGGGCCAAGCGGCGCAAGGAGCAGGACAGCAAGGCCAAGAGCAGTCTGCGCCACGAGGCCTTCGTCAGCACCACTTCGACCACGAGCACCACCAGCAGCACCTCCTCCACCACAACGACTACTCAGACTCCACCTCCAACTACCAGTGCAGCCACTCCACCACCTGCTCCGCCCAGGGAAGTGGTGGAGGTGCTCACCCAGAAGTCGGTCAGCCGATCGGTGAGCATCAAGGTGGGCGAGAACGGCGATGAGATACCCATCATCGTGGACGACGAGGAGAACGAGGTGAAGCCCATACAATAATAATCCTATGCGTAAGCCTAGTCGTAAGCAGACCTAATCCCCGAATAAACTCAAGTAATCCCGGCCAGACTCACCTGCCTCCTCGTTGGCGTACTTGTAATTGGGCACGGGCGTCATGGGAATCAGCTTGGCGTACGTCGTGGGCATCATCTCGGTGATGCGCTGGTGATACGAAAGGCTGCAGAATACAAATATACAGAAATAAGTTCAGGGGATTCTGCATTCAAAGAAGGCACCACCACCCACCGCAGGCACTTCTGCAGCACCTCCTGGATGAACTTGGGCCGCGGATGCTCGCCGTCGAGCAGCAGGCAGCTGTCCCACTCGTCCCAGGACCACGTGAACTTGAAGTTGCTCAGATGGTAGGAGAACCAGTTGACGAAGCGGTCGAAGCACGAGGTGTTCATCGAGTCGATGCGCATGAACAGGATCTCGGTGGCCTGGGCGAGGACCTGGGGCAGCGTGGCCGGCTGCAGCTTGCACAGCTCGATCAGTATGGAGCCGTAGCAGATGTCCAGGTAGCGCGGCGTGGGCATGTGGAAGAGCTCGGCGAAGATCACCTCGACGATGCAGTACTCCAGCGGGATCTTGTGCTTGAACGGAAAGCTGAGCAGCTGGGCGGCGCAGTCCTTGCGCTCGTGGTGGTAGGTCTCGATAATGTGGTGCAGATGCTCCTCGATCAGGAAGCGCTCGATCGAATGGGCGCCGGGCAGATTGGGCCCGTCGGGGCAGTCGGTGTAGTCGAACATGCGGTAGACCACCCAGGGCATGGGGTACTCAAAGTTGTCGTGGTGCGGCGGCGGCACAATCGCCGGCAGATTGTGCTGCAGGGCCTCGCAGAGAATCGAGTCGAAGACCAGGTAGGGTCGCGGTATGTGCTTCTCGGCCCAGTTGTCCTGGCGCAGCTTGCGGATCTGGGCCCACAGGCAGTCGAGGTACTCCTCCTGCGGATGCGGCGCATCCGAGGACCACACCCGCAGCGCATTGTGGTGCTTCTTGGAGCGCTTGTTCAGATAGACCTCGATGCGCAGCAGCAGCGACTCCAGGGCCGACTCCTTCTTCTCGTACAGATCGCGACCCACCCAGGGCAGCGTGGACAGCACCGCGAAGACGAACCAATCGCGACGCACCTGGGGCACTGTGTCCTCGTTGGACACGTCGATCATGGTGTCCAGCAGCTGCAGCAGACTGGTGGCCGAGATGACGTGGCAGTTGACCAGGTCGGCCAGGAAGCGCAGCGAGTAGCGGGCGGCGTCCCAGCGGCAGAGCTTGAGCGACTCCTTGAACGTCTTCACCATGTGATCGACGAACTCGCCGCCGAATTTGTAGTTCTTGGCATTCAGCAGACCCACCAGCGTGGTGTAGACGGTGCACTTCTCGGGCATTCGCACGGCGCAGTCGGACAGGATGCGCAGGATCTTCAGGCGGAAGGTGCCCAGGTCGGCCTCCAGCACGGAGACGAGGCCCTCCAGGTTGGACTCCACGGAGGAGGTGCTCCGCTCGCCCACGCGCAGAATCAGCGACTCCAGGCGGTCCTCGATCTCCTGGTTCTCGGACACGCGTCTGCGCTTGTTGCGCCGGTGATCTGCAAGGGATTTCTCCTCAGTCTTGGAACTATTTCGCTAATTATATCGATTTCCACTTACCGTAGCCCTCATCCTCCGTGTCGTGTGCCCTCCTGCGACTCATCTTGCCCCGAATTCGTTGCGAACCTCTTGAAACACCGGCACACTAAAGCACGCTGCTGCTGGCGGAGCACCGCTCGAACTGGACTCTTCCGGCGATCCTGGACAGGATTCGGTTGGCTGGCAATCCTTGCCGGTGCGCAATCTCTTCCTTTGGCGAGTGCCAATTGACGTGCCAACTTTCGAAACGCCTTTGCGACAATTTTCACGAAAAAAACGCGATGCTTCTTTTTTTGCCAGGCCAGCGATTGGCGGGTTTATCGATAACAGCGATGCGCTGCATCGCGGTCAGGGGTGGGGCGAAAGGGGATTGGGGTTGTGAGCCCCCCTATAATGGATACGGTGAATAAATGAAGTTTTTCCTATATGGATATTTTAAACAATTGTATGTTTATTACTATCATTGTATTAAAATTATGTATTAAATGAATTGAAAATTAAAGTCGTAATGTAAAACAGTCCAAATTTCTAATTAAAACTAATATTACCAGGTTTTATGTTGATTTAATATACATATATTTAAGGAAGTATAATCTAATCAAATCAATAACTATACCTCCCGTATCCCCCATTTAACTAAGTTGTTTTTCGCACTAATTGGAAAATGCAGGTAAATATATGTATATTTTGTTTAATGTGTAAGCTCGAACTTTTTTTTTCATTTTAGTTTTTCAATAAACTGCTGCTTTATTTTTTGACAATTGAATGTAATAATTTAGCAAATCAACGGTTTAGGGAATGCCCCACATAATTACCAAGCAATCCAGAACCCCTTTTGGAGCCGCCACTGACCACCTATCGATACCAACTGCGGTAATCGTATCACGACGCGGGCTCTTTGTTGCACCTATCGATAGCCCTCTCACAGTTTAATGATCCAGTTAGCGAAGTGCAACCAATATGCGCTTTTTATCCATTTTGCCACTGTGCCTTAGCCTCCTGGCGATCCTGCCCCGGCCCCTCGAGGCCCTGGAGCCCCTGACCATGGGCGCCATCAGTATCGGGGCCCTGGGACTGGGCACCTACTTCAAGGAGCACACCTATTGCCGGTTTGCCGAGTGCTGCGATGACCGCAGCATTCCGGCGCACACGAACAGTGAGTATTGCCTGTCCACATCTGTGTGTGTGCGTGCGTTCACATAAAGTGGGTATTCCCCGGCAGGTTTGCAAGCCTCCCTGTCGCACCTCCTCTTCGGGCAGCACATTGTGGCCCAGCATGTCGTGCCGGCCATCAAGGCGCACGTCGGCAGGCACAGCAGCTCGCGGAAGCCGCTGGTCATGAGCTTCCACGGACAGCCGGGGACGGGCAAGAACTTCGTGGCCGACCTGATTGCCCAGGCACTGTACTTGGAGGGCTCCAAGTCGAGCTACGTGGCCAAGTACCTCGGGCAGGCGGACTTCCCCCAGGCGGAACGGGTCGGCGAGTACAAGGCGCGGATCAACCGGGAGGTGCGCCAGCACCTGCGCGCCTGCCCGCGATCCCTGTTCATCTTCGACGAGGTGGACAAGATGCCCAGCGGAGTCTTCGACACGCTCACCTCGCTGGTCGACTACAATGCCTTTGCCGATGGCACGGACAACACCAAGGCCATCTTCATCTTTCTCTCGAACACGGCCGGCAGTCATATAGCCGATCATCTGGGCAACCTGATGAGGGGTGGCAAGCTGCGCGAGGACACGCGCCTGAGTGACTTCGAGCCGTTGCTGAAGAAGGCCGCCTACAATCTGGATGGCGGGCTCAAGAAGACCACCTTGATCGAGGCCCATGTCATCGATCACTACATTCCGTTTTTGCCCATGGAAAAGGCGCATGTGGTCAAGTGCCTGGAGGCGGAGTTCCGTAGGTGGCATCGCGATCCCAATGCCGCGATCATCGACGAAATCCTCAGCTCCTCCATAAGCTACGATCGCACGCACGGCCTGTTCGCCATCTCGGGCTGCAAGACGCTGGAGAAGAAGGTGGCCATGGCCATTAATTAGGGAACCACCAGTCCAAACAACTGTGATGCCTTCTACACAATTTGTTTTTGTATTTTTTGAAAATATTTTAAGGAATAAAGTGAACAGGCATTTAACTACCAGGGATTCAGCCACTTGAGGCGGGCGTCTTTGCGCAGCAGATCGGTGTCCAGTCGCTTGGGCTGCTCATCGTAGTCCTGGCGGGCTGCCAGGCGGCTCTCGATGGGCCCCAGGTCCTTGGTGACCAGGCACTCGCCGTTCTCCTTGAGTATCGTATGCCGGACGTCCTGGGCGGTGGGCTCGCCGTAGGGAAACGTCACCGGGGTGACCTTTACCAGGTGCTTGATCTTCCACAGGCGGGCGTTGTTCTCCGGGATGTTCTTGACCACCGTGAAGTCGCTCTGCTTGCCATCGAGTCCCAGATCCTTGAGGATTCGCTTCTCCCAGTACGGATTGCCCTTCACCGGCTTGATGCGCTGCACCCGGAATAGTTTCGCCGGCTCCACGGGGGGATCCTGGTGATCTGTGGTTCTGAAACAGAGGCAGACGATCCATTGGTAAGCTCCAATTTCGATCTTATGACCAAATAACTCACCTGGGATAGTAGGTGATTCCCTCGAATTTCTGGCCATCTTTGTAGAGGAACTTCTTGTTGTGCTTTCCGTAGCTGCGCACCGACCACGTTCTGCTCCTCAGCGGGGTCAGCAGCCTGCCGAGGTTCATTCTAAGTGATTATTCTAATTATTTACCGAAAAATGCAATAAATAAAAACAGCCTCCTCGCTGCTGTTATGAAATTATTTCAAATGGTCACTCTAAAACCATCTATAAACGTTTTGTTATCGGCTTATGGGCACTTTCACACACTGTTAACTTAACATTTTTATTCCAGTTGGTGCGCACTGTTAACCGCTTGCTGTTAACCGCTAGAAACGTCATATTATGTTATGTTAAACGTTTGAATCGAAAGGCGGCAAAAGTAAAAGTTGGGGTAAAAAATACAACAAGAGAGGCAAAATAATAGCTAAAATATTTTTATTGAATGGCATTTTTTTGTACTTTAATCAGATTGTCCTTTCGAATTTATTAATAAAAGTTCGACTTTAGTTTGATATTTATAAACAGCATCCTGGGGGATGAAAAAGGGGCGGTCTTTAAGAGAAACCACCGCCATTTTGTCAACTACAATTGGCGCTTGTCAGCGAGGGTGGTTTACTTGGCATTGGCGGATTTCCCACAAATTGGGGATGTTTTGGTTTTTTGCTATAAAGGAAGCTGCAGCTTCCTGACCGGAAGTCAGTTCGATAAGCGTATCCTTCAGGCGAACAGCCAAGCCCAGTGAATAACAAGGATATCTTCGAGTAAACTTTGGGATCTATACACCTGCACCTGTGACTGCTGTAAGTTTAAGTTTTCAAGTGTACGACAAACGGATAACAAATTAAATTAAAATTATTTTTAAATGGTACAAATGTACCACTTTTTTTTTGGTACCAAAAATTATGATGAATTTTTAAAGTGCTTTGAATGATCAGATAGGTATGAAAAAAGTGGCAAAAACTGTTAAAAACGAAATGAAAATTATTATTAAATCAACAGATTGCTCTGGGTTTTAAAGTGATTTTAAATGATATTTATTTATGAGTAAAGCTGCAAACTTTTATAAAACTTAAAATTTAAAGTTTAAAATTTTAATTAAAATTTTTAAAGTTGAATAAATTATTATAGATTTAATTTATAAATACAAGTACTTAACTAAACAATGTATAAATCGTTGATAAAAATAAGTCGGTTTAGAAAAGAAGAAAAGCTTGTACATATATTATGTATGGACTTTTCGACATAAGTACTGCAGTTTCAGAATCCCTGAGGATTTAAGTGACACCCGTAAAAGTGCTTCAAACTAGATCGGATTTCCATCGATTCGGGGACACGGACTCCTTCCTTTTCTTGAAAACAAAACCCAAGAGAGCAATGCTCACGTCTTTGACTTGATGCAATTTGTGCGAATTTTCAGAAAATCCCATTAAATCCATATACTTACGTACACATATAAAATCATAAGTAAACCGCAAGAAGACAAAAGGGTTCCCAAGTTGAGGGGTTACGATTTCTGAGGTTTGCCAACTCCCGAGGGCAAGTAAACGTGCGGATTGTTCAGCTATTTGTGTAGGTGTGAAAATATGCTGCGAATAAACAATAAGCACAATAAGTACAATAAAAATAAATGAAAATAATAGAAAAGGCAAACAGAAAAGGCCGAAAGGGGTGTGTCCTGCGAGGAGGACGACGCACACGCACATGCACACCCTTCATCACAAATGTCCACAAATGAACCATAAATAATGCAAGTGGCGAACTATTTGATTTGGGGTCCTGCAGCTTAAAGGGTTGAGATATCTTCAGCATTTATATTTGTGCATATTTAAAATTAATTCGATATTATTCCGTAGAATAAAAGATGGATTTAGAAAGTAACAAGAATTTAAGGATGCTTTATTTAAACAACTTTCAGTTCTTATGCTTTTTAAAGTGTTTTTTTTCTTTTCAAAACCTAAAGTAAAACTAAAAAATCTATTAATCATGTAACCCATTATAAAAAATGCAAAAATTGGCTAAAACAATGGAAATATTGATCCAAATTTGGATTGTCATACCTTTCTGAACTCGCTATTAAATTTCCAATCGATTGGCATTTAAACCTGGAAATTTTATTTTTATTCCATTTTTCGCAAAAAAATATTAAAAAAAACATAAAAATTTGCAAAAATTTTATTTTTCAAAATCACACGGAAAGTGTTATGGATTTAATAATTAGTTTGTTATCTGTTCAAAACAGTATGTATTTTTGGTGTACGACCATTTTTAGCCAAGTTACAGCAAAAAAAACAAAAATAAAATATGCAATTTTTTACCATAAACCCAAACTCTAATTTTCCACAAAAAAATCGTTTTTTGGCCGAAACAATGGAAATATTGGTCCAAATATGGATTGTCAAACCTTTCTGAACTCGTTATTAAATTTCCAATCGATTGGTATTTAAACCTGGACAATTTATTTTTTGTCCAATTTTCGCAAAAAATTATGATGTACCCCCTTATAAAAATAAATGAAAATTGGCGAAAATATTATTTTTTCAAAATCGTGTTGAAAGTGTCATGGACTTAATAATTAGTTTGTTATCTGTTCAAAGCAGTATGTATTTTTCTTTGGCCAAGTTATAGCAAAAAAACAAAAAAGAAAATGAAATTTTTTACCAAAAACCCAAATTCCAATTTTATACAAAAAAAATCGTTTTTTGGCCGAAACAATGGAAATATTGGTCCAAATATGGATTTTAATACCTTTTTGAGCTCGTTATTAAATCCCTAATCGATTGGCATTTAAACCTGGACATTTTATTTTTTGGCCATTTTTCGCAAACAATCATGATGGTACCCCTTATCAAAAAAATGAAAATTGGCGAAAATTTTATTTTTTTAAAACTGAGTTGCAAGTGTCATAGATTTAATAATTATTTGGTTATCTGTTTCTGAACTCGTTATTAAATTTCCAAAACCTCGACATTTAATTTTTTTGCCATTTTTCGCAAAAAATTATGAAGTAACCCCCTAAAAAAAATGAAAATTGGCGAAAATTTTATTTTTCTTTAAATCACACGGGAAGTGTCATGGATTTTATTATTTTGTTGTAATCTGTTCAAAAAAGTATGTATTTTTGGTGTACGACTATTTTTGGCCAAGTTATAGCAAAAAAAGCAAAAGAAGAATGCATATTTTTGTCAATTTTTAATTCCGTTGATCTAACCAGTGATATAGTTTAATTCCGTGGATCTAACCAGTGATATTGCTTAATTCCAGCTATCAGGAGCAGGCAGAGCAGCCCCAGCTCATCAAAGCAACTACCGCTCCAAAGGGAAAGCCAGAAAATGGTCTACGATATGAGCCACATGGCGGCTGGTCCGCCGCAGAGCATCGCGCTGAGCCGCTACTACCTGCCCGACGAGGACGAGATGGTGGGCCCCAACAATCCGCATCTGGTCAACGAGGACTACGCGGCCAGCACGACCTTGGATGTCGACAAGCGGTTCCAGGCGCGAATGGCCTGTGAGACGGCTGCCCAGCCGGCGCCCCCGCCGCCGCCCACGCCGGCTCCTCGTCGTCGGACGACGCCCATCGCCCACCTGGATCCCTCGGAACTGGTGGGCCTGTCGCGGGAGGAGCGACGTCGCCGCCGGAGGGCAACCCTTAAGTACAGAACGGCCCATGCGACGAGGGAGCGGATTCGCGTGGAGGCCTTCAACGTCTCCTTCGCCGAGCTGCGCAAGCTGCTGCCCACCCTGCCGCCGGACAAGAAGCTCTCCAAGATCGAGATCCTCAAGCTGGCCATCTGCTACATTGCCTATCTGAACCACGTGCTGGAGACGCCCTGAGACAGCGCCGGCGCCTCCAGCTTCGCCACCAGCTGCCTCTTCAACGAGGCCAACTTCTTCGCCCCCCCGTAGGAGGTGGGGGGGCGGTGCACCCGAGATCGGGGGTCAGGAGAAGAGGCCACGGTTATCCTACATCAGATGAGCATCTGACTTGGAGACCCCACACCTTTGGCCCACCGATCAGGGTGTAATATTATTTTCGTGGAGCACCAAGTTCCACTGATGTGCTAACCAAAGGTTACAATATTTAACCGCAGGTTGAAAAACTGGATGCCAGGAAAGGAGAGGTACTAGTTTCGGCACAAAGATCGGGATGTTGAAACAAAGGGCAACCTATTCCTGAAACTAAACTATAAACTGACCAGCAATGTAACCTACACTTATATTATTTAACCAGTAGATGGTAAACTGTTGAGAAACAAACTGGGTTGTCCAGTACCCATTTTTGTTTGATTTTGTATCTACATTTTTTTTGTATAGAAAGTCATGTCCCTAAGACAGGCTAATTTATGATAACAACGTTTAACCAAAGGTTAAAATGCTTATTCTAATTATACCCGTTACTCGTAGAGTAAAAGGGTATATTGTATTCGTGCAAAAGTATGTAACAGCTAGAAGGAAGCTTTTCCGACCCTATAAAGTATATATATTCTTGATCAGGATCACTAGCCGAGTCGATCTAGCCATGTCCGTCTGTCCGTCTGTCCGTCTGTCCGTCTGTCTCGGAAACTACAAAAGCTAGAGTATTGGGATTACCAACACTTATTCTTGGGCTTCCTACGCCGCGCAAGTTTATTTCAGGCGACCGCCACGCCCCCTCTAACGCCCACAATCGCCCATAGTCGCCCACAAACCATACTAAAATGTGCCTGGCGCCCACATTTTCAAATATTTCTGATAAGTATAAATGCAATTTTGTTGCGTTTAGTTATACCTATCGAAATGCAGAAGAAATTTTTTAAATCGGACCATTCGTTAAAAAGTTAAGCCTGATCAAAGTTTACATATATCTCCATCTCCCTCGCACTCCCTTTAGCTGAGTTACAACCTTTAGTCGGGACACCAACCCGACTACAGAGCTCGCACTCCCTTTAGCCGAGTGACGGGTATTAGATAGTCGGGACACCAACCCGACTATAGCGTTCTCTCTTGTTTTATAAATAAAGTTTTCACTAGACAATTAAATAACTATCCATATTCCTGTAAAGAAAAATGGGGAATATGGTAATATAGTTTCTAAGTTCATTTTGTACATTTATTTATTTTCGATTAAATTAAGTAAAAATGTAAAATTAAATTAACCTAGCGAGATTTTTTCTAATTTAATCGGAAATAACAAAGTTAAGGAAATAACTGATAACTAATTAAAAATTCGAGAGAAATTATGTAAGATACCTATTTAATATGATACAAATATAACTAAATACCCTTAAAGCAGTAAAAATACTTAATGTAGGACTAATCAATACCTTTTTTTGTCTAGCCTTTAAGTCGTGATATTTGTTTATAATCTAACTAAACTATATGTGTGTGTGTTAGCCAGTCAAACAATAAATATACATATTGCATAGTAAACAAAATAAAAATCTTATTCGTGGGTTAATTTTCTCAACCTTCTTCACTTGAAACCCCCCTTGACTTGTGGACCTCAGCTGCAGTGGCTGAGTTTTCCATTTGTTTGGACGTTTTGCTCGGAAAAGCCAGATGCTAACCAAGCGCCCACCCCCTCCCCCTTCCCCCACAGCCTACGTATCCCCACAAAAGCGGGCGTGTCCTTCGAGAAAAGCTCCGCCCCTTTTGACAAACAGAGTGGGCTGTACTTCGGTTTTCATATTCAATCTGTACTTTAATGACAAAAAAAATGTGTAAATTTTGTTTTTAAACTTAAGCTGAGAAAAAACCAAAATCTAAAGCTAAATTTTGAGGATGGCCTTTCATTTTAGCGCCCAGCAGGTGAGCTTGAAACAAAAACACCCTGTATTTCGGTTTATTGGGAGGCTGTATTCCATATCTATAAATAACGGCCTAATTTGGTTGGTACGGGTAACGGTATATATATATACAAATCCATGGATGCAATCATTTTCGCAACGATAATAACAATAATAACAACAACGTGGCAATGGCAACCACTTCGATTCCTTGCCATCCCTTTCTATCCCGTTAAAACGAAGCCTGCATTCCGACAGTCTGCCGTTTGTCTCTGTCTGAGTGCTATTTCCGTGGGCGTGGGTGTACAGACGTCCATAAACAAAAACAACAGCCAGGCGACAAAAGAGGTTGGGTTAGATTGGAGCTCAAATTTAATGGTAAATAATTATTTAGATTTAGATTTATTTATTTATATATTTTCCTAGCGCGACAAGTGAGTACTTAGTATATTTAGTGCGCTAGTCACAATGAATGGCATTCAAAAATATAACTTTTAATTTATAACTACTTATGCTTACTGTTAACCTTTTACATTTTTATTAGATTTCATTAAATATTATGACTATTATTATTATATAAATTATTATTATTTTTTGGTTTTGTATATGGGTTTTTTCTTAATATAATATATTTTATTTTTTATGTTTTATAGTGTGTCATTAACGCATTCTGTTTTGAAGTATTGCTTCATGTTTATTTAATTTTAATTTATTCATTAATTAAATAGTGTTAATTTCCTACATAGTCCCAAAATTTTGTAACTTTTGAACTCTATAACTTAAAAGAAATCGAAAAGAAAAGGTTTTAAAAATGTATAAAAAATGTTTCTTTTAGTTATGTAATTAAGTAAAAATTAAAGTATTTTAGAAATCGATTTAACCATAAACTTTGAAAATATGTCGCCTGTGTTGGGGCTTTTGTTTTTGAGTGACGTACGCATCCCGTAACCGTTACCGTTACCTTTACCGTTCCCGTTTCAGCCCGCTCCGCTTTTGTTTTTTTCGCCCCCCTTTGCACATTTGCAAATAGCGACAGTTAAAGTTTATTTACTTGGTAACGGTAACTTTGGACCAGGCCTTGTGCCTTTTTGGCCCCCTTCGATTGCCACGCAACTTGATTTCGGAGTCCAGAGTTATTTCCCATATACACACACAATCGCAACGGAATCGGTTAACTGAGGAGGTGAAGGAATTTCGAAACGAGTTTTAAAGAAAATATTCTATTCTCGAGACTGGAATTGAAACTCTTAATGGTTTTCCAATTGGCCCAGACGACAGCTGTTTGGTAAATTGATTGGATGAGTTGCAGGAGCCGGAGAACTACAGGATACGGGACTTTGGACCAAAGGACAGTCGGCGGCAGAGCGTGAAATTAGCTTAAGTGTTTGTCGCCTCGACCAGGACAAAGGGAAAAAAGGAGAATAAGTGAAGCAGGAGGACTCTTGCCACCCGTAAGTCCTTGGCTACAAGTGCGACGGGAGATGCGATACAAAAGTACCTTGTAAAACAACCCGAACCCGAAGCGAACCAAACAGAACTCAACCCACACCAAACCATCCATCCTTGCACGTGTTTTCCAACTAGCTTTTTGACTGTCTAATCCAGCGGATGCGGATGCGGATGCGAATGCAAGGAGACCATGTGATAAATTGCACCCCAGAGGGTTGCCATAAAAATCATCGCTTCGCCTTCGAGGGGTGACCTATACACAAGGGGTGCAAACTATCCTATCTATTCTATTCTACTCTATTCGATCCTATGGCAATCTTAATCACAATCCCATCCATTTGGGCCAAGTGTTGTAATCGGGTGTCCGTTAAACGCCAGCTCTTTTGTTGCTAATTGAGTTTAAAATCAATTTGTATTTTTCACGCTGGAATTTGTTCGAGTGTCTCTGAGAGAGAGGAAGTGGAAGTGGAAGTGGTTGAGGAACTGAAACCGGATGTATTGTGTAATTGCCGTGCAAATTTAATTACAGTGGCAACATCTCGATTGTGGAATTGCGGGTGACCAACAGGCACGCGCTGCGAACGTGTGCCCCTTTGTCACTCACTCCCCCAAATCACCCATTGTGGCACCCATCGGAACACCCACTCCGCCACCCACTCCACCCATCGATCAAGGGCTCAATCAAGTGCTGACAACCCAGTTTCCCCAGTATCGAGTTACCAGCGCTTGCCCATTTGCATTCCTTAATTGAAATCCGTCCGCGTGGGAAGACATCCCATCTCATCTCAGCTCAGCTTGAAAAAGGCTTCAAAGGGCCTTCAGTTCTTGGGTTCTCTATAACCGATAAGCATTACATTATTTCACTTTTCTGTACTTTCCTGGCTTAAAACGAGATTTTAGCTCTGGCTTAGCATCTTCACTTTCTAAAAACTAATTAAAGTTAAAAAAAGTTCTCTATAAATATTAAATATTCTGTTATCCTTTAAAAGTATTGTTTTACAATAATTAAAAAATTCGAGTAGGTATTGAACCTCGGACCTCTTAGGTAGTTCTGTATTTTACCCATTATCCATATTTTATCTCAAATTATTTAATTCCTTATCCAAATGTATGTTTTTTTTTATACAAATTGAAATACATTTTCTAAAAAACAAACTTCTCATTGTTAAATATGTTTCAATTTTGTAATACTCTTTTAATGATGATAAATAATTTTCATGAATTGCAGACATATTGCTGTGTTTGGGTTTGCCATATTTCTATATTCCATATTCCATATTTCTATACCTGTTTTCTATACTTTCCTGGCTTAAAACGAGTTTTTAGCTCTGGCTTAGCATCTTCACTTTCTAAAAACTAATTAAAGTTAAAAAAAAGTTCTCTATAAATATTAAATATTCTATTATCCTTTAAAAATATTGTTTTACAATAATTAAAAAATTCGAGTAGGTATTGAACCTCGGACCTCTTAGGTAGGTCTGTATTTTACCCATTATCCATATTTTATCTCAAATTATTTAATTCCTTATTCAAATGTATGTTATTTTTATACAAATTGAAATACATTTTCTAAAAAACAAACTTCTCATTGTTAAATATGTTTCAATTTTGTAATACTCTTTTAATGATGATAAATAATTTTCATGAATTGCAGACATATTGCTGTGTTTGGGTTTGCCATATTTCTATATTCTATATTCCATATTCCTATACCTGTTTTCCAAGTAATCCCCCTGATAAATGACCCAGGCTTAAAGATCGGAGTCTCGTTTTTTAACGCTGTGCTGGCCGGGGCCCTAAACTTTCGAAAGGCAAACACAAACAAGGCATTAAGTGGCATTAGACAAACGCCCCTCTACACATGTTCCGGCGTGGAGATTACGCCGTGTAATTGGCCCCACCCCCTTCCTCGCCCGGGGTTGGTCCCTGGTTCCGGTTTTCGATTCGGGGTGGGCTTTTTTTTATCAATTGGTTTGTTTGCCCGGGGACCATAAATAAGGGAATTACTCGAGGGGCGAGGGAAGACCTCTATTTCTAACAGGTGTCTATCGACTCCTGGCTAATCCCCCTTAACCCTGGCTCCCCTTCATCTGTATCCTTGTTTCCTCATCCCCTTCCCCCTCTGTTTATTGCAGTTCGAGGGCCGATTCGAGTCGAAGCGCCTCAACAATTGGGAGTACCCGCGCTTCTCACCACCCCGCCCACGAGGACTCAAGAAGAACGCCAAGGTCGTGGCCGCCAAAAACGGACACCTGCTGCCCGGAGTGAAAAAGTAAGCAACTGTTAATTATGGTAAAACATATAGGAGGAAAATAGGGTAACTCCCATTTTTAACCGTCAGATAAAAATAGTGGGTAGAGGCATTCGAAATCTCAACTAATTGTGAGGTAAAAGCTCCTAAAAAGAATTGTGTTTTTAACCGTCAGATAAAAGTAGTAGTTAGAAGATTATATTCTAAATCTTAAATTAAATATAAGTTTCTATTTTTAACCGTGTGTTAAAAGTAGTGGTTAGAAGATTAGATTCGAAATCTTAACTAATTGTGCGTTAAAAGCTCCTTAAAAGGGAACTTTGTGTTTTTAACCGTGAGATATAAGTAGTGGTTAGAATATTCGATTCGAAATCTTTACTTAAATAGATCTTTGTATTTTTAACCGTGAGATAAAAGTAGTAGTTAGAAGATTAGATTCGAAATCTTAACTAATTGTGGGCTAAAAGCTCCTAAAAAGAATTTTGTATTTTTAACCATCAGATAAAAGTAGTGGTTAGAAGATTAGATTCGAAATCTTAATAAAATGTGAGTTAAAAGCTCCTAAAAATATTGTTGTTAACTGTCAGATAAAAGTAGTTTTTAGGAGATTAGATTCGAAATCCTTACTGACTGTGAGTTAATAGCTCCTTAATAGGGAACTTTGTGTTTTTAACCGTGAGATATAAGTAGTGGTTAGAAGATTAGGTTTAAAATCTTTACTTTAACATAACTTTGTATTTTTAACCGTGAGATATAAGTAGTGGTTAGAAGATTAGATTCGAAATCTTAACTAATTGTGGGCTGAAAGCTCCTAAAAAGAATTTTGTATTTTTAACCATCAGATAAAAGTAGTGTTTAGAAGATTAGCTTCGAAATCTCAACCAATTTATTAATAATGCCCAAAATCCATCCCCAGGGAGGGCAACTCCTTTGGCCAATATCGCGGGACCTACGAACTTCCCCGGCGGATAACGCGCTGCTTTTGTGCCCACTACGATGCCTGCCTGAGTGGGCGGCACAAGTTCGTCGGCTATCCGCGTGACCTCTGCAGCTGCCAGCGGGAGAACCGCCGGGCACTGGCCTGCGACCAGCGGATGACCTTGGGCCAGGAGGGGGATCCCCACTGGATGCGGCAGCGGTGCCAGACGAAGTGCGAGGGCCTCCAGCAGATCCAGGAGCTGCACGAGCGGAGCCAGCGCTGCAAGCGCGCCAAGTGCCAAGTGGTGGTGAGTCGGGATGGGGATGGGAATCGGGGTCACCATTTAATCCATAGAGCTTATACACTAACTTATTAAGTACACCCAGAAAATAAACTCCAAAGAATCTAAAAATCAAGCTAAATCAATGCTTAAAAAATTTTAATAATTTTTTTTTAATGTTTCTTTATTATTTATGTGCAATCTATTTTATAAATGGGTTGCTTATATAAACAAATTTTTAACGTTAAATATTTAATTCAGTTAACCCTTTTCTGGGTATATTTAACCTATTAAGGCAGTTTCACATATTCACCCGGCACTTTTACTTTCTCCACCACTCTTACTTTTACTTTTACTTATACTTTCACCTGCACCTGCACTCTTTCCTAGAGCGAAAAGACGGTGTTGATGCCACCGAAGGTGTCCAAGGTGGCCTGTGTGGCCACCGAAAAGAGGCGTCGCAAGCGCACCGTCACCGCCTTTGCAAGGAGTCGACCAGCGATGCATGCCAACGAGTCCACGGCCTCCTATGAAGGTCGCCATAAACCGTATCCGCAACCGGAGAAACCAGCCGCAGCCACTACTCCCGGCAAACCGAAGGATAAGCCAAAAGATAAGGATAAGGGCATGGACAAGGGAAAGGCCAAGGATAAGGGCAAGGAGAAAGAGAAAGAGAAGGGATCGAAGGGCCATTCGTAACACTTTGGAGTCTATTATATTTTGGCAAACCGGAAGCAAATAAAATTCTATCACTTTCACCATGAATCTTACTTTTGTTTATGCTTAAAAATATAGTTTAAGATCAAGCAAATGGTTACTCTTAAATCTTTAATCAAATTTACTAACCTCAGGTTAAGTTTCTGTTGTATACATAGCCCACATATTCTTTCCATATCTAAGCATTGATTTTAAAAATATCACATTTGAATATTTAACCCACATATTCCTTATTACCAAATTCACTAACCTCAGGTTAACTTTGTATTGTTCTATATATGTTTATTTTTTTTCCAAATCTAAGCAATGGATTAAAAAAATATCACTTTCAAATATTTAACACACATTTTCCTTATCATCTAAATATACCTGTTACCAAATTCACTAACCTCAGGTTAAGTTTTTATTGTATACATAACCCACATAATCTTTCCATATTTAAGCGATGGCTTTCAAAATACACATAGGAATATTTAACACACATTTTCCTTATAATTTGAATATACCTGTTACAAAATTCACTAACCTCAGGTTAATTTTCTAATGTATAAATAACTCACATAATCTTTCCACTGCTAAGCATTGATTTCAAAAATATTACGTGTGAATATTTAATACAAATTTTCCTTATCATCTGAATATACCTGTTACCAAATTCACTAACCTCAGGTTAAGCAATTTTTGTGATAGTGTGTAACCTCTACAAACTTCCCTAAGTATAACTACCGCACTTGCTTCATCATCTAAATACTATCAATCACTAACCTCGGGTTAACCCATTTGTATTATACATAAATCATAGCATCATTCTCATCTGCATCTCATCTCATCCCATCTGCATCTCCATCTCCACTCCCAACTCGCTTCGTTCCGCCAATGTAACAAGTGAACCTCAACCCTCCAACCATGTCGCAAACAGCCCTCCCGGAACTGAGCTACACGCCGGGGGATCTGACGGAGCTGCAGTTCCGGTTGCCCTCGCACCAGCAGCTCCTCGACCAGAAGACAGACGGCAATCTGCCCGATCTGAGTCGCCTCGCGTTGGACACGCGGGACACGCAGCCCATCAAGTACCGGGAGCAACTGGGCTCGGCGGCGGGTCGCCAGTTTCCCGCCTTGGCAGCGGCCCAGCACCGCTACTCGGATCACCTGGAGCGGGGCAGCGAGCTCAGCTTCGCGGTCTTGGAGCCCGGCAAGGATCTCATCTCCCTGCCGACGGTGGGTGTGCGCCACTTGGACTCCGATCCGGATCTGATCAGGAAGATGCCGCTGCACTCGATCACGGAGAAGCCGAACGAGCGGTGTCCCTCGCCGGTGGTGCCGGCCTATGCCAACTTCGAGCTGGCCAAGCGGATGCACCAGGACAACCTGGACCACCAGCCGCTGCCCGACTGCGTGGCCGACCTGGCCTTTCGGCGCGCCCAGATCTCCGGCGGCCATGCGGGCCTGGCCCTGGACATCGATCCCATTGCCACGGGCGTGGGTGTGAAGACCCACAATGCGGGGCCGACGCACTGCACCAAGATGAAGGTGTTCCGCCCGAAAACAGGCGGTGGCATTGTGCCCCGCGCCCTGGGCCACGGCGATCCCTTCCGGGGCGTCGGCTCGGCGCCGGCCAAGAAAATGGGTCCCATGGACCTGGCCATTTGCTGGGACTTCAAGCCCGCCAATCCCGCCGATGAGCCGCGGCTGGCCAGGCACATAGATGGCTCCAATGACTCCGCCGGACCGGCTGTGTTCACCTGCGTGAAAACGCCGCGGGAGGAGCCATCCTCGGATCTGGGACGCTCCGCCGGCGTCTTCACCAGCACGCTGGGCGAGGCGGATTTCTTCGACAAGGACATCCTGAGGAAGAGGACGGACTTCGGGGGCGCGCGTTTGGATCGCGAGGATCCGTGTGCCTGCGACTATTCGCCGCCGTCGAGGCAGCGGGCACGCAGTGTCTCCCGCGACTCCAGTGCCTCGCACTGCAGGCGAGGATCCGGCTTGGGAGGACCAAATGGCGGCGTGAGCTTCGGCAATCTGGCGGAGCTGCCGGGTCGCGGAATGCCCGACCGACTGGCCAAGCAGTATCAGTCGTCGCCCCTGCTGGGCGACAAGGCCTATCAGGCACTGAGGGAGAAGTATTTGGGTCCGGATTCTGGACAGGATGCGTGCCAGCCGATGGACTGCAGGCCAACGGGAGGGCCGCCCTGCAAACGGGATGTCCTGCTGCGGCGGCCGGCTCGTCGCCTCTGCCACAAGGTGGCCCCGGCACCGCGATGCTGTCCTCCGTCGTTCGGAGGAGGACATGGGCATGGTCATGGTCATGGTCATTGCCTGACCAGCAAGACGGCCTTTCGAGCCGGCGTGCCCAAGCACAATGCCTCCGGGGATTTCGTGGGCATAGAACCGGGCTGCGGAGGAGGCGGAGGCGGAAGGGTGCTGGTGGTGCCACGCCCCCGCCAACCGTATGCCAAGAAGAACTACGACATCGAGACCCTGGTGCCGCCCTTCCAGAGCCAGGCGGGCGGAGCCGGACAGGGCGGCTATCCGGAGCACTGGCGACTGGCCAGCGTCTATCAGCACGCCTACAAGCCGATCGACCAGCGAAGGCGACCCCTTCTGCAAACTGTCTACAAGTAGATCCGTCTATAGCCCATTCTAAAACTACATTTTTCCCATTCCACTTGTCCGTTAGAGGAATGGTCCGTTCAAGAGAATATTACCCAAAGATAAAGATAAGAAAAGGTATTAAAAGTTGTCCGTCAAAGGAGTTGTCCGTTCAAGAGAATTTAACCCAAAGATAAAAAGTAAGCTATTGAAAAAAAAAACATAATTTAAAATTAACTTGGTCAAAATAAACCAAATATTTCTTATTTTGTCCGTCCAGAAAAGCTCATTATGAAATAGTTAAGCTAAATATAAAGTTAATTACTATATTTCTAAGAAAATAAAAGCAAAATGTATAACTTAGAAAAGCCGTTTTCAAGTCGAAAAATAAGTATAAATTACTCGCCTTGATTACTCTTTGAAATTCCTGAGAATAGTGACTTTTACCACTGAAATAACCATCAGATGCATACCATTTTCCTTTACTGTTAAAAAATACACGATGTTCACAAAAATTAGTTGTATGATTAACCCACAGAACCATTGGTCCAAGAATAGACTAAGGAAATTTACAGAAGTTTATCCTGTTTTTTCGATTTTGTTCTGTTGTTCCCTTCATATAAGTAGAAAATCACAACAGGTTCATGTAAAAAACAAATGTTATATATTCAAAAAAGCATACATATATAAAAAGATGTAGACAAACATATATGAATAAACGTGCAAACATCAAGTACTTAAAATTCTAAACATTGTGTGAATAAATTTGCAACCTGTGTTTTTTTTAGGGAGTTCCCTTGAACATTAAAAAAAAGTGCATTAAAACTAGTTGAAAAACTCTACATCTTCAAAAAATGTCAAGATGAATTTCTGAGTTTCGGTTTGCTGGTTTTGTGTGACAATCTTTGGGTGCATTTAAAAAACTTAACTAAAAGTGCTTAAAAATCGATTTTAAAGAAGTTAAAATCACGATGAAGTGGGTCGATTTTGTAGGGAAGATACAAAATATAGGTGGTGATTTATGAAATTCCAAATAGAGGTTTTTAACATTTTAATTGAATATGGATTAGTTTTCTAGATTTTAGAATTTTTCATTTGAAATATTATTTTTTGTCAGAACTTAAGAGCTCTTTAAATTTCTATGATTTCTCTGCCTCTAAAATTCATTTAAAATTCCTTTTAAAATCCCCCAAAATCGACTCCCCATCCTTAAGGACACCACCTCACTTGGCGGTGGCGTAGGCATCGTGGCTCTTGTGGAACACATGGCGCAGCACGTCCCGCGTGGACCGCCGGATGCTGTTCCGCAGGGTGTGCTTCTTCTCGTTGGTCAGCTGCTCGATGGTCATGTACTCCGTTTGGGCGACATTCGAGCGCAGCTTCATGGTCCGCTCGCTGGTGTCGATGATGGATATGTCGGCGGGAAGGGGTTCCGCCTCGGCTGGGATCTTCTGGGGCCTCCGTCGCAGGCTGTGCCGAATGCTGTTGAGTAGGTTGTGATGAGGATGTGCCTCCTTATCCTCGGATTTCTCAGATTTATCAGATTTCTCGGCTTTCTCGGGGGATGTGTGATGATGAGTGGGCTGCATTAGCCTGCGGATGGACTTCCTTATCATGCCCTTCATCCCACCACTGGGCTTCACCTCTGCCGATTTCGAGGACTTGCTGGAGGCGATGGAGTGCAGGGACTCCTTGCTGGCCGCAGCTGCTGGTCTGTAGGCTCGAACGAAGCGCGTGGGAGCCTTGAAGTCCAGGTCGTCGGGCTCCTCCTCATCGGACTCATCCGAGGCATAGGCCACATCGGCTTGGGGCTCCTCCAGCTGCTGCTCTAGGAGCTCCACCTCCACCTCCTCCGCCTCCTCCTCCTGCTTCTCCTTCTCCAGCAGCTTGACCCTCTCCTGCAGCTTCTCCCTCAGCTGCTCGTGCAGCTTCTCCTGCAGCTTCTCCCGCTCCAAGTGCTTCTCCCTCTCCAGCAGTTTCTCCTGCTCCAACTGCTTCTCCCTGGCCAAATGCCTTTCCCGCTCCAGCAGCATCTCCTGCTCCAGCAACCTTTCCTGCTCGCGCAGCTTCTCGGCCTCCGAATCCTTCTCCTCCTCCTCAGTGATCTCGGTGAGCGTGCGTCGCCGGGTGCAAACCAGACGTCTCTCCAGCTGGGCGTCGCCCTGGGCCACCTCCTGCATCACCAGCTCCTGCGAGTCCGTCTCCATGACCAGCGAGACCTTGGTGTTCTTGGGCGGCTCCACTTCCAGAACGCCATTCTTGCGCAGCTTCGCCTCGTTGATGCTGTTCTCCAGCTCCAGTTGATAGCGGTCCAGCTCCTTGCCAATGTCCATGGAGGACTCCTCGCTGATGGCGCCCAGCGATCTCTTGGGCGCCGGAACAGGTGAGAAGACCAGCTTCTCGGCCAGCAGCTTGCTGGGCGTCAGCTGGGCCAGCGACATGCCGTGGAAGTCGATGCGGCAGCCCAGAGTCGGGGTGAACGGCAGCCCGATCTTCAGGCTGGTGGGCAGCGGCTCCTCCTCCGCGTCCCTCGCGGCCAGCGCCGGATTGGCCACGCCCGTCGGATTGCAGGCCGCCTCCGATGCCTCGCTGGGCCGATGGATCTCGAAGGGATTCAGCGAGGCGGGGGCATCGCTGCCGCGCAAATTCAGGCCGGGATTAACGAAGCCCTTGGCGGGCGCGGCTGCCAAGCGGATGACCTGGAGAACGAAAGGGGAGTTTATAAATCGTTTTTGTAATTCTAATTTTTCTAAGTGAATTTCTACAATTTCTTGCAAATGCATCACCCTAAAAAATCCACAAAAATAAATAAAACTAATTTGTTAAGATGAGTTCTGAATTTCTATGATTTACTAAGTTAGTAAAATATTTAAATTAAACTTTTCAAATTCGGAACACAAATATTTTCCATCTTTAGAAATATGCATACATTGTGGTTTCAATTTAAAAAAAAGTGTTTTTTATAAACATAAATCATTAATTTTCATTTCACTTTAAGGTAAAACATTTATAAAAAATTATACTTAGTTATTTTAGAAACCCTGTAAATAGCAAATGTGGCATATCATTTAAATACTTTAAATGTAATAAAATAAATAGTATTAGTAATAAATTATACCTTAAATGTATTAAAATAAATAGTACACAAAAAAATTATGGAAAATAAACAGTCAAATTTCAATTAAGTTGATATTTTAGGCGTTAGTAATTAACTATATTATATACAAGTTATAATTTAAATATGTAAAGTTATAAATAACTCATATAACTGTACCCAAAACCGAGATGAAAAGTACATCCACCTCAATTGCGACTAGGTAACTCACCTCATAGGGATTGAACTGCTTCTCGGGCAGCTCCAAGTTCAGGCCAGGATTCTCGAAGCAGGCCAGATGGTCGCGCTTCTTCTTCTTGGGCGGCTGGCGCAGGACCTCGAAGGGATTCGTCGGCAGCTGCTCCTGGGCCAGATCGGCTATGGACTTGACCTCCAGGCCGGGAAAGGGATTAGGATTCAGATGCGGATGCGGATTCGGGTGGCTGTTCTCCTTGGCCAGGCGACGGCGAGCAATCATCAGTTTCTTGGGAGTGGAACTGAAGGCGGCGTTCGTGAAGCAGGATTCCGTTGCCGCGACAGCTGCATCCTGTGCATCCAGCTGCGACACCTGGGCGTCCTTTTCCAGGGGTTGTTGTTGTGCATTCGGGGGCGGGGCAGCATTCCCCTTTGGCGTCTCCCTTTTGCGCTTGCGCGGCGTCTCGGTAAAAGCCAAGGCGGCTATGCTCTTCGTTTCCAACATGCTCCCGAGTCACTCTGTTTATCTTATTAGTTTGGTTATCTCCTTTGGACAGGACTAAATCGTCTCAACACGCAGCGAGCAGCAATTATAAACAACCGAAGACGACACAAAATGCCATTTTGAAAATCCTTCAGGCAGCTGGAACCGATTGCGCCGTTAGCCAACACTGAAAGCGAACCGGTTCAGCAAGTAATGTCATCGATAGTTACTGTTAAAAGCGGCCATGTTAAATAAAAGAAATTCTGAAAAACGCAATTTTAAAATATTTGCTTGTTAAATTTATTTCTCAACTTTTGTATGCGAGATTAACAAATAACCATTTAAAAATAATGTCTCAAGCCTACAAATTAACAAATACCATTTATTTTACAAATATAAATAATTAAAATGAAATTGCATTATTTATTTTTGGATACGTAAAGAATATAGAATGACCATTTATTTATATATTTTGACGACCGTTGACAATTTAACCGCCAAACTATCGCATAAAGTGTCATCCCTAAATTTACAGACTACCTGATATCGATTATCGATAGACCCCGGACCAATTGCATCTGCTGATAACGATTCATGGCATCATGTCCGATAGTTTAATTTTTAAAAAACACTTAGGGCCGGTTTCTCGAGTGCCGGCTAAAGTCCCTGATAGCTATCTGTTCGAAAAAGATAATCACCAGATAAACTTATCGTAAAAGCAAATCGGTTTTCTCGACGCCTTTAATTTATCTGATCGAGAAGCAATTACAGAGTGCTGTTAGCGCACAGAATGTGCTGTAAAGCGCAAAAAATGGCGTGCTTTGATTATTCTATCAGCTGTTTGGGTATAATTCAAAGGCAAAGTCAGCTGTGATTTTGTTTCTTCTTCTTAGTTGGCTTTGGGAAATCAGCTGTCGTTTTATCGAGTCGAAAACGCTTAACAGGGACTCTGAGTCCCTGTCAAAGTTAGTTCTCACATTGATGCTCGAGAAAGCCAAAATGCCTTAGCAGGGACTTTATCTGTTCGAGAAATGTTAGCCGGCACTCGAGAAACCGGCCCTTAATATTCTTTTCAATAAATGGAATGGAGGATTTCTACAGGAAAGTGCGCCATTAGATTTAAGGAGGAAAAGTGCATTTTGTTGTGGAAAATTAGTTGCATGAGAGAAATTGGCGGGAAGGCCGATTCAACACGAAACGTAAACAATTCCTCTACACAAAACGAAATCTCACACAAAACCAAGTGATAAACTGGGTAATCCTTGGAAACCGTGAGTGGAGGTGGATTAGAGTCCGCAACAGTCGAGATGTCCAGCTCCCGGCATCGCAAGCCGGCGAAATCATCCCGCGTTCCGGCGCAGGCCAGGGAATATATCACGGAACTGGCCGAGGATCGGGAACTGGAGCGCTTCATGGCCTTCTCGTCGACGGCGAGCAGTGGAGCCAGCGGGAGCACCCACAGCTGTCCAATGGGCACCATCCTGGCGCCAGGATTCGTCGCCACGGATCATGCACCACGACCGCAAACCACGCACAGGCGTCGCACGAGAAGCAGGGAGTGTCCACCGGCCCATGGAGAGCCGGAGGAGCAGCTCCTGGAGCTGCCACCTTCACCGGCAACCAGTAAACCCATGCCCGCCCAGCCGAGCACAGCTAAAACCCAAGGAACCCAGGCGAAATCCGACGAATACACCATTATACCCATTTTAATGTCCAGTAGTCCCAGTCAACGTCCCGTGGCCGCCACTCAAACCATGTCCCTATCCGTGGAGGATCTACGGACACCCACCAAGCAGCCCAAGGAGATGCAGACCAAAAAAACCCAGACACCCGAGTCGGCCCTCAAGTCGCACAAGCGCCTGGAATGGGATCCGGCGGCCGATGTGGGCTACTACAAGCGGGCGGTGTCCACCAGCAACATCAGCACCTTGGAGCGCTCCGTGCTGGAGGAGTGCGGCTGGCGTCAGCCGATACAGCAGCGATCCGAGACGGATTTGGATAGACTGCACCGCCAGGAGGCGGAGGAGCCATCGCCAATGCCGGCTAAGCCCGCGCCACCACTGGCCTCCAGCACTTTCGTCAATCGCAGCGATCGCCCGAAGGCCTCTCGCTCTCGATTGGGTTCCCTGGGCAGTTCCTTGAGCTCTAGGAACGGGGATTCCGCGGAGATTTCCCACAGCAGATCCAGGAAGGAGGATTCCGCGGAGATTTCCCACTGCAGATCCAGGAAGGAGGATTCTTCTATCAGCTCTCGGCCAAAAGACTCCCGTAGCAGTTCAAAGAAGGAGTCCTTAAAAGAGGATACCCAAGGCAATTCAACGAAAGCAGATAGCCACAAAAGTTCCAGGCAAGAAGATGCCCATAGAGAGGAGCCGCAAAAGGAAGACTCGCTCAGCAGCTCCAGAAAAGAGGACTTAAGACTCAGCTCACGAGTACAAGATCCGCAGGTCAGTTCCCGCAGAGCATCGCTGGTTAGCTCGCAAAGGGAATCGCTGGGCAGCTACAGAAGAGACGACTCCCGGCTAAACTCGCAGAACAGCTCCAGAATGGGCTCACAAATTAGCTCCAGAGTGGAGAACTCCCGCTCCAGTTCGAGGCGAGAATCTCAGGCCACCTCGCTGTATGGCAGTTCGGCGGCCAGTAGCTTCGACTACCAGATTAACATGGAGCAGGACTTGGAGATAGCCAAGCAGAAGCAGAAGGCAAATGAGCCAAGAGAGCAGGTGGAGAAGAAGCAGCAGCCAAAGGACCAACAGACAAGTCATCAGCAGGAGAGGCAACAAAAGAGAGTCCAAAGAAAAGCTGAACAGCGCGAAAAGGAGCGCGAACAGGAGCGTCAGTACACGGCGGCCCAGTTCGAGAGGATCCTGGGCAGTCGACGGCACGAGAACAAGGAGAATCAGCAGCCCCAGAATCCAGCTGTTCACCCAGCACCCCCACCCGCCTCCACATCATCCACATCTTCGCTGGGAATGGGATCGGGATCTGGGCCTCGAGGAGAACTGGATCTGGGCATCGATTTGCTGTGCTCCCTGGTGAAAACCCGCAGCCTCAGCCAGGGACAGAAAAAGAAGCTTGTGAGGGACATAGCCAGGCGCATTTCCTGCCTGGATTTGGCCGATTCCGGCAGCAGTTTGCGCTCCCTGCGGAGCAATCAGTCCAGCAACACCAGGGAGCAGCCGAAGGGTAAGCAAATCACTCAAGCTAGCGAAATCTTTACTGACTCTCAACCTATTTTACAGATCCACTTCCTGTGCAGCGGCAGGATATGGCCACCAATACGTCGCAAACCGGTGAGCCCGCCACTCTGCCCGTTCCCGCTCCCCGAAAGCGTGCCACCAACGGAGCTACACCCTCACCACTGCCCACCAGCTTCTCGAACAGTGGCTCGACCAGTGCCTCGCACGAGGTGATCACCCAAAAGGCCAATGACCAGGCAGCCTCCACGGATGCCGATGGCGATCTGCAGGAGTGGCTGAATCCCATGACCCAGAGCGAAATAGAGTACGAGCAGCGACTGAAGGGAGGCGGCGAATCGGAGCGGAAGAACCAGCTCAACTGGATCGACACGGAGATTCGACGCCTGCAGGCGCTGCAGAAACTTTTGGGCGACACTAACACCGCCTTGCCGCGCAGTTCCGTGCACATCGAGACGGACAAGGGATCGGAGATCTCGGGCGATAAACTGCTGTCGGCCGTGCCTTCGGTGCAAATGCCAGATTCAGAGGGACGTAGCGGAACAACTCCTCGGCCGCCCGTGAGAATAGAATCAGTGGCAACCAGGGAGCTGCCTCCCACTCCTGGCACACCGCCTGCGCCGCCACCACCACCACCGCCCCATCTCAACCAGCAGAAGCCGCAAGGCCGCAAGAAGATGGCCACCCCAGTGCTCCACTCGCATAGCTCCACCAGCGGCGGTGGCCGCAGCGAAAGCGTCTGTTCCTTTGTCCAGCAAAGGCAGCGGCAGTTCCGCGAGCATTACCAGAACCAGCAGCAGCAGCAGCAGTTGCTATTGCTGCAGCAGCAGCAACTCTACCAGCAGCAGAAGCAGCTCTTCAAGCAGAAGCAGCAGCAACATCATGGTCACCAGGGAACTTATGTGCATCGACCGAGCTGCTCGGTATGTCAGACAAAAAGGACATAATCCTTCTCATTCTCATGCCATCTCCTTCTTTTTCGCAGCAATACCAGGAGCAGGAGCAGTATATGCAGATGCAGTACGCCCAGGCGGCGGGCAGTAACTATGCCACGCCCCATTTGAGCGGCAGTGCCGGCTACAGCTGTGCGGACAACGAGGGAGCCGCCATCTACTATCAGGTGGTGAACTCCCAGGGAGCCTCTAGCTATGTGCAAGCAGCCATGGTGGTCGCCGGGACAACACCAAACGAAGGAGCAGCAGGAGCAGCAGGATCGGGAACCAGCAGATCCACGACAACCACCACCAGTTCGTCGTCTTCGATGATGTGCATCAGTTCGGACATGTCCATACCCATGGGCATGGTGAATACGTGTGAGACGACCACCACGACCACCACCCATCAGTACGACGATGTGGCCTGCCAGCGGGTCAGAAGGCTGGCCAAGGAGGCCAGGCGACAGCCGGAGAGCATGCAGCGACAGACGCTGCAAGTGCGTCCCCAGGCCATCGCCTACGTCATCCAGTTCACGTCGTCGGGCGGCAGTGAGGTGCTGCCCGAAACGCGTTCCCTGCAGGATCAACTGCAGCTGGCCCGTCCCGAGTTCTGCGCCAAGTCCAAGCAACGCAAGGCCATCCTCAATCAGATGCAGATGATTCGGAATGTGCGACGCCGGGAGATGGACAATCTGCTGGGCGAGAATACCAGCTTGGAGACGCTGGACAGGCGACTGCTTCAGCTGCCTCCGCCTGCCACTTGTATGTTGCATTAAGAAGCAAACTTGATGCGGAACTTAACCCTATTTGTTCTCTCACAGCTCGTCTAAGGATATTTACCACCAGGGAAATGAAGGCCATGACCACCAAACGTTGTCAAAGTTTGCCGGAAGTGTTGGCCGCTCAGAATCGCGAACGGGAGGAGCGAAGGCGTCGCTGCAATCGCCTGATGAGAGATGTCTTCAATAAGGTAAGGCTAAGTCCCTGCCTTTCCATTTATATATTACCTTATTAATACCCATAATCCCATATCCCATATCCCTTTAGCGCCTTCAAAGTCGCGTGGCCAATGGACAGCTCTCGCTGAATCACAGCAGGACAATCATCTAGCGAAGGTGGAAGTATGAAGGCCATGGAACACAGCACAGATGACACCCCAGTACACAGCCCACCAGTTTCGTTTTTTTTTTGCCATTGTTAGGCTTTTTATTTTTATAACTCTATAAGTCGTTTACACTTGTTGAACCGCGAAATATGGTTTGGTTTAGTCTATAGGAAACGTTGAAATCGAATAGTTACTTAACTACAAACATAAATTTCTATGTTTATTCTATACAACCAGCATTTAACCAAATTTGTAATGTTTTTAAATGAAATAAATTTATCAACACGGGATCGATGACCTTGTAATTAAATAAATGTACTCGTAGAATAAAAGGGTATCTTGTATTCGTGCAAAAGTATGTAACAGGTAGAAGGAAGCGTTTCCGACCTTATCAAGTTTATGTATTTCTTGATCAGGACCACATGTCCGTCTGTCTATCTGTCCGTATGAACGCTGAGATCTCGGAAACTACAAAAGCTTGAAAGTTGGGATAGCAGACACATATTCTTGGGCTTCTTACGCAGCGCAAGTTTGTTTGTCCATGTTTAAATGCTAATTGTTAGGGAATTTAATAACGAGTTATAAAAAACGCAATAAATCATCATCGTGTTTTTCTGCACAAAAATATCAGTATTTTTGGCGTAACATGAGAAAAAACGTTCAGAATTTTAAATGTCATACCTTTTTGAGCTCGTATTTAAATTCCCTATCGATTGGCATTTAAATATGAAACTTTTAACTGTTTTAAAATTTTTGTAAAAAATTGTGACCTTACCCCTTATAAAAAAAGCAAAAAATCAAAATCGTGTTTGTTTGCACAAAAATATCAGTATTTTTGGCGTAACATGAGAAAAAACGTTCAGAATTTTAAATGTCATACCTTTTTGAGCTCGTATTTAAATTCCCTATCGATTGGCATTTAAATATGAAACTTTTAACTATTTTTTAAATTTTTGTAAAAAATTGTGACCTTACCCCTTATAAAAAAAGCAAAAAATCAAAATCGTGTTTTTTTGCACAAAAATATCAGTATTTTTGGCGTAACATGAGAAAAAACGTTCAGAATTTTAAATGTCATACCTTTTTGAGCTCGTAATTAAATTCCCTATCGATTGGCATTTAAATATGAAACTTTTAACTATTTTTTAAATTTTTGTAAAAAATTGTGACCGTATCCCTTATAAAAAACGCAAAAAATCATCATCGTGTTTTTTCGCACAAAAATATCAGTATTTTTGGCGTAACATGAGAAAAAACGGTCAGAATATTAAAAGTAATACCTTTTTGAGCTCGTAATTAAATTCCCTATGGATTGGCATTCAAATATAGTTATTTTAACTGTTTTAAAATTTTTGTAAAAAATTGTGACCTTACCCCTTATAAAAAAAGCAAAAAATCAAAATCGTGTTTTTTTGCACAAAAATATCAGTATTTTTGGCGTAACATGAGAAAAAACGTTCAGAATTTTAAATGTCATACCTTTTTGAGCTCGTATTTAAATTCCCTATCGATTGGCATTTAAATATGAAACTTTTAACTATTTTAAAATTTTTGTAAAAAATAGTGACCTTACCCCTTATAAAAAAAGCAAAAAATCAAAATCGTGTTTTTTTGCACAAAAATATCAGTATTTTTGGCGTAACATGAGAAAAAACGTTCAGAATTTTAAATGTCATACCTTTTTGAGCTCGTAATTAAATTCCCTATCGATTGGCATTTAAATATGAAACTTTTAACTATTTTAAAATTTTTGTAAAAAATTGTGACCTTACCCCTTACAAAAAACGCAAAAAATCAAAATCGTGTTTTTTTGCACATAAATATCAGTATTTTTGGCGTAACATGAGAAAAAACGGTCAGAATTTTAAATGTCATACCTTTTTGATCTCGTAATTAAATTCCCTATCGATTGGCATTTAAATATGAAACTTTTAACTATTTTAAAATTTTTGTAAAAAATAATGACCTTACCCCTTATAAAAAAAGCAAAAAATCAAAATCGTGTTTTTTTGCACAAAAATATCAGTATTTTTGGCGTAACATGAGAAAAAACGTTCAGAATTTTAAATGTCATACCTTTTTGAGCTCGTATTTAAATTCCCTATCGATTGGCATTTAAATATGAAACTTTTAACTATTTTAAAATTTTTGTAAAAAATAGTGACCTTACCCCTTATAAAAAAAGCAAAAAATCAAAATCGTGTTTTTTTGCACAAAAATATCAGTATTTTTGGCGTAACATGAGAAAAAACGTTCAGAATTTTAAATGTCATACCTTTTTGAGCTCGTAATTAAATTCCCTATCGATTGGCATTTAAATATGAAACTTTTAACTATTTTAAAATTTTTGTAAAAAATTGTGACCTTACCCCTTACAAAAAACGCAAAAAATCAAAATCGTGTTTTTTTGCACATAAATATCAGTATTTTTGGCGTAACATGAGAAAAAACGGTCAGAATTTTAAATGTCATACCTTTTTGATCTCGTAATTAAATTCCCTATCGATTGGCATTTAAATATGAAACTTTTAACTATTTTAAAATTTTTGTAAAAAATAATGACCTTACCCCTTATAAAAAAAGCAAAAAATCAAAATCGTGTTTTTTTGCACAAAAATATCAGTATTTTTGGCGTAACATGAGAAAAAACGTTCAGAATTTTAAATGTCATACCTTTTTGAGCTCGTATTTAAATTCCCTATCGATTGGCATTTAAATATGAAACTTTTAACTATTTTAAAATTTTTGTAAAAAATAGTGACCTTACCCCTTATAAAAAAAGCAAAAAATCAAAATCGTGTTTTTTTGCACAAAAATATCAGTATTTTTGGCGTAACATGAGAAAAAACGTTCAGAATTTTAAATGTCATACCTTTTTGAGCTCGTAATTAAATTCCCTATCGATTGGCATTTAAATATGAAACTTTTAACTGTTTTAAAATTTTTGTAAAAAATTGTGACCGTACCCCTTATAAAAAACGCAAAAAATCATCATCGTGTTTTTTTGCACAAAAATATCAGTATTTTTGGCGTAACATGAGAAAAAACGGTCAGAATTTTAAATGTAATACCTTTTTGAGCTCGTAATTAAATTCCCTATCGATTGGCATTCAAATATAGAACTTTAAACTGTTTTAAATTTTTTTCAAAAAATTGTGACCTTACCCCTTATAAAAAAAGCAAAAAATCAAAATCGTGTTTTTTTGCACAAAAATATCAGTATTTTTGGCGTAACATGAGAAAAAACGTTCAGAATTTTAAATGTCATACCTTTTTGAGCTCGTAATTAAATTCCCTATCGATTGGCATTTAAATATGAAACTTTTAACTATTTTAAAATTTTTGTAAAAAATTGTGACCTTACCCCTTACAAAAAACGCAAAAAATCAAAATCGTGTTTTTTTGCACATAAATATCAGTATTTTTGGCGTAACATGAGAAAAAACGGTCAGAATTTTAAATGTCATACCTTTTTGAGCTCGTAATTAAATTTCCTACTGTTTTGAAGAGATAACAAAAAAATAAATAAATCCATAACACTTTCCGTGTGATGTTGACAAAATAAAATGTTCGCCAATTTTCCTGATTGCTGAAATGACAATACCATGTATTTTTTCCTATGCTGGAAAATTGATTTTTCTTTGGTTGCTGTTTTTAACGAAAAACCTTTAATAAATCCCCAAAAAATAAAACCATCGCAGATTGTTTGTTCTTTCATCGTTATTTTATTTGAATTCAATTTGTAATCCATTCTCGTTGCGTGTGTCTTTCTGAGTTTACAATTAAGTACACTTTTACAGTTTTAAGTACATTCATAATCGCTAAGTACATAGTTTAATTTGTTCAGTAGTTTGTTGCTGCTGCATCCACATCAAATATAACCGATTCGCGGTCGCGGTTAGAACCATATATGTATTCTATATAATAATAGTGGGGTGTGCTTTTTATAAATATATATGTATAGGCATGCATTGGGTAAATGTAATTTCGTTTATTTTCGTTTAGCTTAAACAACGCTACAAACGCGAAATGCTTTGGTTATTGCTGTAAGAAGTCCACTAATTTAGTTATATAAGAATCATGCGTTTCGTATATTTAAGTAGCTAAATATTTAATATGTTTTATGGGTGTTTGTTTGTTTGTTTGTTGCTTTCTAGGCTACAGCAAAGAATGAGTTTCGTTAAATAAGATCCTAAAAAAAATGTATCTAGATCTATTCTTAGAACTACCTGACTATACTTAGTTGCAAGCAGCACTATTTCGTCTGCCGTCTCCTTACATAACTAGGTTTAAGCCACGCTGCGGTTCTCAAGGCCTCTTTCAATGTACATTATATTATTATTATTTTTATTTTAGGTGTGTATTTTTGTATTTCGTGTCAAGCAGTGGCGGATCTAGGATTTTGTTGTGGGGGGTGATATCAGAACATTTTTTTTGTTGCATACTTTTTGAGTACCAAAATTTCTTTCATTTTTCACCCGAGTGGGGGGTGATATATCACCCATATCACCCCCCGTGGATCCGCGCATGGTGTCAAGTCTTTTTTTGTCATGCTAAAATGTTCGTTGTTTTTCGTTTTTTTTTGTATTTTTGTTGTCATTGCAGCTACTTAAGATTAATTGTAAAATATGTATAACTAATTGTATAGCTAGGAAAAAAAAGGTAAAAAAAAATAGTGTTTGTCTCCAAAGATTTTGATTAGCTTGTGGTTTTTGTTGGTTGGACCGCTTAAAATAAGGGTTGGCAAAAAAAAGAGGTCTAAAAAAAAAAGATGATATGGGGTTTATAAAACAGGGTTCTTTAGTTGGTATCCTGCGACGATATAATCGAGCATCCTACTATCCTTTTTTTAAAGTTTTTTTTCTTTTCTATAGACTACCATTAATGAAAACTACTTAAGCTTTGGTATACGTAAGGCGGTGTAAGACTGCTGCTACTCCGGAATCAGATTTTATGGCTGCTGCTTCACTTGTTGTCCACCCCCAGGAGCTTGGCCGCCTCGTCGGCGGAGGAGAGCAGCTTGTTGAGGATGCCCTGGTCGCTGATGCCCAGCAGGTTGCCGATCAGATCCGATCCAGCCACGGCCGCCGGCGAGGGTGTCGCCTCGCCCAGGTTCTCCTTGTGCTCGCCCAGGCGACTGGCCACCCGCCACTCGCTGGCCTTGTCCAGGAGCTCGTGGAGCTTGGGCAGCTTCAGGCCCAGTCCCTTGTTCCCGCCGCCATTGTTGTTGTTCACATGGCAGCTGTTGTTGTTGTTGGCCGGCGGCTGGGCAGCCGAAGGAGGAGCAGCAGGAGCAGCAGGAGGAGCCGGTGTGCCCGGTGGGCTGCTCATGGGCTGCTCGTCGTCGGAGCAATCGGATCCCGGGGTGTCCCCATTGTGGGCCCGTCCGCTGTGCTTCTTCATGTGCCGCAGCATGCTGTGCTTCAAGGTGAACTTGCGCAGGCAGATGTCGCACTGGAAGGGCCGCTCGCCGGAGTGGGTGCGCATGTGGCGCCGCAGATCCTCGGTGGACCAGAAGCGGCGCACGCAGAAGGCGCAGATCACCTTGCGGTTGCTGTAGTCGGGATACTTGCCGCGACTTCCGTTTCCGTTGGCTGCCTCGTCATCGGAGTGCGGCTGCTGCTGCGGCTGCTGGTGGGGATTGGCCGCCTCCAGCGACTCGTTCTCGATGGCTCCCTTGGCCAGCAGCAGGGCGAACTCGTGGGCATGGGCCAGCTTGATGTGCTCCAGGCACTGCAGGCGCTCGGCGAAGGAGCCCTCGCAGAGGTGGCACTTGTAGGGCAGATCTCCGCCAGCCAAAGCATCCGCTGCTGCTGCTGCTGCAGAAGCTCCTCCTCCTCCGGCGGCGGCGGCGGCAGCGGCGTTCATCTGGGCCGCCAGCTTCTGGATGAGCTGCTGGCGCTCCCGCTCCTTCTCCTTCTCCTTCTCCAGCTCCCTTTCCCGCTCCCTTTCCCGCTCCAACTCCCTCTCCCGCTCCAGCTCGCGCTCCTTCTCGCGCTCCGCCTCCTGGCGGCGACGCTGCTCCTCCAGCTCGATCTCCTCCACCGACTTGGGCACCGGGATGGGCTCGCTGACGTCCTCGGTGGGCACGTAGACCGACATGGCGGACTCGACGTTGCCGTGCTTGCGCAGCAGGTGGCGGTCGCAGTTGCTCTTGGTGGTGAAGAGCAGCGGGCAGTGGGAGCACTTGAAGGGCTTCTGCCCGGTGTGGGTGAGGATGTGGCGGCGCAGGGAGCTGCTCCAGGGGAACATGCGCTGGCAGTAGGGACAGGAGACCCGGTTGGGGGCCAGGCTGTAGGCGGACTTCTTCTTGGGCTCGCTGCCCGAGCTGCTGGAGGTGACGTCCTCGGTGCCGCTGTTGTTGCTCTCGCTGGCGCTCCCGGAGGCCACCAGGCCCTCCTCGTCGCTCTGCTCCATGTGGTTGGCCACGTCGCTGGGCCGGAAGTAGCTGTTGAAGCTCATCGTCTGGCTGGTGGCGTTGTCCACCAGCTTGGCCACCGGCACCAGGTCCTGCGACTCGTCCTTGAACGGCGAGCTGGCCACCTCCTTGAGCGACTTGCCCACGGACTCGGCCTGGGCGATCATGGTCTTCAGGCTGCTGGCACTGCTGGTTGGCTCCTGCATGGTCGCCGTCTTGGGGGTGTCCTTCTCCTGGCCACTGGGCGCAGGATTGCCCGCCTTGATGGCCTGCTCCAGGATGGTCTCGGCCATCTTCTGGGCGGCCTCGTTGGCGGGCAGTTCCTGCTCCTCCTCGGGATCTTCCTCGGCTGGCTGTTCATCCACCGGGATCATCAACTCCGGCTCCTCCAGCTCCTCCAGCTCCTCCTCCTCCTCCTCGTCCTGGTCCTCCTCGAAGTCATCCACTTCCTCCGGCTCCGCCTCCACCTCGTGATCCTCGTCCTCGTCGATGATCAGCTTGGGCTCGTCGTCGTCCATCGGGAGGGGGTGGCCGTTGTGCAGGGGACTGGGCGTGGCCAGGGGGTAGCCGAAGTGCAGGAGGGGATTGCCTGCCACGCTGCTGGAGCCGTGGGCCAAAGCCTGCTGCAGCAGGTCGGTGTTCTTGTGGGCCTTCAGCTGCTGGGCGAGAATGGCGTACTTGACCTGCTCCGAGATGGGAGCGTGTCCATGATGGTGGTGGTTGGAGCCGGCGGAGGAGGATCCTGGACCCATGGCGGCGGCGGCAGCGGCGGCGGCAGCGGCAGCGGCGGCCGCATTGGAGGCTCCCCTGCCCCTCATCACGTGGTGGCCGCTCCGCTGGCGCTGGGCGTAGAACTGCGGGTGCTGCTGCTTCACGTGCCGCTCCATGTTCGAGCGCAGGGTGAATCTCGCCGAGCAGTGCTCGCAGGCGAAGGGGCGCTCGGTGCGGTAGCGTCGCTGCTTCTGCTTGGGCATCAGCACTCCGTTCTTGATGACCATCTTGACGGGGCCGCCGGGCGGCACGGGCACGCCCACGCCCACGCCCACTGGCATGGGATTGAGGGAGCCCATCCGACTGGGCGGACTCACCAGCGGCGCCTTCTCGGGATTCAGCTGCGCCTGCTGCTGCTGCTGCTGCGGCGGCGGGGGCGCCATGAAGGGGAAGAAGGGGAAGCCCGAGGTCTGCGACTGGAACATCAGGCTGCGGAACAGCTGCTGCATGTACTGGGAGGCGGCATCTCCGCCAGCGCCGAAGAGCTGCTGCTGGGCGAGCAGCAACTGCTGCTGCTCCAAGGCGGCGGCCAGGTCGACGGGGGTTCCACTTCCACTTCCACCGGGCAGCACGGGTGGCAGGGCACTGGGCGTGGGATTAGGAGTGGGATTGGGAGTAACCGAAGAGGGAACTCCACTTGTTGGCTTCTTGCTGAGATCCAGCACATCCATGCTAAAGTCCAGCGGAGGCTTCTCCGCCTTCTCCGGCTTCTTGTCCACCAGCTGGTCCAGGCTCTTCACCTGGATCTTGAGCGGCGGCTGGGCCACCGGATGCTGGTGATTCTCGCCCAGCAGCATGTGCTTCAGCTGGGAGCTGCTGCTGCTGCTGCTGCCGCCGATCTCGCCCAGCGGCAGAGGAGCCACCGAAGGAGGCGGTGGCGTGGGGCTGACGGAGCGGAAACTCAGATCGGCCAGGTCCTCGCCCAGGCGGGACTTGCTGTCCTCGCAGCCGGCGTCCTCCGCCGGATGGTAGACAATGGCCCGCTTCACCTCCTCCCGCGAGGTCTTCCCGTGGCGGTTCCTCAGGTGGCGCTCGCAGTTGGCCTTGGTGGTGAAGGCGTAGTTGCAGACGGCGCACTCGTAGGGGCGATCCCCGTTGTGGGTGCGCATGTGCCGCACCAGGGCGGCCTTGTCGCAGACGGCGTAGGGACACATGTTGCAGCGGAAGGGACCGGCGGGCCCCACGGCGCCCAGGTGCACCCGGTTGTGGCCCTTGAGGGCGCGCAGATTGGGGAAGACGCAGCTGCAGAGCTTGCAGGGGAACTCGCCGCGCAGCTTCATGCGGCGGAACTCCGAGGTGAAGGCGTCCTGGGCCTCCTCCTCCTGGTCCCGCCCGTCCAGGCTGTACTGGCTGGAGCTGGGCGTGTTCACCGACTGCTCGAAGTTGCGCAGGAAGCTGGAGCTGGAGCTGGTCATGTTCAGGATGCTCTGGATGTCGGCCAGGTCCTTGCTGTCCGCCGGCTCGTGCTTGATGGGCGAGGGCGGGTGCGAGATGGCCAGTCCGGCGGCCGTGGACTTCTGCTTCAGGTACAGCTGGTGGAAGAAGTCCTCGCTCTGGCCGGGCATCCGCTCCTTGCGGTCCACCTGCTCCTCCTCCTCCAGCTCCTCCTCGTCGTCGTTCCGATCCTCGTCCCGCTGATGCAGCGGCGAGCTGCTGGCCCCCAGGAGCGGCGGCAGGCCGGAGGAGCCCCGGCAGCAGTGGCCCTGCAGCTGGCGGTGGCTGGCGAAGATCACCTCGCAGTCGCGGCACTTGGCCGGGATGTCCGAGTGCCGGGCATCCAGGTGGGCGCACAGAGCGGGCAGCGTCTCGAAGTCGGAGGCTCCGCAGGCGGGGCAGCTGAGGAGCAGGGCGGGCGAGGCCGCCGGCGAGGGCGAGGGCGAACGGGAGGCCGCTCCGGAGGCACTGGCTCCGGCCAGCAGGGTGGCCACATCCGGTGTGCTGGTCAGCATGGCCACATCCGTCTCCTCCTCCTCCTCCCGCTCCTCCTCCTCATCCTCCAGATCCTCCTGATCCTCCCGAGCGATGATGTTGTTGTTGATGGTCGTCTTCGGGCGGCGCTGCTTGCTCTCCAGCTGATCCACCTCATCCTCCAGCTCCTTCAGATTGTTGTTAGCCTTGTGCGAGTTGTTGTTGTTGTTGTTGTTGTGGTTCAAGGAGCTGCTGCTGCGACTGTGACTGTGACTGTGACTGTGACTGTGGCCACTGGAGACGTCCGTGGAGCAGCTGGCGTCGCTCTCGTAGCTCTCCGCCCGTCCCGCGGACAACGCGGTGGCCACCAGTGGCTGCTGCTGCTGCTGGGCGGGATTCAGCTGCTGCTGCTGCTGCCTGCGCTGTTGCTGTTGCGACTGCTGCTGTTGCGACTGAGGGTGCTGCTGTTGCGACTGCGCCGCCTGATGCTGCTTGTGGGTGCGCATGTGGCGGTGCATGTTGCCGTTGGTGGTGAAGGTCAGGTGGCAGTAGCGGCAGTTGAAGGGCCGCTCGCCCGTGTGGACCAGCACGTGTCTGTCCAGGGATGAGGCCGAGGATAGCACCTGTTTTATTTGTGGGAGAGGGGAGAGAAGAGAGGAGCGGGAGAAACGGAGAACAGGTGAGTGAGTTGGTTAGGTTAGGGGATTCGAGCTATTAAAAACCTAGCACACCTGCCTATTCATCCAGCCAAGTGGAAGAACAACTAGTATTTGGTCTTTATGAAAACAGACATCTATTGAATTTATGTCACATTATAATCTTGAAAAGCAGTATTCCTAACACTCGAACTCAAACGAACTTAGTTAATATAAATGTACCTATTTTCAAAACATCTAAATTTGTTTAGGCTTAAGCATTATTTCAGAATTTTTAAGAACAATTTATCTTAAATCAATAGGTTAGTAAACGTTTTTCATATAATCCAATGTCTAATGATAATAATCAAAATTGTTTTATTTGTTTTGTTTTTAAATATTTTTTTTTATTTTAAATATAATTTTTAATTGTTGAGAACAATTTATCTTTAACCAAAGAGCGCTAGGAATCGAATGTTTGGAATATGTTTTTATTTGATAATCAAAATTAAAGTGTCAATAAATGTTGTATATTAATTTAATTGTTTAGTTTTTAAATATATATCTTTTTTATATTTAATATATATTTTTAATTGTTGAGAACAACAATATTTTAATCAAAGAGCGCTAGGAATTGAATGTTCAGAATACGTTTTTGATATAATCCCATGTCTAATGATGATAATAAAAACTAAAGTGCCAATAAATGTTTTATATCTATTCAGGTAAACCTCTCAATTAAGTTGTTAATAATATATCTATAATATGCCATCATAAATAAGATTTAAATAACCCAAATGTATAAATTTAAATGCTTCTATATTTTAATAATTTTAACAAATCTTTGTTTATATAGATTAGCCTCACAATTAAGTTAATTTAATTTGTAATATACAAAGACCCCTATTAAATTCTATAACATATTACACCTATCAATAATCAAACCTAATCTTAAAAAATAATTCCCAAACCCAGTTAATGATCACAGTGACTCACCTTGGAGCAAATGCGGCAGGTGAAGTTCTCCGTGTCGCCGTTGGCGTAGTTGTGGCACCGGATGTGGTTGGTGAACTCGTGCGGCGTGGCCGAGACCACCTCGCAGATGGGGCACAGGTACTTCATGTGCTCGTCCCCGGCTCCGATGCCCGACTCGCCGCTGGAGAGGCACAGTCCTCCCTGCGGAGAGGAGCCGCCGGATCCGCCGCTGCTGCTGCTGCTGCTGCTGGAGGCCCCGCCGCCGCCAGTCGAAGATGGAGGCACTCCGGCACCTCCGCCACTGGTGGCTGTGGTTAGGTTGTTGTTGGTGGCACTGCCACTGCTGCTGTTGCCCAGATAGCCACTGTGGGCCGTGCTGCTGGCGTCCACGAATCCCGATTCCGAGAGACTGGCCGCCGAGCGGTTGAGTCGGAACTTCTTGCGCAGCGAACTGGCGTCGCCACCGCTGTAGTCCACCACAATGGAGGCCTGGGTGCTGCGGCGCTGCTTGTGCCGCCCCAGGTTCCTGGGCTCCTCATCCTCCAGCTCGTCGCGCTCCTCGTCCTCCTCCTCGCTCAGCAAATCCTGCTGATGCTGCTGCTGCTGGTGATTCAATTGCAGCTGGCGAAGTTTGCGCTTGCGCGACGTCACCGCCGTCAATTCGTGGGGCGTGGATGTGGTCTGCGCGGAGCCACCGCCCAGCTTCTTGGGCGTGCGACCCAGGTCCAGGTGCTCCAGGGATGACTCCGATGTGGTGGAGTCCCTGCGCTGGCGCTCCATTTCCGTTTCCGCTGTGCTGTTGCTGTGCTGCTGCTGCTGCTGTTGCTGTGCGGCGAGCATTTTTCCAAAGTTCTTGTAGAAGGTCTGAAGAAAAGAATTCAAAGAAAGAGAAAGGACTCTTAGTGATGGGGAATCGGCAATATCCTCTATCTGTCATTGGGCTGTCAGTTTACACTCAATAATATTAGCACAACACTAGAACTAGTGTTTGTAAATAGATAGACAGAAGTTTATAATAAACTAAATCTTTCTTGAAGTTTTCAACCGTAAACAAATCCTATTCTTTTATTTGGACTACGTTTGCTATTCCGTCTGTTCAAATATTAACAGAAGCTTTCGTTTCCCAGTCTCCGATTGTCGCGTAATTCTACACTAAATCTTCGCTCCCATAAACAGCTGATCGAACTCGAACCCAGGAAAATAAACAATGCTCCACACAACAACAAAAAGAAAACAGTGGCGAAAAGGCACTTTGAAATCGTGTTAGCGAGAAAAGCCAATAAGAAGAATTCGCGACTGTTGCAAGTGCATCTGCGGAAAAGGTGCGAAGAATTGAATTCAATACGCATCTGGCAACGCCGCGCGCTTATCTAATTGCCAATGTGTGCACACATATGTGGGTGAAAAATGTGGGCACGCTCATTAGCATTTACCGTTATCAAGGCTATGACTATTAGCGGTGTTCCAGTTGTTGTTGCTGCTTTCGGGGTGGATCAATTTGGAAATCCTAACTTCCCACCGAAAAAAAAACCTCAGAGGCTGATCAAAAATTTCTACCGATAACGAGCCCACCGTTCGTACAACATATATAGGTTTGCACATATATATCACTTGATTTTTTGGATGTGTGTTAGTTTTTTGTTGTCCATTGGCTTTCGGCTTGGCCTTTCATTTTGGTTGGCTGATTTCAAATTCGTCGTCGTGAGTCATGGCAAGTCATTGAGATAAAGACTCCCTCCCCCTCCCAGTAATATATACTTTTGGGGCGGGGAATCGTAAGGCGATTTCAGAACAAGTTCACACCTTTATGACCCTGGGAATTATCAATGAACACGAGTTGGTCGGCGAAAACAAATTTCTAATCGCCATCTAACGAAATCAAACCGAGTGAAGTGAACCGTTTGACATGTTGGACATGTCGGCCCGACCCCATGTGATATTAGGCAGATCATCAATCTGCATTAAACCCTATAAACGGGGTCGCATCATCCCTACTGACCGAATATTCTGGTTCTTTGCCCTCTCGGACCGTGCGTCAAAGTTCAAGGGTCTTGGCATTGCTCATTGTCATTAAAGGGGAAACAAATTCGGAGTCGAAATGCCGTCGCAACTGCTGAACGAAATTTCGCAACTAAATATCCACTAAGGTAATATTTTTTACACTTTTTCTTTTGGATTAAAACATTCCAGTCAAGTGGAAACATGGATTTTGAAAGGGACAAATTTTAAAAAGATATAAGAGCTACGTTTAAAATAAAAATTTCTATGATATTGAAATAAAAAACTTAAAATCCATTTAATTAAAATCACATTGGGAAAGTCGTTCAGAAAATGTAGAACATATTAGAAGTTTTTTAAAGAGATAAATAAATCTGATTTTAAAAAATATATTTGAAAGTTCTATAAAAACGAACTTTAAGAACGTTTGTTTTCTGAGTTCAAGTAACCATTTAAAAAAAAGCCTTAAAGTCTTTAAAATATGTTCTTATACTTACTGCAGACTTGTTGTAATCTCGTCACAGAATAACCGTGTTTGCAATTAACTCTTAGTTTTTCAATTTTCTTGTAATATGCACAATATTGCAATACATTTTTCAACCAATTTATTTGGGTCAAGTTCTTCCTGCAATAAGCTGGGTCGAACAATTACCCATGATTTTTGGTATCTTTTTGGTGTTGAGTAGTAATTTTTATCAGATAGTATAATTCTGATAGCACTTTTTGTTAAGTTTGGGTTCACTATATATTCTTCACACTTCTTTGGCTTTCAAGCTTGGGGTATCCAAAATTCCCAATGGTTTGTGGTTGAGAAACTTAAAAAAAATGTTTTTGCTTGTAGGATTAGAATTGAGAAATTCCGTTTGTTTTTTTTTTCAAATAACTTTGTGATTTGTCTGCTTTCTGAGTTGGTTGTCTTTAGTTTTTGAAGCGCCGCGCACGAGTCTTGTGTTGTTTTTGAGCGCAGCCGCAGCGCAACCGATTCGGCAGATGAAAATCGACTGGTAGATGTATCTACGAGTTGTATTTATAAAAGCGCACGTCGCTTGCCGCTGCGCTGCCGGCGTCTCTGCCCGCGAGAGCGAACGCAGTTATCTGCAGAGAGCAGCGGAGAGAGAGAGCGCCTGAGCGCGTCTCGGCGCTTTTGCCTGTGTGTGTGTTAGATAAAGCTGGCGACTGCGCTGCTTTGGAGCGGAGGCAGCGCAGCTTGGATTTCGTCTCTCTTTTCTTTTTTTGGGCGCAAATAGGATTACACTTTGGGTGCGTGTGTGTGTGTGTGTGGAAGAGCGAGAGGGTCACATCTTCCTGGAGAGGAGCCAAGAAGAAGAGAGGCCAAGAATTCTGCCCATTGGAAGTACAGTGAACACTTCGGAGAACTGGATACCAGATAGTCCTTAACGAGTTCAAAACGAGTGAAAACGAGTTCAAAAGATTTTTTACTATTTGTATACAAATTCTAAAAATTAAAATTTAATTATCCGGACTGCAAAATTATTTTTTTTTACAACCTTGATGTTAGTTTCCTCTTTTAAACAGTTACTATCTGCAAGCATTGACCTTAGAGGAAAACCGCACCGAAAGCTTGATAATGGATTGCTTTTAACCGCATTAAAGATAAAAAAACTCTTGTATGCAATAGATAATAAATAATAATTTAAAAATATGCAGAAACTTATTTTCAATTAATTATAATTGAAATTAAAGACCTAACTTCAGTTACATGTAGTTAGAAAATGGTCGCCATAAGCTTTTAATTTTTCAAGAGGTTTCCGGCTACGAGTGCCCACTGTATGTAGCACCCACATACACAAATGCATATGTGTCTGGATGCATTTTGGATTTTTGGGTAAATCCCGTTGCCATTGGCCACGCTTGCCATGTTTGTTGCTCTCTCTGTCGCACATCATCTAGCGATGAGCACATCCACATCCAGATCCATCTACATACACATGCATACATATATCTTTGTACATCCACATCCGTATCCATTAACCCCCGTGCGGACACTTCCTGGGCAGTTCCTCAACCTTAACCTCTAACTTTGCCCAGAACGGAAGTCGGAGACGATCGGTTCTCTTTTTGGTCCCTTTTCACCTTTTCAGGGTGCGTCATCAACAATCAAGCAGCATTAAAATTAACATTAATGCACTGGGAAAAATTCGTCAAAAAACCTTAACTCTGTGATATCAGTGTAATATTACCAGATTAACCAAGTTTTTTGAGGGATTATTAAGAAATGCTCAAGTGTTCTTGAAATATCGGCATAAATAAATGTATGTAAATAGTTACAGACTAGATAATCAATTAATTTAAAAAAAATGTTAATTGAAGAGTTAATTTTATTACCCACATTTCAAAAGAATATTTATAAAATTTAGATGTACCTAATATTTTATGGGATGCTACTCTGTTTTTTAGTTTTTGGATGAACAATTTTTTTGGTTTTTCTCAGTGTCTCCAATGAAAAGGCAACATCGTCGTCGTTACAGTTGACCGCCTTATAAAAATTAAAAAAAAGGAAGACGAGAGGTCAACTTTAAAGAGTGTCAGCTGCCCAAAGAATGTAAATTAGGTGACCAACAACCCTTCTTCAGCATCTTTTCCCAAAATCGATGCATTCAATTGATTCTCCACTCGAAAAAAAATTAATACAAAAAATAATAATAATACAAAACAATTGTAACAACAGTGCAAAAGTAAAAATAAAATAAATGAACACAATAATACAATGCAAGCAAAAGACAAAAAAAAAAAAATAAAACAACGGCGAAATTGTGCAAAAAATGCAGCAAGAGTTCAATACACTCGCCCACTCACCCACACTAGTGCACTCACACCGACACAAACACGCGCCCCTACGCACACAAACACACATAGCGACACGTGCATCGCGCTGTTTGTACACAATTTAATAATATTTACGTTTTATTTATAATGAACTTGAAAAATTCGCACAGTGGTTCAGCGATTATAAAAAAACTCTACTAAAGTGCCCAATTGTCCTTTTTGGTTTATTTTAGTTATTAAGAAATGTCAACCTTCTTTAAAAAAATTGTCTAAATATTCTTATGTTAGTTAAATTCTAAATTATCAAGAGATTTTTTTTAAGAACTGTAGAAATATCGAAAGAAATCATACAAAATTTATAAATATTTTTATTCACGTTAAATATTATATTATCAAAAACAATTTTTTTTTTGAAACTGTAGAATTATTGAACAAAATTTTTGACCAATTGGAAATGTTGTATGTGTCACCGTCTGCTTTTTTTTGTGTGTTTTGAGTTGGTTGCGCCTGCGCGTGGGTGGCACAATAAAAACACAATAACAACAATAACATTAATGACAGAAACAGCAACACAATAACAACAATATAATGGTAATGGCAATGCGTGCTAAATAAACATTAAAAGCCAAGCCAGATATTGCATTTTTGCCATATGCAAACAGCTGAGAAACCAAAGTGTTTCAGTTTCAGTTTCGGTTTCGGTTTCTGTATCAATTTCCCTTTTTTCAATGGAGGCGGAAAGTGTTGGCGTTACTAAGTAATAACGGTAAAGTGCAGTCGCCGCAGAAAAATATGAAGCAGAAGAAGAAGAGGCGACAGCATTAGCATTTAATTGCCAACATTTAGTTAGCATTTAATTTAGCATAAAACAAATGGCAAACAATGCCAGCAGCCGAAAGTCCCACGCTCTGCTCTTCAACATTGAAAAGCACCCCCCACCCCCACTTCTTGCCCCATATAATATTCCCCCAGTTTATCACTTCGTTGTAGGTTTTTTCTACACTTTAAAATATTAAACATCACTTGCAGAGGTATAAATAAAAAAAAACTATCATTTTATTATTCAGTATTTTAATAAAATATTTAATTAATAAATACTTGTAAATACGCTTAAAATTAAATATTTATTGTGAGCAAATAAAAAATGTAATAGGATTTTTTTAAAATATTTAATGTAATAAATACTTAAGGTATTTATACAAATATTTAAAGAAATAAATACTTGTAAGTATGTTTAAAATTAAATATTTATGGCCAATAAATAGTGCATACATGTTTATACTTTTGCAAGCAAATAAAAAAAATAGTATTTTATTAATATTTTTAAAGTAATAAATACTTAAGGTATTTATTAAAATATTTAAAAAAATGAATAAGTATGCTTAAAATTGAATATTTATTGTCATAATAAATGTTTATAACTTTGTAGGCAAATAAAAAAAATCTTTTAAAAATACTCGTGAAAAGTAGTATTAATAAAATTATAATTGACCTTAAATTGTTTTTAGTGCTTGCCATTTATATATGGTTTCTGTCGCAGCAATGCCTGAAATTCACTTTCGTTTTTGGTTTATTATTATGTTAAAGCCAAGCCAGACCCATAATTGTTTTAATTCGCACTCGTTTGCCTGTTAGCCGTTGTTGTGGTTTTGTTAATGTGTTTAATGGGTGTTATTGTTATTGCTATTGCTGTTGTCACCAGTGACATGTCAAGGTGACTGGGCACCCACCCACCCACCGCCACCCACTTCAACCCAAAAAACACTCATCCAGCTGATAAACATTATTGAAAAGGCGCACGCCGCATTTTTTGTTATTTTTTATTTTCACCTTTTTATTGTTTTTTTTTTTGCTATTCTGCCTAAACTTTGCACCCCCGCCCCTTACGAAAAAAAACGTAAAGTCAACGGCAAAAGAACAATAACTATGACCAGCCAAACGGCTTGTTTAATAATAACAATAAAGGCAGAAAAAACAACGGAAAATCGTAAAGAACAAAGGGTCTGCAAAATGATAAACTGGTTGATACCTTGGAATTTTAAAAGTGCCATTTATTTTAAAATGTATTTTATATTTTTTTTTTAAACCCGCAGACTTAATAAAATCTAAAAAAATAGTCTTAAAAACATTTAAATAGTTAAGAACCTCTAACATTCAAATACATTTTTTAACTTGCTTCGAAGATTATTCTTTTAATTTACATATTAAATATAAATACTTATTAAAATATATTTTAAGCACAATAAATGATATACCCCTAGTGATACAGGGTATTCGCGACTTGTGGCCAAACAAATGCCGCTGGCTGGCAGAATGCGTCAGTTCGCAGTTTGCTTTTTGGTGAAATTCCCCGCCAACTTGTGTTTGGGGTTAATATATGGGTATATATAGATCCACACAAATAGGTATATATGACACAACAAGTGGGCAAAACTGGTCGGGCCCCCACATTTTCCACCCAACAGGCTATTGCAAACGGATTGGATTAAGCGGAAGTGACAAGGGCAGATTGCAGTTCCATTGCGTTTGGGGGAAATCCCTGAAAATGCGATACGGATCGGAATCAAAATTCTCTCTAAATTGTGGAGTCGCAGGTAAGGCAGAACTCTTGTGATTTTCTAAATAAAATTGTGGTATTTTTAACTATTTTCCTTGAAAAGCGTTGCCAAGTCTACAACTTACTTATCTTAATAATTTCATCAAAAATGTCAATGAAAAATCATTTCAATACATTCGAAATATCATGCTGATATGCCACCGATAAGAGTTGTTTGCGTAGAAAGAGTAGTGATGAATTAAGGTGGATTATTTTCCTATAATCACTTGTATATAATCACCAACATAGTCTTGTAAGTTCTCTCAAGTTTGAATATATCATAAAGTCCCATATCATTACCTCCGTTGACCTGGTTAATTTCGCATTTATTGCCCAACCATTCATGGTTCTACGGACACACAAACTCAGACATTGTCTGCACAGGAGCTAAGCTCGTTAGAAACCAATTGACTTTGCCGGATCAACGACACTCCAAAGGAGATCCGGTCTGCAGAACCGCGTCTGGCCATCAGTTTTTGCCACTGTGTACCGAGAGATATGAATATCCCGAGTACCAGATAGTTTTGGGCTGACAACTGTCGCCGATTAGCGCACGCGCCGCGTTTGTTCGTTTCTTCGAGCAGGTAGATGTTATACGGTATTCGGTACTATATTATACGGTATGTTTGTTCCCCCAGAGACCGGGTTTTATGATACTGCGGCGACGGGAATTATGACGGCGGCAATCGATAGATGGATGGATGGATGGTTGAATGGATGGTTTTCGCTTGATGCAACACCGCGTTCATATCACTAAATCATGCCGTTCGGGAATTGATTGCCCCGTGATGAATAACGAACATCGAACAACGAAAGCTCCTAGTAACCCCCTTTCTCCCGATTTTCCAACTTTCCGCCTTTTCGAGCAGCGAACGTCTCGCGGGGTCTCGAGATAAGGTTCATTAGTTGGCCAGCGACCATTTTTCGTATCTGGGTTTATTTTGGGGGTTTTCCAGAATGAAAGACCTCGTGCCGTTTTTTTTTGCTTTGTGCCAAGTTCGTCAGTCAGCGGCGGGCGCCAAAAGCATCGATCGATCCATCGATCCATCCGTCTAATCACACGGCGCTCTAAATTTACACCTCTTCATTTTGGATGGCCATTGTGGCCATGCCCATTGTGCATCATCATCATGGTCTGTGGCTTTCGTTTCAGGGGGCTGCTTCCTATCGGCACGATGAAAAATGGAGGGTTCTTTAAATCACAGGAAATAATAGGGCCTACCTAGGGAAAAATTGATATGATTTGTGTTAAACCAACGTTTTTTTGGGGCATATCCCTTAAAATCCCGTAAAACTTAAAAACAATTTAGAATTTACACTTCACCTATTTAAAAAATAATTTCATAAAAAAGACAACAAAAATTGTATACCTAATATATTAAAAGTAAAAAACATTGTTTTCAATTTTATAATAAATGGTAGAAAAAAAGATAAAGCATAAACAATTATAAACAACTGTTAAAGATCTATGTTTATTGTTATCTTGTAAGTTTTTAATTTAAATTTGTAATTTTTTTAATTTAAATTAATATTAAAATTTGATTTTTTATTCTGTTATTATATTTTATAGTTATAGTTATTATATTTTTTTAAGACTTTCTTGAGACCTATTAACAAATAAAATTAGCAATTTTTAATATCATTTAACCGAAATAAAAAGTAGTAATAGGCAACTATACTAAATGACTATACGATTTTTTCTGAGTGTGGCTATGAATCAGATTCGTCCAGTGGGTACAAGCCACCAGCAACAAATACTAAACCCCTGCAGCACCCCATCATCGTCATCAGACGCTTTCATTGAGTACCGAACCCACCGATCGGAGCACCTTCCGAACATCCAACCACCCCGGAGAGGCACCTCCACGAACGATAAGCAGCTGGAGCGCTGTACTATATACTATATATACACCATATGGATCGTGTTCAGGGCGCCGAGGGGGTGGCAGATAGGAGCCGTGGAGTACTTCGCTCGAAATCGTTGTCGAACACACTCACTAGCAAGTTCTGCTAACTCGATTGTGGTTTCACATTATCTGGGATCTGCGGAATTTTGTGAAAAGTATCGGTGCCGCATGCGGGTGTGCCGGGCATTACGGGCGTTGCGGGGGTGACCAAAAAAAAATAAAATAACAAAACGCTTTGTAAGATCTATCGGCACTTAGTCAGCGGACAAGCAAAGGTGTGCGGTTCAGATAAGCGGGGGAGTTGCGAGCAGCTCCTCCAAGGGTGATGAACGGTTAGGATCATCTGAAACTCCCTGGTAAGTTTCAAGGTATTCGTTATAATCTACGTTAACTGAATGGTGATTCAGCTTTGTTTACGGCTTGGAAAAACTTTTCCTTTTGATGAGCGTGCATCTGAAATTGTTATATCTTACAGGTGTCCCATGTTTTTGACTAACACAGCAGTTTTAATGAGCAGAGTTTTATGTAAAAAATATGAAATGAATTCGAAAAAAAGAAATAGTATGGAAAAGTTGTATACTGATTATATCAAAGTAGAAAAAAGCATCCCCAACTAATTATGCAGGAATATATAATATAACAGATTTACAAACAATATATCATAGCAGTATAAAATCACCTTGAATATAATATATAATATTTCTTGAATTTCTAGTATTACAATCAGGGATCTTTTAGTTTGGATAAAGTAATTCCCTCTCTTATCTAATACATACATGATACATGAGTCACAGTTCCGAAAATCGTCTGGTTTCGCGTTACCGTTTCCGCTTTTTAAAGAAAACCATGGCCCATCCTATAAGCACTTTCGTCGCGGCTTTGGCCTTGACTCCGGTGATCGTGTGGACTGCTCCGGAATACGGATTGTTTGGCCAGCGTTTTGTGCTTTGATGTTACTTTTTTTTGTTTTTGGGTGATGTCTTGATGTGATTCCCACAGTTTCACAGTTTTCACAGAGAGCGAAACACAAGCCTTATCAGGCAATAAAACTTTGAGAGCGAGCGGCGTCGATTGCAAGATTTATATTTATCACAACGACAACAGAAACCGAAACTGAAACAGAAACAGAGACGATCTCGCGGATCGTCATCGGAGTCTGTTCTCCGTCTTATATTCTCACCAGTCCTTACAGAGAACGGAAATCTTCGGGGTTTCGGATTAGATATAGATATGTAATAGATGTTAGATAGACATAGATCTACTATTAAAGTTTTAAGGTTATTTATCTTTTTATAATTCACATTTGAATTTTAATAATTTCGGATTTCCCTTAGGTTAACCTTTTTTTAATATTTCCCTTGAAGGTGATACTCGGGTTATGTTTACAAGTGTGCAAATATTCGGCACACTTTTTCTCCGGGTGTACCTGGTCTCGTCTTCTCGCACTCGTATTCCTCTGCCAAAATACATTGCTCATTAGGTTTTGGGTTATTGTCACCAGACATTGGCATTGCGATGAGAGGTTGGAGACATCGTCTTGGCTGGGTGCTGATGTTGATATTTACTCAAGTGTAATTGCGAATTGTAAATGCGACAACACAGATGCTCTCGTAATTGGGATTGCGAATGGGATGATGGGATGGGTATGGTATGGGGGTATGGTATACGGCTAATATGATGATGGTTTATAATGATGATTATGATAATGATGAGGACCAGCCTCAGTTTCTTCAAGAGTTTCTTTTGCTGTGAGCTTTGGTCCAAAGAAGGTATTATATTGACTGACTGACTGGAATGACTGACTGTATCTGTATCTTTAGCTGTAGCTGGGTATCTGTGGCGCTGCCTTGCGCTATTTGTATCTTTTATCTGTGAAAATAAACGTTCAAAGTTTCGTAGTTTTTGTTGTTGTTTTCTTCGTTTTCATTTTCGACTTTATTGTTTGAACGTTGATTGTCAACTGATCGGTATGTATCTGTATCTATATCTATATCTATAGCTGTATCTGTATCTGGCCGACTGACTGGAGTTTTCGATTTCAGCCGCATTGAGATACACTTAAGCAAATAATCGCGTTTTTTCCTCGCATGTGTCGGCCGAGCTGAATGTATCTGCATCTGTATCTCTATCTCACGGATACTGTGTGTTTTCTTTGGACGCATTGGATTTCGTTTGGCTTTTGTTTCCCATTATCGATTATTGCATCTCGTCTCGTCACTTTTTCCTTTTTTTCTAGTTTCCAGTTTTGTTTTCCCAGCGACAACACAGACATCTCTTCATCGCACCATCATCATTATTATCGTTATTATCATTATTATCATCATTATTGTAACCGATGATCGTCAGCGTCATCGATGTCGACCCAACCTGACTGAACTGAACCGAACTGAACTGAGCCGAGTTGACTGATAAGAATGTTTGCTAATAAGCTGGGTAAACAATACATATATTTCCCCATCCCACCCACACCCATCGTTACTCCCACCCTCCCCGTCCCTCTAAAATGATTCCACCCATGTTTGTTGACTTTCTCATCTCTGTAGATTTTTTGAGCAACAACATCCAATTTTACTGGCACATCTGTCGCTGATTATACACTTCAATTGCTTTGAAAATACACTTTGTGTGTATTCGAGTAGATTTAAAATGTGATAGAGGGGAAGGGGAAAGTTATTGCTCCTAAATAGATGGTAAACATGGGTTTTTTGGCTGGTTAAATTCCCAGTTTGATTTCTTGTTTCATAGATACACTCAAAAAATTTTTTTTCCTAAATTTTAGAAAATCGCCATAAAATGAAATTTTTTCTTAATTTTAGAAAATTTTCTGAATTTTAGAAATTGTTTTCTTGAATCTAGGAAAAAAGACCATAGGAACAGAATTTTATGAAAAACCTTTCTTAAATTTAGAAAAATGATTTTTTTTCTTAAATCAATGGTGTTTTTTCCTAGTTTGCTCTCCAAAAGTTTTCTTAAATTAATGGCGATTTCGCCATTAAATTAAGAAAAAATGTACTTCATCCCTTCCTAGAATCTAGAAAGTCGCCATAAAAAACACGGTACATTTTTTTTAATTTAAAGAATTTTTCTGAATTAAAAAAAACGTTTTTCTTGAAAACAGAAAAGTAGAAATAGAAAATCACCATAGATTTAAGAAAAACTTTTTTTATTTCTGTTATGCTTCTCATTCTTTCTTCGAAACGAAAAAGAAGAAGACATGGGGTTAGTCCGCGGCGCGTCGCGTTGACAGTTTTTGGCGTATGTATATGTTTATGTGTGTTTGTGTGTATGATCGAGAATTTTCTTGTGCGTAGCTGTAACTTTTATTGCGTTGTTGTTTTGGAAATGCAGTCTCTCGCGAGAGAGTTGCTTGCGTTGCGCTGCATTTTGAACCCTTGCGCTCAGTTTTGGATGAGCATTCAAAGTAATAAGTTTGTTGTGTAGAGCCTATTTAAGAAAGTTAAAGTGCGATCCCTCTAAGAGGCAATTTATAGGTAAGCAATTGAAATAAATTTTAATATAAATTTGGTAAGTAAGTAAAAATGTATGGTAAGCAAAGGGCAAACTATTTTAATATATTTGGCTATTAATAATATTGCAGGCCGCAAATACCATCCTTCTCTAATATTAATTTTTATTTTCGATTGCAGGAATAATTTCAGGTATTGTTGATAATTTGGCAGTAAGTAAGTAAATTTTAATAACAATATATTAACTATTTAATAAAAATATGAATAATTTTATTTTTATCTTTTTTGTTTTCTTTTCTCTTTTTTGTTTAGGAAATATTTATAATGTTTTTTTTTCTCTTTTTTGTTTTCTTTTCCCTTTTTGTTTAGGAAATATTAATAATTTTCTTTTCGTCTTTTTTATTTTCTTTTCTCTTTCTTGTTTAGGAAATAAAATAGTAAAATAAATATGTAAGCATTTTATTTAAATAAAGAAGATTTTCTGAAAATAAAAAAAGTCCTTTCTTATTTTAAGAAAAAAGATTCTATATTCAAGAAAAGTACTTTCTGGATTTTAGGAAAATTTCTCAATTTGATGGCAACTTTTCTTGATTTTAGAAAAGTATTTCTGCTTTTCAGAAATTTTTTTCCTATATTTTAGAAAATTCCTTTCTAAAAAATACGGAAAATCGCCATCGACTGAAATTCATGGCGAATTTCTTGATTCAATGGCGATTTCGGGCTGTTTTTTTTTTGAGTGTAAGATCCAGTATCCTTCATCTAATGTTTATGACTATCTTCTCACCTCCTAGAGTCTAGGCCATAAACCCCATGCGTAAACCCCCTTTTTTGCAGTGTGATATCTGGGCCATCACAAAACCACTGGGGGCTTCAAAGGAGCCGCCTGTCCCGCTGATAACGCGGATGTAGATGCGGATGTGGATGCGTAGGTGGTGCAAAAGGTGTGTTTTCGGTGGCGGGGTTGGTGGAGGCAAAGTATTTGCCCACCTCACACTCCCTTATCGTGGGGCTTATTTTCACAACTTTGGGTGGGTGTTGGCCCCAGATGATTTGTGCTCCCCCGTCCTCATCTTCAAGCCCCTTTCGTCATTAGCTCACAACTCATTAGGCAGTTGGATAGCAGGTCAGGTTAAGTTGAAATTAAGAAATGGGAACTATTATTATCGAATGATATTTTGAACATTTTTGCATTAGATAATTAGATTAGCAGAAATACTCATCACCTTATAAAAATTTGTATATTCTTGATCAGTTTCCTAGAAATCCTAGAAATCTGACTATTATATCCCATACCTGACTATACATTACCTTTTTGCACCCAACCTACTGTTCTGTATTATTTTCTGATGACCATGATTTCCTAAATATTTTTTATTTCCTGTGCCACTCCAATCTTTTTCTCTCCCCCGTGTTTCTCTGGCTTTTTATCTTCAATGTTGTATATATAAATTTTTTTTTTGGCTGATTCCGATTGAGAAACGCCAAATGGAAGTAATCACCAGAAATTTCTATATCAATCATCTGACCCAATGAGCGGGTTGGGTTTTTAGATAGAGTCGAGCCGAAGGTGCCGCAGATTTCGTCAACGCAGAGTGCCCGAAAAAGGCCCGAAAATAGAGCAGGCAGCTCTGCAATCGCTCGTATGTGGGTTATATCACCCTCCGACTTTTTGGGGCCTGTGGGCGGCTGCTCGATAAGCCACGTCCATCGCAGGTGCCTTAATTGAATTTTTGTTCTGGGTATTAATGAGAAAAATCATTTCGAATTCAAAGGCGATAAGAGAGCAGCCAAAAAACAATTCCAGCAACAATGGCCGCTTATCGGTTTCTGCCCACCGAACTTTGAGATGTCCGAAAAGTGCAGAGATCAATCACTGGGTTCTCTGGGAGCCTTAACTTTCGGTGGGGAAGCACTGACTTCGCGGAACCCGCCTCTATCGAGGTGTCACCGGAATCTCAGGAGATTTAACAGACAATGGTTTTGATGGGCAAGCAAGAGACATTTTCTTGTCTGATAATAATTTTTAGACAGCTTTTCAAAGCATTTTTCTAATATTAAATATAAGAAGAAATACCGCTAAGTTATTATTAGTAGTAATATATTACTATGTATTTTATTTCTTAAGGTGCTCCTCTGTTACTCTGATAATCCACAAAAATAGTTAAGCACCGATTCAATGACATCAGGTTGTGAGCAATTTGGGTGCGCAAATAAATATGTACCTTCTTTTTCTTTTAGAGGAAGCGCGTTACGCAGTTGGCAACCCGCTTCGGAACCCCGTCGACAGACCCACTTCCACTGCAGATATTATCTAATGCTCCGACAAATCCCCCAAAAAGCTTTTCGAGGGCGGGGGACATATGACAGCCAGCACATCATCATTCAAAACAGAATATCTTATCAGTGGGCCGGAGGGAAGTGAAGGGATGAATCGGAATTGAAATCGGAATCGAAATCGTCACATCGTCATCGATTTCTTCGGATCAGAAGAAGAATCGTGTCGCCGGGCGCGTAGTCTTCGGTCCTCCCAACGTTTTTGGATAGACAGTCGCGGGAACTGGGGAGTTCGGAGGGTAGTATCTATCTATCTGTCCGTAGAACCCACTCTATCTCTATTCGGTTTCAAGGGGAAGCGATTCGGGGTCTCTCGCTGTTTGCCAATAACTTTGAGGGTTTGTAACTTGCACCGATAACTTGTAATGCCATTTGCTCTATATATTTCTTTATTTTCTACTCTATTTCCTCGACTCTCTCTCCCGTTTGCCGTTGTCGTCTAGCCATAAAGCCAAACGAGCTGTCGGCTTTCGGGCTTAGAAGTCTCAAAGTTTTCTGTTTGCGATGACAACGATGCCAAGTCATGAATGTAAACCGATCGAGGGTTATATGCCATGGAGAAATACTGAAATACTGAAATACTGGGGGGAAAATTTCGGATGACGCGCCGAGTGCCTTCATTTCAGATATCGACAGAAGGTCGCCGGTGGATCCCGCCCGGAACGTCTATATAGTTATCATCGTTAGTCGAATATCCAGATAAACGACAGTTGGGGGATAGTCAAGAGCCACTTGGAACTCCCATTTCGGGTTTCTATGGAAAAATATTGGGTGATAATATCATCTGATGGTTTGAACAGGCAAATATCAAGAACGTATTCAAAAAATATCTTTATATCATGGAACTATTATTATAATACTAATTTTAGTTACATAAAAAATATTTTAAGATCTCTGATCTAACCTCACACAACTTTGAGGTTAGAACTGAACAAGTTACTATTTTAGCAGGCAAAAAAAAAAATCATCTGATAATACGAATGATCTTAGCTTCCTTTTTTATAGTACCAAGTTAACGCATCTTTGGATTTTAAGTTAAATGCATCAGTCAGTGAGGTGCCTTTTTGAAGAAGTATCTCTAAGTATCCTCTATCGTTTTTGTACTTACTCTGTGAGTAGTTGTGGGCAGAAAAACACCAGCAATCAGGACAGAATCTGTGGAGTGCACAGTCAATATTTGAAGTGGAATGCAGGTTGTGTATCCGGGAAAAAGTATCTCATGATGGGGATTCGGACCGAAAAATATACGGGTTTCCAATGGGGAGCTCCTCGCTGAGATACTTTCTTTATGACGTTGGATGATAGGCTCCTCTCTTCTTTATCTCACTCGACTTTATTCAAAAACACCTCTCTCCACATATGTTTACTGGTATGCCTACATATATATAGGTATGTATATAGGTGTTTTCCCTCCCAACCAAATCCCAAGTTCGTAATGTGCGCGCCCCCATTTATCAAACGTTGAAAATCTGGCGTCGCCTTCGATAAGGGTAAATAAGAAAATGGCCAAACGATGTGGGTCGCCCTAGCACACACATACACAAGTATATATATATATATATATGCTGTATCTGTATCTGTGGCTCTATGGGGCGTACTTTTGGGTGTATCTGTGCGTCTGGCCCCGATGAACAAACGCTGTCATTGAGGAACCTTCGTCGTTTCTTGGTTCTCGGCGCTGGGTTCTCTGGAAGCTCAAGTGGCTCATTATAATTGAGGGAATCGTAGGCTTTGGAGGGGGTGTAGGGGGTGTTTGCCCAAAGCTGTTTAGGCGCCATGAATAATGCCGCCCAATCGCCCAGCAACCGACACACCCACCACCCCGTTTGAAAAAGATCCCAAACTCGTGGGACACTCGAAAATTTACAAAGAAAAGCCCAACAAAAATGCCAGAAGGAGAAGTTATATCAACACTGCTTACTTTTTATCATTTTGCCCCTCGCTTTATGGCCGTCTCATGTGATAAATATATGGCAAAAGCGTTCGAAGTTCACCCAATGCGAAGTGACTAACCCACAGTTAGAGGGGGAAACCAGAACCGAAACGATAAACTCACCGTGCCTGGCCCCAAATCACCAAATTGGCGAGATCTTTGCACCTCATTGTGATTTTTATCATCGCCAAGTTGGATAGTAATTTGGACATAAAATTGTTAGTATAGTATTTCTGATCAGGATTAGATTTTAATGCCAAATAAAAATATTTTTTATAAATAGAGCATTCGATTAAAACTTGGCGAAATGACCAACCGTTTTTATAGGTCAGACATTGATTACCAATTCCTTGGATTGATAAACATCGAGTGCCGTAAAAGTTGTAGATACCCAGACGATTTGGGTTGAAGTATCGAAATTTGCTTATCTCTTTTTTTTCTGGCCAAGTTTTTGAGAACCCTTGAGAAAGCTCCCCAGCAACCTCACCTAACTTAATCTGTGTGGCAATGATTTCATTCCGTCTATATCATTGCATATACATATATACAGACTTTACCAACTCAATTGACTTTTGCACAGAATCAGCGAATTTCGCCACAATTAAAAAGCAGAAAAAAGCGCTCACTCAAGTGGAAGTCAAAACCCAAGCCAGCCCAACAGCCATCCAAAATATCAGCCCCTTTTTCGGGTTCGGCGGTAATACGAGAAGCCCACCAAAAAACCCATCATCGAAGTCCGCATAGAATTCGAGTACCAAAAACTGCACTGCCAAGATAAAAATCAGGCCACTGCGATTTAAATAAAATATGAAATACAGAAATACAGGTAGGGGGAAAAAAGTATCATATCGAAATCATATACTTGCATTCGTGGCTGGGGAGATGTTGGTCTTCTTGGTCTCGGTCATTGGCGACTGAGACATCAGAATGAGAATCATTGGATTGCAACACATTGCACATATGTATATAATGAAATCGGATTTTGAAGGGGGATTGATCAATAGGGCGACAGGTGGGTCAGACGTGGATGTATGATTAATCTACCATATAACATTGGCCAGACACGTGCTGTCGTAGCTCCAGAAGTCGATTCTCCCGGCGATGATTTGTTTACCTTGTGCGGAGTCTAAACGCAGGTCAATGGCATTCGCAGTGCATCGCTGCAGTGAGAATAATAATGGGTGGTGAGAAGCCCCAGTAATATATCAGTGTGAAAAACTATAACTAATCAGAACTCACTGTTTTTTATGTTTTAATTTTCTATTATTTGTAAAGCATTAATATTATAAATATGTTTTCAGTTTGGAACCGTTCCAGTCATTAAAGAAAATCCCTAAACATCGTGATCACCCCTACATTTACCTTTACATATCATAATCACAACTGCGTCTTAGTTTACCGCCTCGCGTTTGGATTTCGCTGATGCCTCGCATTTCTTATATAGATCAATGATCGCCATGCATCCACGTAATCAAATGAACTGACTGTGTGGATTTCTGCCCACTCATGGATAATGAAAATGAAAAGTGTAAGAGCGCAATAAATTCCTGGAAGCGTCTCGGTTTCAAGAACTTTCCGATTTGTTAAAATTCGTTTCCAGTTCCCATGGACATGGACTTGGCAGATAGATGACCGCAAATTTTCAATCTTATCGCTGCGATTCGGGGCCCCCGAGTTACCCCGACCAAATGTGTTATTAAGTATTATCATGCTCGTAATTATAAAGCGTATTCCCAGCTCGTTAGCATGTCCCAGGCAAAATGGTTTAACCGCAGTCCAGGGACTCCGAAGGGAATCTGTTTGAAAACGCCACTCGAGTGACACTTTTTGCCGATCGCCTGGGCCCACGGAACTCCATGGCCCTAGGGTTATCTCTTGTGGTTTTTCAGGAATGTTTTCGTATATATATAGGAGTTTTGATAGAGGATTATAGGATTTAATGATAGAAACATTCGAAATAAATATTTTGAAATAAAAATGTTATTATTGGGCATTTAATTACAAATAATAATAATACCTACTTATCATATAAATAAATAGAGGTTTATTTCAGCGATTTCCTTATCGCAAGTACCACTGTGGCATCCACTTACTGTTATTCGTTCCTTTTTTCGGCTCGCATATTTACTTTTATCAACTCAAGTGACCAGATGGAGCAACCGCAAATTTGTGGGCACTTCGCCGGCCTGATTGCACAGCTTCTGGGAGCAGAAAAAATAATAAACCCAAACCTGAACAATCCGGCATCTGTTCCTTATCCTTATCCCCCCATAAACCGCAGCTCGAAGACGGAACTCGGGTGCATTCGTACATATATCTCAAAAGCCATTAGGGGTAAACGAGAGGGGGATACGAGGAGCCCCACAAGTGGCAGATAGTTCGATTGATTTGCAATGTTTACATAAACGCACAAGGTTCTTCCTTATGGGGCCCATAATCTGGCGCCTCTTCACGAAGAAACCCAAATCTATACACAAATATTTTACAACTATCGTCGCAACGCCGGCAACGAAATGCAATTAACTGGAAATTGCAGCCAGCGCTATCGGCGCCTCGGAATGAAAATAATAATGCAATGGAATGGGTATTGCGAATGGGTATTGGGTATTGGGTATTGGGTATTGGGAATGGGAATATGGCATCGACTGGCGACGCCAATCAGTCGGATGAGCTTAGTAGCCGCGTGTCTCGCAGAGTCACCTCATCAGTCGTCGTCTATATCTCAAGGCCCCCTGGAAATCCTTGAGTCACTATTAAGAGTATAGAATAATCGCTTATATTGTTACTAAAATCATAAAGAAAAGAGTAGCTCAGTATTGAATATTATAAGATTTCTTACAATATATACAAATCTTATTTATTTATCATGTGAGGCTGCTGTCATAATAGAACCCCCCTATCAAGTGGTAGCATCAAGTTCTCCACTTACGATCGGAAAGTCCACCGAACTCTACTCCATTCGATTATCGAAATCGTGTTTTCCTACGCTGCCTTGCCCATAAAACACAGAAAGCACAAAACTACACCTCACCTGAGCTCACTGTAGCTTCTGCGTCTTGGGCTCTGCTCTAGATATGGTAAAGAATTCTGAGGGCTATATAGATAGATCAATTGCCGACTGGGGACTGCGGACTGCGGACTGCTGACTGCCTGTTTCTGGTTCAGTCACGGGGACTTGCTTAACAGATGTGCCTGCTTATCGTCGAGCTGATACGACTTCTCTACAAGCTCATATATAGAAACTCACAAACAAACGCCAGAGGTGGTCACACATTTCCCAATGCGATCGAATGGAGGATCGATTCGATCTCACCGTGACTCACCATGGAAGTCGATCTAATGCCGAAAGCATCGTATAAACCAGCGAAATAAATTGCATTACTCATCCAGTTTAGGGTTTTAATTGGAACAGAGTTTTTTAATTGTATTCCTGGTATACTTTTTAATAAGGTGACCCTAAACTTCACTTCTAAGTCGCATAACTTCGCTAATTGTATTTCGATTACAATGTGGCAAACCTGCAAGTACTCTTTTAATCTGCTTGCTAGTTTGTTATTCTAATGATTGTACATTTATTGACCCATTTTCGGTTTATTGCTTAGAAATAACAATAGGTGACCCAAAAATGCACTTTAAGAGTCCATAACTTCGCTATTTGTATCCCGATTTTAAGCCAGCTTACCTCTAATAGTTTCTTGTTCAAATTTCTCTCAATATTAATACTATTTTTCTGAAAAATGATTTAACTCCAATATTGATAACTCTTCCATCTCCAAAATGCAGCATGGCCCCATCGCTCATCCGCCCCGTTGCACACATACGCATATATATAGCCCGGTACATATATATTCTTTGTCCATCCATATTGATTTTCTCTGCTGTTTTGGTTGTTGTTGCCACATAATGCTGCAAAGTGCTTGGCATTGATGGGTGGGCCAAATCTCCCCCTCCGATTTTCCAAGAGGATATACACCCATACACACACAGGCATGCCTACAACAGGCAGAGCAAGAGAGAGAGAGAGAGAGATAGAAGGAGAAGAAGAGGGAGAGGGAGAGGGAGCTACCGAGAATGGCGCAGTGAAGTATTTATCAGAGCAACATCAGAAATTCAGAGGAACTTTTGCCATGAGCCAGCTCGCACGACGACGTGGCCATATACCACATCTATATCGTAAATATATGTAGGCAGGTATGGTATAGTATATAAGTGGGGATTCTATGTACCAGCGAAGAATCGGCCAAGGCAACAACAGCAATGGGCCAAGTGAAGCACGAGGAACGACGAATGCGACGCGAAGACCGACGACGTCATCATCCCTGGATGGGTGGCAAAAACCCAGGTGGGTGGTGGGTGGATGGGTGGACGGTCGCAGGGTGGTTGCACAGGTGGGCAGAGGTCACACAGAGGGTAGTGGCTGAGCTGCTGCGTGCGGGCGGCTGGGTGGCTCCTCTCTTTCTACACGGAAACAAAAACATGTCATTGGAAAAAGAATCAAATATATTTATTTAATTTAAATGTATTTTTTTCTCTTTTAAGATTATTGTAAAAAATATATCTTATGACAAACATACATGTAAAAATATTTAAAATCGGATCATTCATTTAAAAGTTATGAGCAAATAATAAATTAGCCGCTAGATGGCGCGCTTTCACTCCATCTCTCTCTTTCGCCGAGTAATGGGTATTCGATAGTCGAGGCACTCTCTCTTCTCTTTTTCACTTATTTTATTAATTTTTCGTGATTTAATTTATGTTTTAAGATACAATTTAGTTTACTGTGTAGCAGCCCTCCCCTTCTCATTTTTTCTTCTTCTGGGAGGGGCTGGCTCTTGCAGGGGGAGGTGCGGTGGCTTTCCGCAGAAGGTCGCCACAGCCACATGAAAATACAAAAAAGAAACAACATCAGCACAACTGGAATAGAAACAAAAATTCTTTTCCATAGATTTTTTCTTAGAACCGAGGGAAAATCCAATTAGAAATGCCCGCAGAGGGAAATAATTCACCTGTCAGGGTGCCAAACACACACACACATAAAAGAGGGATGAAAAAAAGAGGGGGGTGGGTGGGGGTGTTGTTTGAAAGAGTAGGGGGTGGCTGCGTTGTTGTTGTGATGTGGATGTGGATGGAACCTGAAACTGACGAGCTGACAAGGCTGACTAACTGAAGGCCCCGCTGCGTGCCAGGTGGAGAGAAATGAAACGACAGGGGAGGGGGAGGTTTTTTCTACAGGGGGTGGTACAGGAGGTGGTGGTGCACAGGTGAGTCGCAGCGAGGGTGGCAGGTAAAATTAATGACAGACTGCAGATTGTTGGAGGGTGAAACGCAGGCAGACGTCGCATTTCGGTTTTTTCTCTCTTTATTTTTTTGTTTTTTCAGTTTGGCTCAACTTTCTTGGATGTGGATGTGGATGGTCCTCCTGCTGCTCCTCCCACCCCCCCCTCTTCCTGTGCATACATATATGTAATCCCCCATACATACGTATATACAAAGATTTGAGTGTGTGGGTAAAACGGAAATGAACCAACAGAAAACACAAGCAAAGCCATGAATCTGAAATTCTTTTGGCTTTTTGCATTCCCTATAAGTGAGGGTAGTTTGATTATTAAAAAACTTTGTTTTTTTAATTTCAGGAACTCTTAGCTAGTCAGGCTTATAAAGTGAGAATTGAACGCAAAGAGATTAGAATACAATAATTACAACTATATAAAGGGTAATTTAAGAACATTATCATATTATATCATATTATACCATATTATATCATATTATATCATATTATATCACATTGTCATGGTAATAACCTGAGTTATTAGTGAGATCTTGAAGAACACAGGGTATTGGATACTTCTACCCCTGATACAATACAAATTCGCCATACTCTGCTTTTATTTTCCGTTCAGTTTCAGTTCGGTTCGGTTTGGTTTGGTTCCGTTCGCCTCGAGTGACATGCGGCTGACGTGGGCCTTTTGTCCTGCTGCTCGACTCGGATGCCCAACGGCCCTGGGTTCTTGGTTCTTGGCCTGGCTTTGGGGGTTGGCCTCCATTCCTGCCCTTCTGCGACCCCCTCACCTTTGCCCCCCTCTAACCCCCCGAAGCCCGAAATGGTTGCTCTTTTTCCGAGACTGTCCAGAGGTTTCTCGTTTTCTGAGTTGGCACTTCTGTCGACCGCTTAGTCATCGTCTTTGGCTCAGATTAAATATAGATTGCAAAAAAACAAAAGGTAATACAATTCAGATTAGCTTTCTGGGGTAATACGCATTTAAATGAAAACAATCAAGGTTCAGTCTGATTTTCTTTTCTTTTATATATTAAATTTGTTTTAAATGTTAATATGGAAATATTATTAAAGTAAATAAAATAGGCATTTACTCAAAAGACTGTTGTGTCTGAAATAAAGTAGAAAATGGCAAAAGCTGCTAAGCTTTTCCACCCTCTATCGCCATTTTCCGGCTGGAGATACGCAAGATGAGCGAAATGATGAGGTTGAGCTCGAGGCAAACAACCCCAAAAACAAATATATACAATGAATGTATATAGACGAAGAGCAGAGGTAATCAGCAAATCACAGTCGAGAGATTTCCGTAGCACCAATCCAGGCGAAAATCCGATGATTTTGCGAGGGATGCAGGGTGGTTGTGGGTGGTTTAGATGGTTTAGATGGTGGGTGGTTGGGTGGCACTGGCTACTAGGGTGGTTTTTCCAGCAACCCCTATGGCGAAACGCGTCCTCTGCCGTTGTCCTCGTTGTCGTTCCGTCGTATCTGCAAAATACATTTCCAGCTGAAACGGAAAAATCTATTAAATCAACGTTGCTGCGGCAACCAATTGCGGGCAAACGAAACCACCGAAAACACACGTACAAAGGGGGGTGGTGGTTGAGGGGTTGAGTGGTTGAGTGTGCCACCCCCGTGCGCCTCGCATTGGTGTATCTAAGTAGCGCACAGATACAATTTACAGCTCGCATTTCGTATGCAAAAAGCAGCCAACAAAAAGCAACTTTTTTGCCTGCGCCGCACGCCAACCGCAGGGAGGGGGGGGGGGGTCATCCTCGTCGGATAGGTGGATTGGGTGGCCTACCCCCCCCTTTGCAACCATCCGGGTGAGAGGGACACTCGTCAGATACATTTCCCTCGAATTTATCGCTGCTGTAACTTTCAGCCACCGCTGCTGCTGCCTTTATCCTTTTTTGTTTTTCCTACTGTGCTTTCCGCCAGCGTCGAGTGGAAACTTTGGAAAACAGGAAATTGTCGCATAGAGACACCCCACATACGTTGCTAGCACCCCGGCCTTTCCTGCGCCCCATTGATGTGTCCAATGGCTTTGGGCCAACTCCGGGTTACGGACTCCGGTCTTGAGGCCTTGTCAAGATGGCAACCGTAGATGGCTGAAGGCAAGGACTCGGCCTCAGAGCTCCCTCTCCCCTCCCCCAAAACGCTAAAGCTGAAATAGTTTCCTTTTGGCAGTCTGGTTTTCCATAAATTGTGAGTTAAGGGAAATACAATTGTATAGAAAAAATGTAGAAGAGCCTAAGTACGATGATATATCTATATTTCTTAGAAATGCTATAATAATAAAAGATTTTCGGTAAGAAAAGATAAAATAATTATTCGATTTTATTTTAATTTCCCAATCCTAATTTACATTTTCAGCACAGAAAATACTCTTGGGTCACGTAATAAATTTCCAAGCGACGCTTGCATTTTTGGGTCATGTTGTTTAGCCATCAGAGGGCGCCACCCATTTACAGGGTTCCAGGGTTGACACAGCGCCCGAATGCCAGTCCAAGGATGTAAATCAAGTCGAGCTTTTGCGGATTGCTTCCATAGTTTTTCTCTATTTTTCTCTGTTTTTAATGAAAGGCGGGAGGTGGGTCTGTTGGTGGGTCGTTCGGCCAAATGAGGGGTTACATTACTCATCCGCTGGCAATGACAGTGACAATACAACCCCATCGGTGTTTTATTCGCCTTCTCCTCCTTTTATTACACCCCCGCACACTCGATAAGGCTCTCCAAGGATTTGCCTAATGAGCATGCCATGTCCGGGCTACCTGGCCATGTCCATGTCCATGTTATATGTACTGCCACCCACTCTGGGGCATTTCCACCCACCTGCGCTGGTAATTACCCACTGATGATGGCGACTCGTCACTGGCTTCGTCATTAGTTGGCATTGCCTGGACATGAAACCCGATGCAGACATCAAAAAGCTGGCCCCGGCGAAATGGAGTTTGAGTTTCGTTTGGTGGGAGCACGAGTACACGGGGATCTATGCTTCTGCCCGGCAGGTACCTATAGCTCCATCTCGCGTGAGAACTGACAACTTGACTCGTACCCCTTGAATGTACGTTTTTGGGGGTCTCTTGGTTCCATAGTTCCTTCACTTGATCTTAAATTTGTTTAAAATTTCTATAAATATTTGTTTTCAATGGCTATAAGATCTATAAATATTTATATGGAAGTTAAAAAGTTTATGAAATTACGCAAAAACCTCATAAAATGGCCATTGGATAGTTAGATAAGAACGAAATGATAAAGTACTTACAATGATGCGTATACTCGATTAGCAGTTCGTTTAACAATCAATTATGAGTTGTATAATGGTTATGATAACGGATTATATGGGAGAGAATCTTAGATGAACCCAAGTTCTATAGTTCTATAGGGTAATATGCTTTCGGGTGGATATTTTGCAAAAATAAAAAACCAGTTAATGGAGTGTGGATATGAAGGGAAGGTGAAGGGGAAAAGGTGGGGGGAGCTTAACTATTCGTACAACAGCGAGAACATTTTTTCGGGGATTATTCATGGTCGCTGGTTCCGACTTCCCCAAAGACGTTTCCTTGTTTGCCGAAGGTGTGTCATTGACACTGGACTGCTGCACTCCCTTTCCTCTGCACTGGGAGAAATTTATGAAAACATCTAGCAAAATATGTGATGAAACTAAAATAATAAACTAATAAACAGGGTGTACTAATGCAACTTAAAATCAAGCTATTACAATTTATTTATTTTGTAATCACATTATTCAACATCCCTTTTCCCTCAGTGCAGGATCATGGGTGTGTCCGCCTTGGTGGTGAGCGGATGCGGATGAAGCGGGACAGCATCTGCCGGCCATTCCCAGTTGCCAGTGGCCACTCAGTCGCCATCGACCACTTGCCACCTACCAACTACCAACTTCCAACTACCACCTACCACCAGGAACATTCGCTTTTTTTGGCTATTGATTTTCTCTGTTTTTTTTCCTGGATGTTTTGGCCACGAGGCACGCGATCTGCTGGAGGTACGAACGTATGTACACACGCATGTGACGTCGTCTTGGTTGTCTGCCCACTCGAATGTGACGAAGCACCCCCTTTGTCGGGGGATACGAAGCATATGAGGATGTTGGAAAGGCCCAGCTTGCATTCGCAGATCTCTGGCTTTTCCGTTTTGTACAAAATAAATGTTGTATATTAACGGGGTTCCATTAAAATGGGATCACCAACAGATTTTGGCATTACAAATTTAATTCTAAAATAAAAAAATCATATCAGAACTAAAAAAAACCTAAAAAAATATGTATTCATGTTTAGATTATTATTTCATAAGTTTAATATATACTAATAAACAGATTCCTAGGCCCAGAAGAACATATTCGTCTATAATAATAGGTCCCTATGGAGAAAAGAGCTAAAACCACTTGATATTCCACACGCTGCCGTGGTTCAATGCTCCCATCGATTCCCCACGATTCCACCAATCCCAAGTCGACAAATCAAAGACAACAAGATGAAGTCGGGAACAAAAAACAGAAACAGAAAAAAACCAAGAGGCAAAATCAATGCTAAGCTGGGCAGCCATCAAAGCTAACCACAGTGCGATCTCGACTCGAAGATACAGATACATGAAGAGAAATGAGAAAAAATAACTGAAAAGAAACCGAAAGAAACGAAAATCATTCGCTCGCGATGGGGAATCCGGAGGGGGAAGAGGAGGAGCACCTCGCTGACAGAGATTAATGAAGCACTTATGGGTGAACGAGGCACACACATCATAGGGTGTGTGTATATGTATACAGATATACCATCCCATCCTATACTGTACCATACTGAACTATACAATGGGGAGCCCGAAGGCAGACGAACTCGTATCTGTCAGATACTTTTCGCTGTATGTATCTGTAGGTGTAAGTGTATCTGTGTTCCAACGGTGGCTGTGCGCAGATCACGACAATGGTGATGATCTCGACGAGCTGCTTGTTTATTTGCTGCCGCCGAGATTTCAACGCCTACATCTATAGATACTCGGGTGGCCATATCAAGTCAGGGTGCTATTTATAGATCCTCATCACCATCTTTATCTGGGGCCACAGAGAAAATGGTGTTAAATATATATTAATCTGATGCCAGACCTACAAATTGTGAGAAGCTGTTTAAACTATTGTATTTAATATTTTAGACATTTAAATTGGTTAATAAAATTTAAAACATACAACAAAAATAGTTATTTTATTTATTTATTTTTATTTTTTTTTTTATTTATTTTTTTTTTTGTCTTTGGCACATTTTCCAATTCTATCTTAGAAGAACATTTAATTTAATTTTAAATTGTATAAAAGAAAAAATTGTTACATTATTATAAGAATTTAAAATTGCATAATTATATATATTTTATATATATTTTTAGCTCACAATTTAAAAAAAATTTAAATATTGCTTTGGCCTTTAAAAAAAATGTGCTCATTTAATTCCTTTTTTTAGGTTCTGCTTGACTTGTAAAATACAAATTGTGAAATAAACAAAGAAAGCTATCCCTATTTTTCCCAGTGTATCTGGATTACCACAGTTTTCGGATGGAGATACAAAAATATCCGCCAAGGCAGAGAAAATCAATTTTGCAAAAGCCACTGGCGGCAGCACACACTTAAAGCCACTTGGCATTTTTCACACGCCACTCGGACGGCGAAGTTGCACCAACCCCACCGCCCCTTCCCCATCTGCCCCTCCCCTCCCATTACCCCCCTTCGCCCACGCCCCTGTCTTGGTCCAGTCAACGATGCATGGGCCCAAAGCTTTATGGTCATCTCCCAAATGAAGGCGGAGGGCAGCAGCAAAAACAAAAAAGAAGAATGGCCAGAGCAACCGGGCGCATTAGCATTTTGGTATCCGCATCTGTATCCGTGACCATAGCCTTGTATCTGTATCTGTATCTATAACTGCCGCATATCGTATGTGTGTGCCGGGGTTTGTTGAAATTTTCTGCGAAATTGCTGGCTGTCTGCTTCGCTTCCTACGATTTTTGAGCCCCTTTGCCACCCTCCTTGCCCCCTTTTTCACACTCATCTCATGGTTTCGGCCATGGCCAGAACATGGGATCATCGCAAGGTTGGGTTCTGGCTAAATCTGCTTGGGTAGAGCAGTTTCCGTGGATCGCAAGCGGGTGTTTTGTTTTCGCCGAGAAGATTTATGGCGAATTGAGGCATTAAAATATATACCCAGCCGAGTGATCAGAGAATGAAACTTAGGAAAAGCCAAATAAAGAGTTTTAAGATGATAAAAAGTAGAAGAATAAATAAAGTATTACAAAATGAAAAGAATATTACATTTGTGATAATAGCATTTGCCAAAGGTCCCAAATATTTATATTACTATAGAACTATTAGAAATATTCGTAAATTTATAAACTTAAGTTCCCAATTTATAAACTTAAGTTCCCAACGTGAGTCACCAGATAAAGTTCAGATTCTCGACTCCCCTTTGCGAAGATCTCAGCGATCCTCTGGCAATTACTCTAGACTCCCGACCATTGGGAATCAAGGTCTGCGCACTCGCTGCCCGTCTGATCATTAATGGTGCATTCAAAATGCACCAGCCACAGATACACAGATACAGATACATCTACAGATACTGATGGGTATCTGAAACTTCATCTCTCCATGGTCTATATATGTGTGTGTGTGGTTGTGTTTTCCCGCTGCCATTTAAATTCGAGCCGCAACGGAAGCGAAGCGGGTGGAGCAACCCGACTCAACTCAACTCAACTCGACTCGTCTGTCTGCCTTTCGGGGTCCGAAGAAATGGCTGCAAGATGATGATCATAATGCTGATGTTGCTGCTGCTGCTGTTGATCATCCTCACGATGGTGACGGCGCAGATGTAGACGCACTGAAAGCGAACGTTACGCTTGGTTAAAGATCATTACCGGCAACCCAGCAACACAGCAACACAACCAACAACCAACAACCAGCACAACGCAGAGCAAACGACGACAACCTGAAGGGGCCGACGACGTCAGCAGTCGGAGGAGAGGGGAGATTCGAGATTCGGAGCTGGGGTTGTAGTCGGGGAGCCCAGAAAGCCAGACCCAGACCCCCGAGACAGACCCAACCCACAGCCGAACCCATAGCCCATACCAATACCCATCACGAACCCGAAACCCACAGCCAGACGACAATGGTGGCTTTGATCTTGAAGGGACAGCGATTGCCACTGCCACTGCGACTGCATCCCCAAGGCAAAGTTCATACACCGAAAACAAAAATGTTACATTGGTCAAAAAATAAAAAGTGATTTATACATTTTAAAGGATTAATAACTCATTCTTTATAAACACTAATTAGAACATTTATAAAATAATCTTTTAATCCTTTGGCAAATTTCTTTTATCGCAGATATATTTTTAATTGCTTGTTAGCTTAGCTATTTTATTGTTATTACTTATTATTCTTAAATTAAATTAAATTAAATTATTCTTAAAAACCTTATAAAAACATCCTTAGATTTCGGTGAACCTAAAGTTTAATTTCTATTAAACAATCAGCTTTCCCCATATTCTACAGTTTCTAAGAACTTGAGGCGAAGCTAATGATGATGCTTGTATTGAAAACAAGATCCATTGGCCATGTCAAAATATGCTTTTCACAGATCTGAGCCAACTCAACGGCTCAACGATTTTTTGACCGGGCCAAGACCGCTCGGCGGGCGATGCCAAACGATGCCAGGCGGGGCAGTCAGGCAGATCAGAGCGCACGCCAGCTCCAGATTCGGATTCGGATAGTTGAGAGTTGAGAACCAAGAACTGAAAGCTAAGAGCCTCATCCCCAGACAGCCGCTTTTGACGTGCCATCCCAGATGACGGATGTTGTGCGGCCGCGTTCTTCTCTGACAGTCATTATCATCCGATTCCGATTCCGACTCCGACTATGACTCAAAAACTCCGACTTCTGACTCTGTTTCGTTTTCGTTTCGGCTTTGCTGCCCTCTTGGCAACCGTTTGCTCCGTTTTTAGCTTTTACATCAATGATCACTGAACCGTTTACGTTTTTGAACTGTTTCAAGGTCTGCAGTCTGCCATTGTCTTCGGCTCTGTTCTGGTTTCGCCCTCACCCACCACGTCTTCCCCTTGAATGCCATATATCTCCGTATCAACATATATCTGTTTCTGATCCGAGCAGATCTTCGAGTGCATTCTTGATCCGCAGCGGCTGCAACGTGTAATTATTGCCCTGGTCACCCTAAAATCGGAGGGCCCCTCTCCGCGCTTCTCACAAATGTTAGCTGCACAGAGGGAAATGTGTGATCGTTTGCTTTTGCATACATGAATATGGATCAATAATTGTTGGGTTTTGGTTCTTTTTGTGAAAAAGAATGCGCTCAACTTTCTTTTCCGAGTCTTTGCGAAAGTTGCGGGTCGTGCTAAACGTTCAACGCTTTAGACCCGGCCACGCCCCCTCCGCCCACCAACCGGTTATGGACTTTAATTAACGTTCATAAACTTTGATTGTGGGTGGCGGTCTGAACCGATGAACGGGCATGGTCTAAATTTGCCGCTCAACTGCAACTGGAATCGAGCATTTAAAGAGAAATACAAGAAAATATTGGAATTGCATCCCCTGAAGAGCGGGGTCACGAGCTAAGACCAAGGCAGCTGCCTTCTGTCTTCTGCTGGCCAAAAGTACCCGTTCTTCTCTAGCCAGGAATTCTGGACAGGTGTGTGCTAGTCGAAGAGGAAGACGGGGACAAAGCCGAAGACTCACCCCCTTGAAGGCGACTCTTCCGCACGTCCAATTTCACATGGCATGCGATCACGAAATTAATGAGCAGCAACGTAATTACTTCTTGATGGAAATTAGGCAGCCAGCGAAGGAAAATGAAAACGAAAACACGACCGAAGGAAAAGCCGGCGATAAAAGGGAGACACACAGACACAATGACAAAGGCAAAAAGAACCTGGAAAATGGCAAAGCGGGAAGAATTGAAAGTGGGCTTCTGAAGAGAGCCGAAGAAACGGCAAATGTTCTAAGGGAAACTCGGGAGGTAAGAGCATCTGAGAGATTATTTAAGAAATTCTTTATAGAAGGTATTATTAATTTACGTCGATATTATTAAGCTTAAGATCCACAAAGATATATCGCTTCCCTCTTTGTAAACTGCTGTGTAGCATTATATTATACTTACTCCCCCTCCCCAATTCGACGGTATTTAAAAAAATTATTCGTTTTTTGGCTGGAACAATGGAAATATTGGTCCAAATATGGATTGTCATACCTTTCTGAGCTCGTTATTAAATCCCTATTCGATTGGCATTTAAACCTGGACATTTTATTTTTTTGGCCATTTTTCGCAAAAAATCATGATGTACCCCCTTACAAAAAAAAATGAAAATTGGCGAAAATTTTTTTTTTTCTAAATCGAGTTGAAAGTGTGATGGATTTAATAATTATTTTGTTATTTGTTTAAAACAGTATGTATTTTTGCTGTAGGACCATTTTTGGCCAAAATACAGCAAAAAATCAAAAAGAAAAAATTCATATTTTTGCCAAAAACCCAAATTCCAATTTTCCAAAAAAAAAAAAAAACGTTTTTTGGCCGAAAAAATACAAATATTGGTCCAAATATGGATTGTCATACCTTTCTGAGCTCGTTATTAAATCCCTATTCGATTGGCATTTAAACCTGGACATTTTAATTTTTGGCCATTTTTCGCAAAAAATCATGATGTACCCCCTTACAAAAAAAATGAAAATTGGCGAAAATTTTATTTTTTCTAAATCGAGTTGAAAGTGTCATGGATTTAATAATTATTTTGTTATCTGTTCAAAGCAGCATGTATTTTTGCTGTAGGACCATTTTTAACCAAATTACAGCAAAAAACAGAAAGGAAAAAATCATATTTTTGCCAAAAACCTAGTTCACAATTTTTCACAAAAAAATAATTCGTTTTTTGGCGAAAACAATAGAAATATTGATCCAAATATGGATTGTCATACCTTTCTGAGCTCGTTATTAAATCCCTATTCGATTGGCATTAAAACCTGGACATTTTATTTTTTGGCCATTTTTCGCAATTTTCCGATGATGTACCCCCTTATAAAAGAAAAAAAATTGGCAAAAATGTATACATATATTTTTGCATAACCCCTCTGGGCCTTCTGCTTCCCGACTTCCTACCGATTCGCCATTACTTTCTCGCTATCTTTGAGGCGCTTTTGTTGCCGCTGAGTCAGAACTCAGTAGTCAGAAGTCCGAAGTCGGGAAGACATTATTTCGCCATTATGCAAGCCAAAAGATTCCCAATGAACAAATGAATTGTCATAAAGAAAATGCTCTTGCTCTTATGTGAGCAGAGCGAAATAATAATAATAAAAAATAAGAAAAACAGGGAGAACCTGGGAACGCGAAGACGAAACTCAGGGGAGCTTGGGAACGTTTCGTTTCGTTTCGTTCGCCATTATGCGAGCAAATTTGAAAAACGAAAAGAAATCCAGCCGGGCACACGTAGACGTTGATAGAGTGAAACCGAACTGCAGAAATTGGGTAATTATTACTGAATGGGTCAAAGCCAGACAGACGAGAAGAAGGGGGATTTGGGGCTTTGAGATGGGGGACTGGGGACTGTGGAATGAGAATGGGGATTACTTTTATTGGGGCGTTCTAATTACGAGTGGCGCCATGAGGCTGCGAGCGTAACCAGAAACCGAAGAAGGTGTCAAGCCGTGAAATATTTTGCACACATGCCGTGAGATACGAGAGATATATGTATGTATGTAATACATATTGTACAGGAACAGAAACAGAGACAGATATAGGTACAGCCAGAGATACAGATACAGATACAATATAATGGCCTGATTGCATTGAGTGAGTTTACAATTCGATCGCTTATCGGCAACGCGTGCAATACTCAGGGATTACCTTTGTCTCCCTGTAGAACACCCTCCCCTCCCAAGACCCCCTTATTTTTCTGTTTTTATATAAGCATACTTGTATTCAATAAACGATAATGAAGACATGCAGCATGCCATTGGGGAAGGGGCACTAAATGGGGTTTCGTCATCGGGGCAAATTGAATTTGAACACGTCTTCCTGTACCCTGAACCGAACCACTTACATAAAGGCGAACCATCCGAATGGGACGTGTCCCGGTGCGGATTCGTGGGTCTCCGTCTCCGGCTGTCCGGTGCAATCATCTAGGAAATCGCTCGAATTCCGTCCAACAACCAGATAGCCACTGGCCTTGACTGGCCCAAATCTCGATGGAGAGCTGGCCAAGATTAGGACTACTTATGCTAATACGCCAACAGACTGATAATGGCTATCAGCTATCAGCCAAGAACCCATTGATTAGCTACAGTGGCCACTGCGATGCAACTGACAGTTATGTAAATATTCTGGATAATATTGCTAAGAAGTATTATTGGTAATATTATATAAATCACCTGTTGTTCGATCTTTCTGTGGAATAAAATATGTGAAAAAGTTAGGATCACTCGGATGGTATATCACTGTATCACGCCTGCGACAGCTGTTCAAGTACGATTTTGAGTCTGTTTTCCGGCGAATCTGTGGCTGTACAAAGTGTACCATGTTTACCTGGAACTAAGCTGCTAAATTCGATAAACAAACTATTTTTGTGCCATCATCAATAACGAGAATACAGGTGACACCTTTTGAGAAATGGCACAGGAAACCCCACACCTCCCCCACATATGTTTTTTATATTTTGGCTCCAGCTTCGCTAATCTTCTTCATGGAGAGGGAGGAATCGGAGGAGGAAGTGGGCTTTGGGGGCGGAAGGTGGGAAACTCCGGCCACGAATGCGATTAGATTGGCGGTCAGTTCAATCTTGTAGCCGCGATAAGGAAATTGGGGATGGTGGGATGGTGGGGAGTGGGAGTATCAGGAACATTCTTCACAGGTTGATTTCGTTAGCCGGAATAGACGAAAATATGGGGAATTATTTACGACCATTATTGGCTCATATTTGGTCTAGACCGAAATAGAACTAAGAATAAACTAAGCTTCTAAAGTTAAGAATTTATATTAGCAATAGGCTAACTATTTTAATATGTCTGTAAAAAAAATCAATTATTTAAGTTATTTAATGGATTTCTATAATATTCAAAATGGTATAAAGGAATTAATTTCAATGAATACCACATTTCCCAAAAAAAAAACATTACTCAACGATACTATTTTCGTCAGACTTGCAACCCAATTCCGATTTCCAGTTACTACCAAAAGTAGTAGCTTTCCCTTAACAGCTTTATTATGGCCAGAACCAAAGCAGCTAAGCAGCAAAGCCACAAAGACAAAAGCACAACACAAAAAACAATGAAAAGAAAATGTCACTGACAGTTAATTAAAAAACAATTTAAACAAATTAGAGTTGGAGATAGAGCCAGATGGGGACGACAACAACAACAAGAGCAACAACAACAAGCACAACCACAGCAACTGCGAAAAAGCGATGGAAATAAAAACGTAAAACGCATTAACAGTAAGCAACAGAAAACAGAGGTGTGCGAGATGGTTAAAAGGGGGCGGGCGGGGAAAAGGGGGCGGAGTAAGCGGCAAGACACAAAAACAAAAACGACAAAATGTTAAAACCCGTAAAGCTGGCGACGAAAATTTAACAAATTTTCCAACAACCAGCGACAAGAAAAGTGGCCAAAAGGGAGGTTCAAAAGAAGAGCACTGCAAAAAAATAATTCAACATTTCTGGAAAAATGTAAGAAAAAAGCTGGAGAATGAATTAAAAAATACAAAACTAGTCAAATACTGTTTGTTGTTAAAACTATTTTTTTTTTACCAAAATATGCATTTGTTTTTTTTTTATATTTAAAAATGAATCTTTTAATAATTAATAAATTATTTTAAATTACAAAATAAATATAATTCGATTAAATTTAAATAAATTGATATTACAAAAATTTAAGTTAAAAATTCCATATTGAAAATGTTTTATTTTTTGAAAATTTTAAATTAAATTTTTTTATTAAATCAATTTCCCAATAAGCTAGAAGAAGACACGCACATTTTTGCCGAGTGCATCCCCAGAAGGAGGCAAAAGACGCCACCCGCCGCCCGACGCTCATTACAATTCAATTGAAGTACCGACTGCGACGCCGGCAGCGACGTCAACGACTTGGCGGCCGAAGAAGAAAAACCAAACAGCAGCAGCAACAAAAACTCAGGTGTAATTGTAATGAGAGAGCGCAGCAGCACAGCTCGGCACACACACACGCACGCACAGAGTCTATCTGGCTCACACAGATACTCGACGCTCGGCGTGCGCTCACATAGATACAAAGTGAGAGAGAGAGCGCTGCCGGCGTCGACGTCGACGTTCCCAGCAGCAGCCACATCTTTGCTGATAAATTGCCGCCTGGCAATTGGGCGCAGTTGACGTCGGCAGCGACGGCGGCAGAGGCTTAAGCTTCGTTTTTCGTTCGTGTGAGCGGCTCGCTCTCCGACGCTCTTGCTCTCTCGCTTTCTCACGCTGCTGCTGCGTGCTTTCGTTTTCACGGGTTTGGTTGCTAGTTTGTGGGGGGAGGGGAGGGGGAGGAGGAGGTGGGCTGGGTGTGGGGGTGGGGGTTGTGTGCGCCTCCTTCGTTGAGATTTGTTCGTATGTATCTGTGTGTGTGTGTGAGCCAACCACAGCAGCCTGCTCTCATTTCGGATGCTTGCTATCTCTGTCTGTGTCTCTGCCTATGTGCACGTACATATGTATGTGTGGATCTGCTGCTGCGCAGGACAGTCGATTTGCAGGTGTGTTTGTGTGTGTGTACATATATGTACATCTTATGTACTTGCGTTCTTCTGATTCGTTTGCTCTCCGTTTCGGTCGCCTTTTCTCCTCTTTGCGCATTGATTTTTCTCTGCAAGATACACAGCATAATGCTTCTCGAGGTACAGTGAAGCTTCGGCGAGGAGAATCGTAAGGAAAGTCAAGGATACATCCGAAGAAACTAAAAGATACAAATGTATCTGAAGCATTGGCACGGGGAATCCCAAGTGCACGAAGAAATATAGAATGAAGATTTATCATCTTTGACTCTTAAGATAGATTTTGCAGATTTTTCATTTAGATAAGAATAATAATTTTTGAAGGTCGAAAGATAATATTTCTCACAACAGGACATTGTATTATAATATACTTGCATTTTCCACAATCCAGGTGCAATGTTTGCAAAATACATCAAATATCAATCAAGAAAACAGGAACACCTTCTACTTTTAAAACGAAACCAATTATCTGGTGACCTGAAAATAATAGTTAAGCTATAATTATGGCACATCTAAAATTACACCGTGAGTTTGTAAAGTGCCAATTAAAATCCATCAGGAAATCTTGTAAATAATTAACACGCATTTTGCAATTACAGTAAAGCTTTTAGCAATGGTTCATGGGGCTTCAAGAAAGTAATGCTGTCAGTTTAAAAAAATATATAAAATTGTAAATGGTATTTCAAAGGATTCTTTAAATGATATTTTGGCTCAAGTCCGAATTCTTAAATGGTCAACCTATATGATTTGTTAGCCAATTAACCATACTTCAGGTCCATTAAGTGACTTTTCCACTGTATCCATCTGGATGTATAAAATGCACCAAATATACTATATATGGGCGTCTATATATATATTAATATGTGTGTACACGTGTTTACGGCAATACCTGAACCTGTGCTCTCTTTTTTCTCTGGCCATCAACGCACGCGCCCGCATTTAGTCAACGAACCACAAAAAAGCCATTCGCAGCCACAGCTGCAGATACAGATACAACAGAAAAAACCGTGGAAAAAAAACAGAAGAAAAAAATAAAAACTGGGAGAACCAACCAGATACAGATACAGACATTTTATTGATTTGTCTGCCGTGGAGGCCTCCACTTTGCATCCAATTCCGAGGTCCCCTCCTCAGTTCATGATTACATAAGGTGATGAAATCATGCGGGTTCCCCGGCCCTTCAGCTCTTCAGCTTTCCAGCTTTCCAGCCAATGGGAACAGGGTCGCAACATCCGCACCACCCGCACTTATCTCACTGCCCATCCCAGATGGGCGAAAGCATAGATCCCCAGAACCCAGGGCCCATATCCATCGGGCAGATCGGGCCAGAAAGCCATCCCACTAGCAACCCCTATGGCTGTTTTGGTTTGTTATGTACAAATTCTCATGGCTTTTTATTTTGGTAACCAGGCAACTGTCGTGTATCTGTATCTGTACCCGTTAAAGTATCTGGTATCCGTATCTGTGTAGGGCTAGCACCCACCCATCCACCCATCCGCCCATCCAGCGATGTTCAGGTCTCTTCTTCAGGTTGGTCAGGTTGCGTTCCTCCACCGCGGATGGGGTGGCTGAGCGGCGGCTAGGCAATCAATACCCTGACAATAGATACAGTCTTCCTAACTGAACGGAACCCAACCGAACTGAACCGAGCCGAACCATCACCCCCAACCAGCTAACCATCTCTACCCATTCCCAATCCCATTTCCACTGCCATTTTAGCCTTATAAATTATGCGTGAGACTTTTATTGATTCGCCCCGGCAGCAGAACATCTACGTGGATTACTATAGATTGCCGGCCTTTCAGTTTGGGATTGAAATGGGAATTGGAATTGGGGGTTTTCGGGGGCCCACATATAGTACACGGCATATAACAAGGGAGTACAGTCCGAGATGGCAGTTATTCCGATTTGAGGTTAATGGACAAACGATTACAGGGCTTCCAGTTAAGTGGAAACCATTTTCGATGTAGCTCTTAAGGGAGAGCATCCATCAACTTCAAGACTTCTTTGACTACAAAAGGTTTTTTAAGAATCCTGAGATCCTTACTTATAAATATAGTTTTTAGGTTGTAAAAATATTAATATTAAGTGAGTAAGGGAAGGTAAAAAAAAGTTTAGCAATTCATACTTTTTCCCAGAACTTCTCATTATTAGGTGTATTTTCCAGGTAACTTTTAACTACATGGCACCTCATAAACTGCCTGCACGTCACAAGTGATTTTCGACAGATCAGCCCCCTTTGGGGTGCTTTTTCGCCATATCTTCTTGCCAGATCTTGGGGCTATCGTGTCTGACTGACGTCAGAGTTAGGATCACTTGGTCTCCACCGGACACCATCACCATCATCATCAGCTGGCGGCGTGCGAAGGTGCGAATAAGTATTTGGCAGAGAGATATGGCCTCGGTTATTGGGAATCGGAATAGTAGGAATCGGAATCGGATTCGGTCGCCAAGTGTGATGATTGGTGAGTCATCTTACCTGACTGGAAACTAGCTGATTCAGCTGGAGGAGGAGTGCGTGATAGCGATCACACAAGGCGAAATCTATCGGAATGGGAATGGGAATGGGAATGGAAATCGATCGGAGGCCAGAGACCAAGCATATCACGCGCCTTCGTTTGGCGCGCGGGGCTTAAAAATCGCTTCCAGCGTCTTTGAAACTTTGAAACGAAAGCCCAGAGACAACAAGCGAGAGGCTCCGCAGATATATCTAGGTGATAATTTCGGAAATACTTTGAGACTCTGTCCCCTTGCTTCTAATAAATAGTATTGCAGCGGAAAACACGAAAAAAATAAAGAAAAATCGGAGAAGGAATGACAAACCCCCGGACGTATCAGTGGGTCGGTTATCTTTGGGGCTATAGATCGATAGGTTTATGAGTCGCACTGCACTATCAGTATATTGGAGGCCTCTTACAACACACACACACGCACAGCTGCCCCCAGAGATAATCGCCGGGTATACGACGGCTCCATAAAAGGTGCAATCGTGGCCACCAGATCGTTTGTCCAGCGTCCGACTGTGCGACTATATAGGTGGCTTTATAATCGGGCACGTGACATGGTTTTTCAACCGAACCATAAAGATAAAAACGCAACCCAAGACGCCTTCAAGTGCAATCAATACAACATTCGATTCTAACCAATTTCGTTACAATATAACCTATTTTTAGAAGATCCTACCTATACTACTGATGATACTAATATAAATAACCTGTATAGGTTCCTATTTCTAAGTCTTATAGATAAGCCGAAATGTTGCAAGACATATCCAAGAAAAAAGCCCCCTAGGTAAATTTTTAGAGGAGTGTAGAATCATAAATGGAACTCAAGTCAGAGGGAGAATAAAGAGCCTCCATTCCGATTTCTTATCGCCAAAGCGAACCGAAATGCGTTGCCTAATGATGATGGATCGTGAATTTGAGATGATCGATGATTTGCCAGCCGATAAGAAGCCCCAGCCCACGGAAATGCCGAACCATCGGGCCATTCGGTGGGGATGGGGATCAGGAGGGGCTGGTACATTATTTCGGTGGTGGTGCTTTTCTATTTACCTGAAACAGCAACGGTTTTATGAGACCGAGACTCTGCGCTTCTCATGTGTGGTTTTCTTTGAGACTCTTGCTATCCGTTATCTCTTTTCCTGATAATGATATATATATATATATTTGGAGCCGCAGAGGGGAGGTTGCTGGTGCTTCATATATTTATAAATATGTCCCATTTAGACTTTGGCCCATTGCTAATGTTTGATTTTGATTTGCCATTGCATTAGCTGGAGACATGACATCGAGTTCGATTTGTTAGCCGGTTGGAAAAGAGGTAAGATACACACAGTAAGTTGCGGTTTATGAGGAGCTTAAGAATTGCTGGTAAAGAAGTGTGAAATGCGAAGAAAGCAAAAGTGAATTCTCCAGCTGATCGACATTTTAGCCCTTTTTCTTGCTCACGTGCCCCTAAAATCAACCCGTAATTTCATGCTTCCTTCGTATCCCTCGTATCCTTTGACTTTCAGCTGCTCATTTACATTAGCCGCTAACCCCGCACACCACAAAGTTTGCTCAGTCGCGCCCCATTTCTTTCATTTTTTTATTATAATTTTTGGTCCTAACGGTTGCCTGGATTCAGACAGGAGTTCCGAACCACCCTGCCATGCAGATTGCAATCCGGCCGAAAGACGTGGGCCCAACCCAATCGGCTGATAGCTATGGCAACTATCTGTGCTTGCACTGGGAAAAAAATGAGTATATATCCTAAAGAATTTTTAATTTTAAAGATTTTATAACGATTTTTATTATGACAATTAAATCGTTTACAAATTTAAGTAAAAATTGTGCCGTTTTTATTAAAAGAAACATGTTTTGTTTTAAATTTAATAATTAAAGAATTGATGAATCCAAAATTAAATTAACAAAATTACTACTTAAAATTCTGTACAATTTTTCAGTAAATTTTTAACAAAACTTAATATTTTTTCTACGATTTTTTTTATCGAAAAATCAGAATCAGGAATTTTGGCAATAATTCGATTTTTCCTGGGTTTCGTTGGATGACGTTGCACATTTTTTTCGGTGTACCTCCCTCGCTCCCAATTAAATTTTCCGCCCACCCCCGCAGCACAAACAAGCGGAGCGTGCGCGGAAAATGCATCTGCGGTCCCGGAGCATTTCGATTTCGATTTGGATTTCGCTTTTTTATCAGCAGCCAAAGCCAATGAAAATATTGACTCAACCGCCGCCGCACAACCCTAAAAAGCGAAGCACACGACCCAGGATCATTGGGATAGTATGGGTATAGGCATAGGAAGTTGGTACCATATCGTATCGTATCGGGAGAGATGGAAGTGGAAGTGGTTAACAGATATTTCTCAGATACGGGGAATGTTGTCTCCGATGACGGCTGCATATTCAAATGTAACCGTAAACGCTGTATCTGTATCTGTATCTCGTATTTGAACTGATTAATTTGTTGACACAGCCACGACGCAACTCCAATACTCCTCGGATGGTTGATGGCTGATGGCTGATGGCAATGATGATTATGGTGATGACAGCAGATAGCGGACAGACCCGAGAAGCAGACACACCTTGTTGCAAATGCTTTTTTCTTATTCCTGTATTTTTTTCCAGTTTTTTGAGTTTTTTATGCGGCCTGGTAATCGATATGTGACTGTAGCGCTCCTCTGTTTGCCAGGCCAGATGGAACCATGGATGGGATGTTGGTTTTTTGGGATGGAGAAAGATCACTACAGAATCCTTAGGGTCTGTATTTTTTTGTTTGGTTGGTCTGCGGAGGGTCAAGTGCTGATGATCTCTAAGCTGACCTCTGAAGGAAGAGGTTAAGATATAAGAGTAAGTAATTTAATAAACCATATATAAAAAACCTAGTTTATTATAGTTTTTTTCAGATAAAGTATTTATATTATAATCCTATTAATGGGATTGCATTATGTTAATAATACATTGAGAAACAATGAATTAAAGTTAATCCAGGTATTGTGGTATAATTTTGATATTAATATTTCAATAATTTCCAACAATATAATAATTTAACGAAATTATCGGATGTTCTTAGCCCCGAAGAAGGTATTATATAGACCCCATATTTCAATACCATAGCATTAAATTGGCATGGTAGGGAAATTACCGTTTTTCCACAACCGTATATGGTATATGTGTGTTTTGAGCTCTAATTCTCTGTCGGGGGAAGTTGATGAACCTGCTGCTGCTGCCTGGCAGCTGAACCTCAAGAGTCCAAAGGGATGATACAATAGTTCAATAAACTGGCCATGTCGAGCGTTGATCCTGGATCCTGGCCTATTCCGAACTGGTCAGGTGTCCTGTGTCCCGAGTCCTGTGTCGAGTATCCTGACAGCAGTTGAATGAACGTGGCCGGCACTCAGCTTCCTTTTGCCCTGACCTGTGCCTCAGAACCTGTCTTCATCCCCTCAACCCCGGGCCTTTGAGCCCCTGCTTCTGCTTCTGCTGCTTCTTCTGTTTTTTTCTGCATTTAGCCGTGTTGCGGTGTTTGGTTCGCTTAAACGGCCGAGACACACGCTTTGCATCCTGACAGTTGGGCCAGAACAGCAGGAGAAGTGCTAGCAAAGGGCCATACACTCGGAATAAAAATAGATTTTTTCAGAAATTAAATTATATTTATATATTTATAATATTCTTATCATATACCTCTCCCCTAAATATTTTTATTTATTATTTATTTACAAAAAAAAAGGATTTCTTTTTAATTTAAAGATTTTTGGAATTAAAATTTTTTTATTTTTTCCACAGACAAATTAAATATTTCCTTATTTGAAAAACCAAATTATATTTTTTTTCTTAGTCTAACAATTGTTTGATTTAATTAAAAATAAGACATTTAAATATTAGCATCATTAAATCGTAGGAACTCGCACTTTTTCTCAGTGCTCATCAGCAGCAACCCCTGCAGTTGCACAAAGGTGCATCCTTGCATCATCCTTGCTCGGTTCCTGGTGGTGTCGGTGGTGCACCTGTCACTGTGGTGGCCTTTCGCGCTCTCGCAGGCTGGTCGAAAAGGAGGAGAGATCATTGCCTCGGATCGGGTTACCCTACCCTACCCTACCATACCATACTATGTACTACACAGTTCACAGAATCGCCATGAACAGAGTCTCCTGACCATCTCCGAATTTCTGGGGTCCTAAACTGGCGAGTCGTCAGCCTGGCTGCTTTGGCTAAAAGGGTTTAATCAAGTGGAAGGCGGCAGTTAAACTTTCGCCGCCGAACGATCCTTTTTTTTGTGCGCCTTCCCTTCTGAAAATCGATCACATTTCAGGGACGTAATCCGAGAATCGGAAGTCCGACTGGAAACGTGGCGATGTAATGCACCAGTGGCCATGGTCCTGCTCTCTGAGCCCCGTTTGTTTCCTCTGTTCAGTTCCCAACTGGCCAGGAAGCTTTACAAGCACCATATCGTATGTCACTTGACTTTAGTTTGGGATACCGCAAAGGGATGCGGAATTTATTGCCCAAGGGTATTCCAAAATCATTTTAAAAACATCTGAATTTATTATCCATTTCATTTACTAATCCATAGATAATAATATTATTATTTCCACAACTACAGGTATCTCCGAATTCCATATTTTTCCCAACCCCCGCTTTTTGGGTCAGAATCGTGGCTCGAAACTTTCACGGTCCACGTTTGGCCAGTTGGCTCAGTAGTTCGTTGACCATCTCTGCGATATATTTATAATGTATCTATGGCTGCTTAATTTCACCGATACACCACATACGGCACTCGCTTAATGAATTTTGATTATTAAACAAATCTCAAACGAGCCACGCACCGCATGTACACATCATTTTTTAATAATGCATAGTTTGTCCATAAATTTCTTTTATTCTCCCATACTCTATACGCAAATTAAGAGACGAATTGTTTGGGTCTTGCGAGTACCGAAAACTGTTGATGTTTTGAATACAGTTATTCGTTTTGATTTTGTTGGTTACTGGGGGAGTCGGGGTTTTAAAGGTGGAATATTAATATATTAATACAAAATAAATATTATTTTTACATTATTAAAAGTGATAAGAAAAGGACCTTAGATTTATTTTTTAGATATATAACTATTCACCTATATTCAAAATATATTTTCTAAATTTAATTTTCCACCTCTATCAATCCCTATATATTTTCTGAGAATCCAAAGGGTATCTCGCATTCGTTTCGCTCGGAGCAAGCTTTCCATTCTGGTTTTCTCGAATCCCCCCGGAGACAAAGTGCGAATGAGACTTCCAGAGAGAGTGCGAGAGATGGCGATAGGGGGAGCCTATGGCTCTGGGCACGATTTCCAAATACATTAACATTGCGATGGGTGCACGATGGGGCATCGGGCTCTCAGCTATCGAGCTGCGACCATTGGGCTTTGGACACGCCATCCAAGTCCGATGTCCAAGGTGTCCGATGTCCGATGTCTGATGGCTATAGCGGCTATATAGCAGCCATGGCTGCTGCCTCCTCTTCTTCGACTTTCAGACTTCAAATGCCGCGCCAAATACGAAATCACATCCAAACACCAAACCAGAAACGATGAGTGCCTAAGTATATGGGGATCGAAGTCGAAGATACCCTGTTTATAAAATAAATATGAATCTGAAGCGAAGTCATTCGATAATGAATTTAATACTATAACCAATCCTTCAGATAATTTTCGAGACTAGTCACCAGCTGAAGTAAAATGAAATGAAATGTATGATGAAATGATTCATTAAGCAATAACTCATCTAACTATAGCTGTTAAAATATCCAAAATTAACTAAATTATAAGCAATCAAAATGATTGAAATAAGTAAAATGGATCTCTACAGATCATTTTTTTACAAAATAAATTTATGAATTAAAAGTACTGATATATAATATTTTTTTTTAGTATGATTTATAAAATTTATTTACGTTGATCAGCCAATTTAATGGCCATAAAACATAGATTACAAATAGGAACAAATAACAGTAATAATACATTTTTATAATAATATAATTTGTATAATATAATATTACAAAATTCTTTAGGCCGTTGAAAATCTAAAATCTAAAGGGTATTAAAACTATACCCCAAAAACAATAACAATTCAAATCCTACGGCTCAATAAAAGAAAATGTACGACGACGATGATGGCGACGATTGGCGGTTGGCGCGTTTATGGGCCCAAACATGGTAGCTTGGTATCTTGGTAACTCGGTAGCTGGTAACTTGGAGACTTGCTAACTGGTAACTGGTAGCTGGTGATTCTTCATTAAAGATTCATGGTGTGTTTTCCTTTTGTCTTCGTCGATGGCCAACTGCATCGAATCGACAGCGGCTGCTGCTGCTGCTGCGCCAATCTTCAATGGAAGCCAAAGTTAAAGCCAAAGTTAAAGCCAAAGCTAAAGCCAAAGCCAATACAATGCAAAGCCGAATGGGCAGGCGACTTTCTTTTTGACCAGCCACCAAAATCGGGAAAGGGTAAGGGGATGGGTGATGTGTATTGTGTATTGGGTGTTGAGGATGGGCGTACGTTCGTACCTTATAGGCCCTTCTATGGTTCGCCCCTCGATGGCTGTTCAATGGCTTTGGCTTTAGCTTTGGATGTTGGCCGTGTCTCTCTGTCTCCTCTGTTTTCTGTCTTCTGTCCTCTGCTTCTGTGTCTTCTGCTCTCAGGCACTCAGAAAAATGTTGCCTTAAATTCAATTTCGATTATAAGAAGTTATCAGGGATTCTACGAAACCTAAGGTAACATTTGTGCTTATCACTATGGACGGCAGTCCATGTAGTGACGAAGCGCATTTACTATTATATCTGAGATTGGTCCAATTCTATTAGTTTAGATAACCCAATATCGTTCATATTTATTATAAGTTCTTAAGATTATGATAATAATAATTATGATAATAATAATAATAATGATTTTAATATTTATATTGTTTTTACAATACCCAAAAAAACTTTATTTTGTGAATAAATATTATTTCAAAAACTAAAAAGGATAGTTGATAAATAAAACTTAACTTTAATTTTCTTTATAATGTCAAAAGCAGCAAAGAAAATATTTTTTGGAATATTTACAATCTTTTGGTCCAAATTTCTCTCTCTGTATGCTGCTGACTTGGGCCTCGACTTCGGGCCGTTGTAGGCCGTTGGCCTAAAATAATGGCGGCAAGAAAATTTCTATATTAAAATGCTTTGCCATGCCTCGGCATTGTCAGTTAGCTGGCTTGATTTCTTCTTGAAATCCCAATCCAATCCAATCCAATCTTCGTGCCTCCGTCTAGAAAGGGACGGGGCGAGAGATCTCCTCGATCTTCTCCGGCGCGTTTTAATTGCCCATTGAATACGTAATTTTTGGTCTTGGCATTTCTTGGACTCGCAGAATAGACACAAGTCTACATAGATCGCCTTTTAGGGGTCCAGTCGTGTTTTCGTGTATGTTTTTGTTTTCGTTTTCAGATACGACAGAAATTACAATTATCAGAAGCGGACAAAACGGAAATGGGCAGCCGAAATCAATGTGGAAGTGAAAATTGAAATGAAACTGCTGCAATTCGATTGCCTAATGCCTAATGAGTGTGGCCTCTTTCAGGTAGTTCCCTGTGTATTTTCCCTATTTTCCCTCTGTTGTGACATTTATTTGCTCCTAATTCCTGCGGTTATCTCCGCCAGAAGGTCGCAATTATGCATGGATATTATCCAGGAGGAGTCATCATCATCCCGTGTCCCATTTCCGATATCTCCCCTGTTTTGTGGCTGATGTTTCCATTAGGAGCGGAAGTACTTTAAGAAGACAATCTGCATACTGAATCCCGGTTTTCTTATCATTTGGCTTAGGTGTATTCGAAATTTGAAATGCCTTTTCTTATGACTTCGCACAACCCATTTACAAAGTTCAAGTTGCTCGAACTTCGGCGTCGTCAGGAATATTCGAGACAAGTCGGAGCTCATTAATCTATCGAAAGATTATACGTCGACTTAGTTCAATGGATTCCGCGGGTGTTTAACAATTTAAATGGCTCTTGTTAAGGTTCGTTCTGTTTGACTCTTCTGTTCTGTTCTTTTCTGTTCTGTTCTGTTCTTCCACGTGCTCAAAATCGAATCCAATCCGATCGAATCTCAACCCCAAGAGCAGGCTGCCGCTCTCATCAATATTCAACGCATTACAATTGCAATAAGTTCCAGGCAACTTAGTTGATCCCATCGCGCGATCGGATCCAATCCGATCCGTTCCGATATAGTATGGTATACGATACCATATACCATATACCTTATACCACTCGGCGCGAGTGCGAGTGCGATCAAATCAGCGACATCAGTTGCGGATTTTTATGCTGATTTTGACCCACTTGACTCCGGCTGAGTGTGTAGTCCATGAATTGCGATCGCTCGTCAAGCTCGAGCCGTTGTTTACTTTGTCGATCGCCTGGGGTGGGGGATAAACAGCTATATGTGTACATAATCTATATACTGGGTGTACCTTATAAGGTATCTCCAGAGCCCCCTCTTCAGGTCGGAGGTTTTCGAGTGGTCTGCCTTAATACTAATAATGTAATATAATATACTAAATCTTGCTAATTTTGTATCTTACTAAACGTAATATGATTTTCAAGCCCTATAATTGATTAATCATTGATTTTTCTTTATAATAACAATATCTTTATAAACAGAAATATCTCTTATTTCCTCATGATACTTTTCAAACCGTTTAAAATACTTATGGACAACTCATGAAATTTTGCATACCTATTCTTACCCCATCGATGGATAGTTACCAGATAACGCCAGATCCATTTATCGCTTATGGGGCTGGAGGAAGTGGTGACACGCCATCGTCTTGGCATGCGACAAGTTCCGGCCTCCCCGGTTCCCCTGGGTTCCCCCCTTCGGTTTCGGGATCGTGATCGTAAAGATCTTCGGTGTGATGTATGTGGAGCATCGGGCAGAGATAAAAACATCAAAACGCCGACAAAGACAAATACCGGGACGAGATACACAGATACTGAGATACCGGGTAAAACGGCGTTAAAGCTCCGCACAAGATGTTTAATATTTGCCCACGATAACAGTCTCCGCTTATTACACTTAACTCCAAAGAGCAGCCGACACCTTTGTTTTTGTTTTTTCGTGTTCTTTTTTTGGCCACCCGGCTGCTGACCTTACCCCTTGCCCCTGGTTCTTTTTATGGCCGAGATGATCAAGAGACAAATCCGCGCATCATTAAAAGTTATGACCTACCCCAGTGAAGAGGTCAAATCCGGGGAACTTGCTTCGGAACCCGAGCCTCTCGATTCCGGTGGTCCCTTTTCGATTGAGTGCCAAGAACTGGTACAATTTTCAGCTTGATTTTTAACATTATTTAATGGATTTTCTTTGAGTTCCCATATTTCTAGAGGTTTTTAATAAAAACTTCAACTTTTTAAGAAAGTTACAATTTTTGGGAATAAAGAACATTTTTTGATAATTTTTTAGATTGCTAATTATTTTTTTAAATTCTCTTCTAAAATACTTTCAAATATTTTCAAATCTGAACACCCATTAAATAGTTATGATCAACTACAAATATGACCACAAGGTGGAGCCAGTTTGGGAAGACCATTGGGGAAATTGGTTGATAAGTTAGGTTGCTTAGCCAAGTAAGGGGTATATAATGGTCGGGGGACTCGACTATAGCGTTCGCTCTGGTTTTTTTGTGAGTAAGTAAGGTAATTCGTCCAATAGTAACATCATTTTTATTGTGCACTCTCGTTTTTTAGCCCTAAATCCCGGGCTCGATCTTCTCGAGACTCGCGTAAACGGGGAATCGGGGCAATTGGTATGCAAAGTGCGCGGACTGGATTAATTTTCTTGTCGGACGGTAAGGCCGTTTCGTTTAATTGCTGCGCCACATTATGTGACAAGAAGCGGAGCGTAAAGCCCCCAAAATCCGATTCCCCCCGTTCGAGGCCCACCAACTTTGTTGATAAACAAAAGAGCAGGCCAAAAAAAACACAAAAACGAAGGCAAAGAAAAAAGCAAATATGTCATGTAATAAAACCACAGCCGCAAAGCGTTTCTCTGATAAAATAATTGAAAATAAATTTAATCTAGCCGTTTCCCACGATGTGCAGCTGCCTGCTGCTCCTTCTCGCAATTGGCGCAGAGATTATTAAGTTAATTAAATGCAAATTAGCTGGAAGCCCCGACTCGAGGGAGTTCATTTGGAATGGTGGAAATGCGTCTGCCGTCTGCCTTTTGCTGTCTGTGCGTTTCATTCAATTAGCATTCGACTCATAGGTAAAAACTTTGGATGGTACCCCCCTCCAGCCATCCACGTTGCCCAGTTATCAGTGGGCGGTTGTGCTCCAATTGCCCAAAAGATACATATCATCATCGCTCCCATTGGCCGTGTGCATTCCACTTGGTATGCGCACTTGCTTGAATTTTAACTAGGAAAGAGCGATAAAGACCAAGCTTTCAGCACTTGAAGATCAACTGAATCCCAAAAAAATCAGAAGATTTTCCTTTTTGAGGATATTGCTTGGCTTTCTGCATACAATATCATTTTATCTGCATTAAAATGTTCTATATGATCTAATCATAGAATCATAGGATCTGGTAATATGAAACCTTAAACATTTATTAAGCTATTCCCCGAGAAGCCTTTCCAATTTTTTAGTGCAAGCCATCCAAATAAATTCCGAATAATCCATCAACTACTCAATATTTGATATACCACCTGGCTGACCGACTTTCCTCAGAATCCTTCGAGGGCACAATGATCCCACAGCAAAAAACAGTCGGGAGGGAAACCCTATGGACGCTGATTCTCATGTCAAGAGGTTAGCATAAAAACAAAACAAAAGAGAGGGACGGGGAGACAGAGACCAAATCTCACTGCTTATCAGGTGAGATCAGGTGACAAAAATTAACCACACAATACTTGGGAACTGGGGAAAAGGGGAGAAATCAATAAGGAGCGGGTTCGGCTAAGGCTGGCGATAATGATGATCGGCGGCGGAAACAATTAGGCACCTGACTTCCTCAGGATGCCAAATAAACGGGATGCAGACTGTAACCGATCACGTTCCCATTCAGGTGGATGTGGGATACTGGGACATATAGACAGGGTTTTTGGGATGGATGGATGACCATCATATCATCGAAGACCAAGAGGAGCGATGTGTGGATTTGTGGATGCGACGGACGATCATGCATACACAATGTGCGTATCATATTTCCTTTTGCTTTTGGCCCAACCACTTTGGACTTTAGGCCCTCTCTTCATCATAGCACCTGATGAGAAAACACAATGAGATGGCCAATCACTTGACCTCTTTCAGGATGTTGTTGTTGCTGGAGGTTCAAGTGCGTCTCCAGTGACAGAAAATGTTGGCTGCTGCCAGCGGATTATGTCACCAGCGGACAAAATGTGAATGCATACACTTGGAAAAATACTTAGCACATTTAAAGCAGTAAAAAATTATGAATGTTTACAAAGGCAAAGGTCTTTGTAAGCTAGTTCTTATAAATGTATGATATTTACATATATTTATTTTAATAACTTAACATGATATTTCGATTATACCAAAGAACAATTTTTTTTTTTTTTTTTTTTAAATAATTAAGTATTTTGAAAATAATTTAAAATGAAATTTCTATAAAATAATACATATTAAAATATATAAACAACTTAAAATTCCGTTTACTATCTGACCTTTTAATTCTGTAGGATGGGGATTTTTTCAAGTGCAGGGTTCGACTCCGGGTCTCGAGTAGTCGGAGCTGGCCAAGTCCGAGCGGAGAGTGTGCGAGGGCCATTGATGATGATCCGGCCGGCATATAAATAAGCCCAGCTAAAAAACAGAAACAGCCCAGCAGAAGTGACATCCCATCCCCATCCCTATCCGCACCCCCCCTCTCGAGGCATCCTCACGTTTTGGCCATAAAATACGTTTTCGACCGAAATTTGTTTTGGTAGCCGTGTGGTAGTTGCCTTTTAAACGATTCCCACGGAGGAGGAACGACGCGCTACTGCGTGGGCGGATATTCAGACTGAGATACTCAGATACAGATAGAGATACTGGATACAGGCAGCCACACCACATCATCATCTTGCGTACTTACTCACTTACTTGCTTACTTACATCATGATCATCGGATTCGGTTTCGGATTCGGATTCGGATGCCCAGATCATCCATAGCCCCTTTCGATTAATATGCAACGCACAGCGCGGCATCGGACATTAAATGTGCGAGAGACACGACGACCTCAAAAATGGCAAACTGACGGAGTGACGAAAAGCTGTAGCTGCAGATGGAGCATACATTCCATCCACATCCAAAGCGACATCTACGTCCAAATCCAACATCAGCATGAACGACCACATCGCATCCCCATCAAGTACCAATTTAATGGCAGCTCTTCTTCTACTGGAACTTGCTTTTCTTGCACAAGAAAAAATTTGAGATTTTTCGATGATTTTTAGGTCTTAAGAATAATTAATTAAAGATTAAAGGATTTAAGGATTAAAATTGATCTTCAATCCTAAAATTTTTAGAAAATGTATAATATAAATATATCGTAAAGAAAAGGTTCCCAACCTGAATCCCTTTTTCTCCGTGTGAAGTATTAGTATTCCAGCAACGGATCCATCGACAAGAGTCCAACTCCAGCGAAGGAAATGCCTCAATTCCCATTTCCAGTCTCTCTGCCTCCGGATGAGTGATGCTCCTCGGAGAGTCAACTGAGCCTGGCTTTTATGTCTGACACGTTCTCTTGGCTGCCTCTCGGTTTAATGGACTCCCCGGCTAACCAGCCAGTGTTAACGATCCAAGTTGCTAGTCGTAAAGCCCATGATCGTAATCGAAGCCGCAGGATAATAAACTCTGGGAATAGGAATGCACTGCCATCAACGGATGGCTGTGGGTCCATAAAACGTTCTCTATGGGATTTAATGGTCTTTAGCTGAAATGATATCTGTATTTATGTAGAAGATGATCTATGAATCGATCGATCTTAACTTGAAAATATTTAAAGACTATAAAACCTAAGTCGAAATTTATTTGGAATATTTTGATTTTCAATAAAATCAGTATCTTAGCCGAAACAAAGAAAATTTTAGTCAAAATATAGTCTTGTTGAGTCAATCGATTGGCATTTCAACCTGCAAATTTTAGTTTTGTCCATTTTTCGCCAAAAAGTTAGGATGGAACCGTAAAAAATGGGAAAATTGGCCTAAAAATATATTTAAATATATTCGAAAACTTAATTTACATAAAATCACTTACATTCGAATCTCTTTTAAGCTTAGAAAATACAAAAGCACTGATCACTCTTTGGGGACAAAAGAAGCGATGATCAGCAGTGCGATCACGTGTGCTGAGGATCTGCTGATGTCTATGGAAATCCAAAACCAAATCCAAATCCTTATAGCCCACGATCGGAAAATCAAGCGATCAATCGTTCGATCTGCGTATTGAGGGGAGCAACAGTTAGGTTCAAGAAACCCCAGGAATCGAGAATCTCTTTGGGATCTCTTTGGGCAGCCGGCCAGATCGAGCAAGTACTTAAAATTCTGGGGGCAGATCGATGCAGCCCGGAGGCCCAACTATTTGGGCCCATGGGCTCATAAAAGCCATCGGATTGTATTGTATTGGATTGGTCCGATGTGCGATGTACGATGTCTGATGTCCGATGCCGCCGCCAAAGTGCGGAGAAATGATCAAAGTGAATGAAAAGGAGGAGGGGTCTGGGGCTTGGGGTCTGGGGTCTGGGGTCTTTGGGAGGTGGTCAGGTACGAGGTGTCTCAGGTCTGTGTTGTCTGGACTTTGAAAATGGAAAAGAGAAAGACACTTTGGCCACATAACGCAAAAGCAAAAGCAGAGGCAAAGACAGGGACAGGAAATGCTCTCTGTCATGATCATTTTCCATAATTAAACGGACGCAGCACAAGACATTGGCCACTTGTGGGTTAAATGGGTTTGTTGGCCCCTATAGTTGGTATACCTATGGCTATATATATATGGATATATCTAGATATGCACAATATGGTTGGCTAGCTGGATATGTAGATACCTGAAGCGCTTAATTGATTTGTCTTTTGACGCTTTAGCAATGACTCCGTTTTACTTTTGCACTCTAATAACTGCAACATTGATTTCAGCGCCTTGGTGGATCTTCCATTTGGTTATATTCGCTATGAAGTATAGCTTGGAAGAGTATGGACAGTATTTAACATGTGTTTTCCCTAGAAAACATCGATACTGTAAAAATATCGAAAATATCGATAACTTTCAAGTCTTACTATCGATCTTATCGATTTTTCTTATTACCTTAAAATTCAGAATTTTTATTGGAAATGTGTCTAGATTTATCCCATAATTATTAATATTAATATTTATTATTTGAAAGTGTATTGCCCAATCGACTTTTAAAGTTTCGTTGGAGCCACGATAATTGGCTAATTGAATTATTTGCACAAGTTAAGAACTAATAATAATTGGCCGGGAGGATGTGGGTCCGCTCAGCACGACATTAGCAGCCTTGACTGGGTGTTGGTGCGATGGGTGTTGACTTGATTGGTTGGCTGGTTAGTCGGTTGCTTGGCTGGTTGGTTTGTTGGCCAAACACCAAGGTGCCGTCGATGATGTGGCCAAGATGGCAGCAGAAGCAGAGGCAGCAGCAGCTGGTGGGCGGATGTCGACTTGGATTGTAAATATTCGAATGGCCACCGGTAAATTGCGTTCAAGGCGAAGAAGGTTCGTACGTGGCGAAGAATCCGTTGACCTTGCCACACGGTGCTCGATGGTACTCGATACCACATAGTCGGCTAATTGGCCAGAAGCCTCCGATCGAACGTTCCACGGGAAGGTCTGGGCTAGAAGTGAGACTCGATTGGAGGTTGCTGGCGCTACTTGAGTGGTGACCCCGACACGAACCTTCACCGAAAATATCCAGGGATTTCGTTAATAACGAGATTTGTTGGGGTTCAGAGTTCAGAAAGGTATGATAATCCATATTTGGATCAATATTTCCATTGTTTCGGCAAAAAAACGGGTTTTTTTTTTGGAAAATTCGGGATTTTGGTTTTTGACAAAAATGGGAATTTTTTCTTTAGCTTTTTTTGCTATAACTTGGCCAATAATGGTCGTACACAAAAAATACACACTGTTTTGAACAGATTACAAAATAATAATTAAATACATGACACTTTCCGTGTGATTTTGAAAAAAAAAAAATGCTCGTAAATTTTAATTTTTTTTTATAAGGGGGGATAATGATTTTTTGCGAAAAATTTCCAAAAAATAGAATGTCCAGGTTTAAATGCCAATCGATTGGAAATTTAATAACGAGTTCAGAAAGGTATGACAATCCATATTTGGATAAATATTTCAATTGTTTCGGCAAAAAAACTGTTTTTTTTTTTTGGATATTCGGGATTTTGGTTTAGACAAAAATGGGAATTTTTTCTTTTGGTTTTTTTGCTATAACTTGGCCAAAAATTGTCCTACACCAAAAATAGAAACTGTTTTGAACAGATTACAATATAATAATCAAATCCGTGACACTTTCCGTGTGATTTTGAAAAAATAAAATTTTTGCTAATTTTATTTTTTTTTATAAGGGGGTACATCATGATTTTTTGCGAAAAATTGCCAAAAAATAAAATGTCCAGGTTTAAATGCCAATCGATTGGAAATTTAATAACGAATTCAGAAGGGTATGACAATCCATATTTGGATTAATATTTCCATTGTTTCGGCAAAAAAACTGTTTTCTTTTTTTGTTGGAAATTCGGGATTTTGGTTTTTGACAAAAATGGGAATTTTATCTTTTGCTTTTTTTGCTATAACTTGGCCAAAAATGGTCCTACACCAAAAATACACACTCTTTAATACAGATTACAATATAATAATTAACCCCCAATTGAACTCCCCCTGACCCATTTTCTCCCTATCGACACGTTGTGCATCTGGAACCGAATCCCGATTTACGGATCGTGGGTGCTCGATAAGCAGGGTAAATATTGAATAAACCCAAACAAAACCCGAACAAGCAAGACCAATGAGGCAACAAATCAAAACACTCTGGGATTCGGATTCCGATTCCCGTGCGTGTTTTCCCTGGACCCTCCGGATGGATATTCGAGTGTGTATAGCTTATGAGATATACCCGTTTGTGTTTGCCCCGATGTGTTGGACACCTGCCCGATAACTCCATCGAATTCGGGATGGATATGGAGGAATATGATGCGGACATCTCAGGTATGCCAGTGTCTATATCTCTGTTTGATTTCGCTCTGATCGTGTGAAGGTTTTGACTTATTTTTATGGGTGTTATCTTATCGCTGGTGATTTACGATAGAGCAGGCTTGAAGGCTTGAGAGTGAACGAAAGTGTTGCAAGATTTTCCAACTATGCCACAGAGAGAGAAAAGTGTTTATAATTAATATTTTAAAATTTTTGTGTGCTATTTTGTATTATTAAAATTGTTATGTTTTAAATATTTTCAAAAATCGAACTATATTTATTTAGATTTGTCTCAAAGTGCAAGATTTTTTTTGAGGATATTTTTTCGACGTGTAGTATTAATCTTTAACCCCCTTCCCAATGATCCTCCTTCTCTATCCGTCTATCTGTCTCTTTCTTCCCGCGATATCTCCCTCTCTTCCTCTTTCTTCTCACTGCTCTTGCTCTCGCGCCAAACACGAACGCATTTCATCCGGACGGATGTGAGCATTACTTTTTATGGATATTTATGTAGGGGACGTGACCGTCGAAAAAACCCAGCTATACTCATACATGCGAGGAGAACTATGGCACAGATACTCACACCCATGGCACACACTCGCAGAAAATGAGGAGAACTCTTTGGGGAGTTGGGTTGTTGGGTTGTTTGTGTTGTCTCAACAGTTCCCCAATCGATAAAGATGGGGTTACGGACACCGATCGACTGTTAATGTGTGAAGCAGGAAATCGACGGACGACACACATTGCCAATCGTTTATCGATCTCCGGCGAGCGAAAGGGACGGGGCGAGAGATCATCACGATGATGATGGTAGATTACGGTAAATTCAGCCACGTGACTAAAAGGTATAAATATTCTTTTTCCTCTTACCTTTTGAAATCACAAGAATAAAGCAATCGAACTTCTCATTAAACTTAATGGATATTGTCGATATATGTATATTTTTGCTGTTTTTTATTTTCGTAATATTACTGTTGAGAATTATTTGCAGTTCGTGCAATTAAGAACTGCATTAACTGTGTCAGTAAGCAATGCCGTATACATTTAAAAACGGATGAGCTGAGTGAGCACTTTGATTTGAGTTGGAGAGCAGCCTCCTTACGTAATCGAGGGTCTCGGATAACAAGACCGTCTGGAGCCAGTCTGCGTTCATATGGGCGAAACTTGAGTTCCTGTTCCTCCACGGACAATCCATCCATCTATCCATCAATCCATTTAGCCATCCATCCGTATCCGTGCGAGTGAGTTCCTCGGGTGTTGGCTAAACGTGATGCACTGCGCGTGCGCAAAGTTGCCCATTTGGGGTCCCTCTTCCCTTGCAGAAATGATAGCGATGATAAGGCCATCGAAAGTGATACTAGACATGCGATAGCGGATCACGGACATGGTAAGTGAATACCTTTGGGAACAAACCATCACGAAAGGCGCCGCGCGAGAAGAGCTTCTCCTCTTTGGCTCTTTTTTTGTTTTTGCCAACGAACTTGAGACCCAAGTGTGCAGCTTTTGGCCTTGTCAACTGATCTCCAAGCGATTTCCATATTTAAATGTGACTAATGAAGGCCTCTTGGGAATTTAAGGTGGTGTAAAGGCAAAAAAAAAATATAAATATGGGAAGTTTAAAATATATAAGTAAAATAGGTTTAAGAAACCTAAAACTTAAATACTTAAGATTCATTTAATTCTAGATTTTTCTAATATTCATATTTAATTTCGCAGTTATTTTAGGTACAATTTTTTAGAGTTTGCACTATCTACCATAAGTTAAGTTAAGTGGGCTTTAACAAAAAACTACAAAAGATATACGAATCGACCATTAATCTGGTAAAATCGCAGCATTATCCACTGTGTTTAATGCTTTTGCTGGTTCCAAAGTTCCGAACGAAACCCGGCAGTGATTCGATCGCATTTCCAGGCAATTGATATGCGGCCACTTCCTCCTGAATGGAGTTTGGATGTTTGGATGCCTTCGAGGCCTTTTAAAAGGCCCAAAGATATACAAAAAGTAAAAACAAAAGAAAAAACTCTGCTGTTAATTACAACAGCAACAAGATGCCGCATTGCATTAGCAGAAATCAAACATGCAACGCAGCCAAGAGTCAGCCGACCAGACAGATGGATGGATGGATGGATGGATGGATGCATGGAGGAGCTGCTACCACCAAATAGTTGCAACATTTTCAATTATGAAATGCTTCTGCTTCTCTTTCAGCTGTGCAGGTTGTGCAGGTCCGATCCGATCCGATCCGAACCGATTATATAAAGCGAGGCGAGCGTAAATCATAAAAGCGGCGAATGTATCTTGCAGATACCGAAAATTGCATCGCAGCGCAGCGCGTGCCGTCAGTTAAAAGCAACAAAAACACAGAGTGAAAAAAAAGGTTAGCTCATCGAAGAAGGTGGCAAAGTGGGCGGGGGGCGGTGGTGCAGTGGGTGGTGGTTGGCGGTTGGTGGGCTCCTCTGTTGTTTTTGTTAATTACACGGCAACAGCAGCCGGTTGCTGGTTGCGCATGCGCCACAAATTTGTTGCATTTACGCGAGATATTTATTATGATTTCGCCGAGGTTTCTTTTTTCTCTTTTTTTTTTGTTTTTCAGCTTTTCTGTTTGTTTTATGAATGCGGCAAATGGTTAATGGAAATTGAAGAGGAAGATTGCATGATGCACCACTGGATGCGGTTGTTGCTGATGGATTTCTTAACTTTTGGCCATTTCGGAGAGGTTTTGATTTCGTTCTAATATGTTTGTATACACTTAAAAGGAAAAACCTTTTTAAACAACTATTCAATATTGAAGTTATCTAAATCTGCCTACACATAAATTCAAAACAAAATCATTTATAGAATGGTTTCATTTTAATAGTTGTTTAAAATATGAAAACTTAGCAGGCTGCGATTTTGAAGTCCAAGTCAACCCTTTCGTAGACCCCACACTCTCGTCACTCTCCACCAGTCATTCCCCACAAACACTATTGCTGCGTAAAATACGAGTCGATTCATTAGTAGTATATTCGAAAAAAAAGCACTCAGATGTCCCAGCAGAACACACCGAAGGTCAACAATGATGAGCAGAGCATGCGTTGTTTGCAGTGCATGAAGGTGGTCCAGTGCTCCCGCTACGATACCGGCGGTCTAGTTCGTCACATCGAGCTGGATCACCCCGATTTGTTCGCCGTGGCCAGTGCCAGGGTCAAGAATATCCACAAACTGGGATCCTCGGAGCCCGCGGTCATCGGAAACAAAGCAGGAGGCAGCAAGTTGTCGTCTATCACCGATTCCGATTCGGAGTGCAGTAAGTCGATATCATATAATATCATATCTCTAGGAATTAATCAATTAAATACCAGAAATATAAATGAAACTATTGATATATTAAAAACTTATGAACAATCTTAATATTTCCTTGAAATATTCTTCAATTCTCTACCCTATAGTAAAGCTCAAGAGGAGGTTCTCTGGAGAGAAGGTGACTAGAAAAGTTCCGACTGCCAAGTGCCATAATGCTGCATGTCCAATCTCACAGGATCATGTATGTCAGAAGACCAAGAATCAGACATTTCCAAAAGCGATCCAAAAGGAGCAGACGCGTCCAAAAACCAAGGATCAGACATATCCGAAAATCAAGGCTCGTTCCGGTCCCAAGGGCAGGAATCCATCGTGTTCCTGTTCCGAGGACGAGGCGAAGCTCTTCCGGAAGATGTCCTTCAAGGTGTCCGTGAACAAGTGGCGCCAAGCCGACGGCGGGAGTATCTTCTGCCCGGCCTGCGGCCACAAGAGACGTCCTGTGATCAAGTCCGCCGCCGAATTGGACTCCGGCTGGTGCTCCTGGGCCAAGTGCTTCTTCCCCTGCCTGGCTCCCCCGGACGACGGGGAGTATCTCTTCTGCAGCCGCTGCAACCTGTTCCTGGGCATTCACAATAAGGCGAACAGGAACTTCAAGCCGAACAAAGAGTATGCCTAGCATCGCATTTCAAATAACTTTTGTGTTTCCCCCATTTGTTTTCTCCAAATTATTCGTTTATCCCTTGGTATGTGAGTATACTCATGCTATAGCATTCGATAAGATTGCTCTCCCAAGTGGAACTGAGTTCGACTATTGAATAGTTTCTCTAATAATATATGTTAGTGTACCAAAAACAATAAAAGTCTGCCAAAAAATATTGCGCTTAACTTGGGATAGTCTAGATAGGATATAGTACCTATATATAAATAATATATAGTTGGGATAGTATAGTAGGATTTGTATTCAAGTTCTTAAGATCGAAATTGTTAATAGGTATACCTAAAATATTGTGTTTAACTTGGGATAGTACAGATAGGAATATAGTTAGGATAGTATAATAGGATTTGTATTGAGATAATTTCGAAATTTGTAGTAGATATGCTAAAAGTATTGTGTTAAACTTGGGATCGTATAGATAAGAGTATAGTATATAATAGAGAAGGATTTTTATTGAAGATCTCAAGATCGAACTATTCAAAATATATACTAAAAATATTGTGTTTGACTTAATATAGTGTAGATAGGTTTAGTTAGGATAGTAAAATAGGATTTGTATTGAGGATCTTAAGGTCATAATATAGTTATGCTAAAAGTATTGTGTTAAACTTGGGATCGTATAGATAGGAGTATAGCATATAGTTAGGATAGTATTTTTATTGGGGTTTCTAAGGTCGAAGTTTTTAATGGATTTTGTTTAGTTAGAAATAGACAGCTTGTAGAGGTTTACAAGGGCTAACCAATTGAGTAGCATGTGGATCACTCTTTCCTCCAGAAGACCCAACTCAGGGGTCCACAAAAAATCTTGTAGCTTCCCAGGCAAATAAACATGACATGAAGAGGAGATCTCGAACTTGGCGTTGTGACAGATATGAGCAATTAAGTGTGTGGTGTTTGTCGCTGGTTTGCTGCGGTTGATACACCTGGGCCCAGGCCACCTTGGTCTTGGAATGAGAAATGAAACGAAATGAAGTGAAACAAATGAAATAAGCGGCGAAAGATGGACTGGCCACACGGAGGGCTAACGGAAACTGCTGACCACTTAGCCAGTTCGGCCAGCTTTCATCTAAGTCGCAGGCACCATATCTTTTATGGCAATAAAAACATATTACGAGTTGTTCGCTGCTGCTGGTGTTTCTTAGTTGGTTGTTGGTTGTTGGTGTTTGGTTTTTGGGCGCAGTTAAAACGACACTCGTCTTCGGGGGTCAAAAGGTGCTGAGAACGAGCCGCCAAATGATGCTGAAATTGTGGAAAACCGAAACTTGTTTCACCTGAAATGAAATGCTGGTGTGTTGAAAGACACATATATTTTGGACTTTTGCTAGCAGATCAAGTAAGTAGCAGCCAAGTAAGTACTTTCCCAAGGAAATCCATAAAGAGGCCCTGTGAAAGTCCGCGAAAGGAGCGCAAGGACATTTGACTAATTGGTCAGGCAGCTGATATATCTTCTCAGAGGACAATCGATTGAGGAAGGGATTTACGGTTAGGGATTTTAACACGCAGACGAGTGGCCAAGGGAGAGATCAGCACCATCATCATCGTAATCATCCCGTTTTGGGATGCTGCTCTACTTGCGCCCCGGGGTTTTGGATCTGAATCTGGATCTTCTGATCTGTCACCTTTTGCCCGAGTGACGAATAAAGAAAAGAAGAAGGGAAAAGGGGTGGTGAACCCATAAATCAACAACGCTTGATGAGCAGAAACCCGTTTGGCGACTTAGCCCAAACCCCTGCTCCTTATTCTTGGATAACATCCTGTTCTGTTCCGTTCCGTCACGCTAGATTGGTTTACCCTTTCCCCTCTTGATCTGCTGACCAATGTCCATCCGAATCTTGAACTTTCCAGCCCAAAAACTAATTGAATTTTCCGCTACCGATGTGTGATCTCTCTTTCGACCCAAAAGGGTCCATGTCAATTTCAATAAAAATGTCCGAGAATGTTCTTTGAACTTTCAACTCTCGGGATCTCGGGATCTTTGGGATGCTAAGGGTTGGCTTTCGTCAGGGGTTGTGGGGGTTAGACCGGAGTCAAGGGCCATTTTTGGGTTAGAAAATGTCAGTTTTTGCACTCCATTATGGAAGCTGTGCAGGGGTTGCAATTGGATTTGAGCCAATCAAAGGATTTCGGTACTTTAAGGCAATTAAAATACATTTTAAAGGGAATTTTTGAATAATTAGATTTTTGATAAGGGGATTTACGGGTATAATAATAATAGTAATTTCATAATCCACACAAATACCTAATTTTAATAATTCAAATATTCTTAATAAATTTTAATTCGTATTTTTTCTGCTTTCCTTCAACTTCAAAATAACCGTTGGTCATCCTTCGCCGAGGTCCTGCTAATCCTTGACCGAAACTTGCCCTGCTTTAATTTGCCCGGCCATTCAACGGACACGTCCTGGACTTTCAACTAAAAAAAGAAACAAGAGGAACAAACAAAACAAAGGCGGCCACCAAAGCGAAAAAAAAGCAGCGAAAACCGTTACGCCTTGGCACAATGCCCAAGGGTCCTGCCAGCTTGTCCTTTTCCTTTACCATTTTTCCTATCCCGATCTCGTTTCTCGAGCGCCTGCAACGCCAGTCACTGACCTCATTTCGATCGGCTTCGGGTCTTAGGTCCTTCCCCCTCGTCCTTCGTCCTCGTCCTCATCCTCGTCTCAGGATATCCCGAGCTCAGCTGGACTTGCAACTGCGAAACCGAAACAGAAACAGAAACAACTTGCAATTAAGGCTACTAAATGCCCGAGAGTTTCGAGGGGCCAGTATCTGTAGGTCTAAAAAACAGGCTACCGATCCAAAGATAGCAAATATGGAAGAGAACAACAAGACTTGAAGCTTGTTTTTCCAATGGAAGTAAAGATACTTATACTTAAAAATAATAAAATACACATTCTAGCAAAACTACTTTGGCACTTTATTCTTACTATACTTTACCTTACTTCTAGAGTCCTTAACTTTATCTATCGGATCTTGAGTTTAAAGTGCCTCTAAAAGCTTGAGTTTAAATTATCTTTCATTTCAGATGTTTTCAAGCTTTAAACTACATTTCTTAGCAAATTAGTTCAAAGAGGTATAATTACTTCCTTTGCAAAAGTTAGGATCTGAGTTTTTGATAAAAATTGTGTATTTTCCCATAGCTTTTCCAAAGGTTAAGCCAAATCAAATAACCTATGCATAACCCATTTCCAAAGATAGCCTGGGAAATCTCGCAGTGCGATAACCCCCATTGGCCGGCTAATCCCATCAATAAGATATTTCGCCTGCCCTCCGAAAGACGAAGGACCAGAGATAAATCGCCGCGAGATCAAACTCTCATTAACCCAGAAAGGATGCCCGAAAGGACCTTGGCCGCGGATCCATAAATTATCATTTTAACGGCCAAGGAGCAGGGGCAAGGGTCGAAGGGGAAGGAAGTGACTGCGTCATAAAACAAATTCCCAATCAAGGGATTCCGGATCAAATTGTAATACGCATGTTGACCGCTCCGAAAACGGGATGACCAGGACTGGTCAGCTAAATGAAATATGAGTTCAGAGGGGCTAGATCCTCGGCTGGTCAAGCGTGTAATGCATAAGGATGTGAGAATGTCTTCGGCGGTGGCAATTTCACAGAGGTCCGGCCCAAATCAAGATCATTGACCAAGAAGGACCAGCCCAACTAATATTCAAATGAGGTCGCCCGAGGGCCCGTAAATTAAGGCGACTGCTGATGATGACTGCTGACCAACTGCAGTATTCGCAGGGTTAGGAGGGTTCGGAGGTTCGGAGGGGAAGGGTTAGGATATAAGGTCGGGATCAGGAGAAGGGTGGCCGGGGTGAGTAACGAGCGCAAACTCATTACAATGGGAGCACAACGGCAACTGGAAACTGGAAATGGAAATGGAAATGGTATTTGGGAGGGATGCAAAGGAAAACTGCAGTTCAGTCCTGTCCCACCTTAAGACGACCTCCGAAATGAGACCAAAGACCAAGGAGCAGCAACCCCTTTAGGGTCTCGATCTCGAAACTGGACAATGGTCAGTAGTCCAGGCTACTTAATGTCCCAACCTCATTTGCATTTTTCTCGCGATCTTGCGAGTTGCGCGTTGCGCCTTCGTCCATTTATTTATTTGTATATTTTTTTTGGTTTCGTATGTATTTCGTATGTACTTAGTTTTCAAACTTCGGAACTTCGGACGATGGGAACTTTCCTCCTCGACCGTTGGTCACTGGCCCCTTTGTTCCACTTCCACTTCCACCCATATATCTCTATATAGATGTGGTCCATTGTCCGGCGAAACGTCGCCTATTGTTTTCCTATGTCATGTCCGACAAGAACTGCGACTAGAGGAACCAAAAGAACCGAGAACCGAGGGAACCCCTAAACGAAGGGGCCAACAAAGCTATTTTCGGGGGCAAACTCGTTTGTGTCCCGGGTTCAAGTGAGATATACTCACATGGGATGGGATAGCCATGCATATAAGAAATGACACACATATTTCGCGGCAATCATTCGGTACCTAACAGCTGTGATCCCAGATCAAGTCACTAATTATATGCCCCGATTTGGGAGCAACTTTTGGGCGGGAACCAAAGTGACAGAGATGTTTGAAAGCTATCTTGTTTTGAAATAATACAATTTATATGAAAAATCAAATCAAATCAAATGAAAGAAATCAACAAGGAAAATAGTTATCATCTTTTATTTATTATAGAATGGTATTCTATGGCTTTAAATGAAATATTTAATTTAATAAATGCCTTAGAAAATGTCAAAAATATAAGAGAATCTTTATTTTCAAGTGTAATATTTCTAGACATGTAAGGGTAATCCATTTATATATAAATTTCAATTATTGGACTTGATAAATCAGCGCACATTCATCATGTCCGATGGCATATTGATGTGACCTTTTCAGCCGCCTGCGGTGACCTGTGGAGTGAAGTTCAGCCAGTTAATTACTTAATTTCATGCAGTTTATGCCCCGAAAGCCAAGCCCAGGCCAACATCCACCCCCGGGATAAAGGGAGGAGAACCCAAACCCAAACCTAAAAACACAAAAAAAGAAGAGTCAACAGCTCATCATGGGGATGTGGAAATGGAAATGTGCGCTTCACTCGGCGGGTTGATGCGGCGCTTAATCGTGACTTTTAACGCACATCCATCCAGAGGATGGGCAGCTACAGCAAGGTGAGGTTAAAGGTTATAGGGTGTGGTCCTCGAACAAGACCAAAAACCAAAAACCCAACAACCCCACCCACGCCCAGCGGGAAGGCAGATGCTTTTTTTGGGGTCGTAATCCCAGAGGTTCTGGCATTTTTCGATGGCAGACGTCGAATAATTGCATTTGGCACGCTCACTCAACGCTGCGTTTTCATTTCGATTCTAGACTCTAGACGAGACATCTGACATTTGGTAAAAAGAGCGGGGAAAAATGCATTGAATCCTGCAAGAGATTCACACAGTAAGAAAAATTGCCATCAAAAGAACAATTTTAAAGTGTATATCATATCATATCATTTTTTCAACGATTGTATTTTATTTACATTATTGTCTTGCAGTCCTTGGTTCCTTAAGTTAGTTTTGGTTTGATTGGCTTGGTTTTTTCGGAACATTACAATGATCTTTGATCTTATTTTTGACTGTATGAATGGTGAGCGGAAAGTGAGGTGCTTTCGACTTGTACCACATATCCGTGTTTCCTTCCGCCCAGGAAACACTTTTCCTACTTTTCATGCTTTAGTTTCGTTTCCCTTTTTTTTGAGTTTTTCTTTACGCTAGACGGGCTTTCGGCCAGCTCCATAAATATAATATGTTTTCCATACAAAGTATGTGTATGTTTGTTTTCCATTTATTTAGCAGACACGAAGAGTCTGCCAGCTTGAACACCTAGATCTCTATTAAACTTTAAAGTAAGCAGCTTATTCAGTTGAGGACTACTTGTGGTTACTTAAGATTTCGATGCAGGAAAAAATATATTAAATATATATACACTTGTGTGTTAAAATTAAAACGAGATAAAAGTTAAAATTAGAAGACAAAAATGGCAAAAGAAACGAAATCGAAAATGCAATTATCACGTGCAAGCCATGAAACTGGTACAAAGCAAAAGGCCGACAAATAAGGAGAGGAAGGGGAATAGAAAGGGGAGTAAAAGTGAAGCAGAATTAAAAAACTATAGACTACTTTTGTTTTTAGATTTTTTTTAAAAGATACATATAAGTTTTAAACTTTTAGTGATATTATAAGATATCTTGAAGGTTACGTGAATAATTATTACTTTTTATTAATTACATTCCAATTAGAATTATAAGCAATAAACCCCTATTAGAAGTCAGAAATTTAAGGGTTAATTACTCAGTTAGGGCCACAAATTGTAGGTTTATTACCCGAACAAAATAAAGATCCGTGAAATGGGTAATGGGTAATGCTTCTTTGAACATCTCCTTGGAAGCAAGAAAACACAAATTTCAGGTGATAATCCACCCACATTTGCATGTGGATTCAAACGACGACATTTACGCTCCAGATAAGCAGGCATTTCCCAGCATTTTCCCACGGCCAACCGAACGCTTATCACCGGAGCTTTTCATGGGACCCGCATGGGTCTCCAAAAAAATTACAACAAAATTGAAGAAAATAAAAGCAAACCCCAGAGATCCCAAGCAGTTCCCAAATGGGAGCCGGTGGCTCTGTCTCTCTGTTTCCCTGCTTCCTGATAAGAAGGCCTATATCTTTGGCCATATGGGCTGGACTTGGTTGGGATTGCTTTCCCGCCATTTCCTCAGCGGACCGAAGACAGCCGCCCAAGACCAAGACAGTTGTGCGCCCCAGGTGGAAATGGGAATGGAAATGGAAATGGAAGGAGGTCCCTCGATAAGGCGTGGATATTTAGGAAACGGAGGAACGGGGAATTGTCGTGTGTCGATTGTCGCTCGTTGTGTAACGGCTGCGACACTGGGAGAAAATCGTGTTATTTTAACCGGAAAAAATACGAAGTCAGAAATAAAACAAGAGAGAACGCTATAGTCGGGTTGGTGTCCCGACTATCTAATACCCGTCACTCGACTAAAGGGAGTGCGAGGGAGATGGAGATATAAACTTTGATCAGGCCTAACTTTTTAACGAATGGTCCGATTTAAAACATTTCTTCTACATTTCGATAGGTATAACTAAAGACAACAGAATTGCATTTATACTTATCCAAAATCTTTAAAAATGTGGGCGCCAGACACATTTTAGTATAGTTTGTGGGCGATTATGGGTGATTGTGGGCGTTAGAGGGGGCGTGGCGCTCGGCTGAAATAAACTTGCGCTGCGTAGGAAGCCCAAGAATATGTGTTGGTAATCCCAACTTTCCAGCTTTTGTAGTTTCCGAGATCACAGCGTTCATACAGACAGACAGACGGACAGACGGACAGACGGACATGGCTATATCGACTCGGCTAGTGATCCTGATCAAGAATATATATACTTTATGGGGTCGGAAACGCTTCCTTCTAGCTGTTACATACTTTTGCACGAATACAATATACCCTTTTACTCTACGAGTAACGGGTATAATGATATCTGTAAGATACAAATTTACCAATTATTAAAAAACCTTATAAAAAGCGAAATTCGATAATAAACTTTTTGTGGGTAAAAAAGTGAAACAATTTTACCGAAAATTTAAAATTTTCTATAATAAAAAAAAAAAGAAAAAAATTTGCTTCATTTAAAAACGAAATGTATGCCTTTATGTCTATATTAGTCTATTTCTAACAGATGGCTTTTTAATTAAATGTACATTTTGTTTAAATTTTTTCCAGTGTCACACCGAGGATCTCGGAACTCTGAGCTCGGACCTCAGACCTCGGACCTCTTCCAGCTGACGGTATACTTCGTTACACGGTGGCACGGGCGAGATTAGGAGGACGAATGCCAAATCAACTGGGGCGCTCGAGCGTTGCCCACAAACCTGTGAAAGGGGCGGAGGAAATGGAGGAAAAGGAATGAACACAGGGCAAAGGAGAAGGACGAGGAGGAAGCCAAGGAAATTACGGAACCCTGACCAAAAAATGACCAGCTGCCATAACACATCATTCCGCCGCATTCGTCACCATCTTGATAGTGCAACGTCAACTTGAGAACTCGGCCGTCTTACATGTGGGTCGCCTCCAAGGGGCAGTTGTGGAACTTCTTCCTTTAATTCGAGGCTTCCTAAGCTGATTAAGCCGGGAGGAGAAGCCACGTCCTTGTCTTTCTTTTATTTTCCGGCACTAAAAACCATCCATTATTATGGTGGCGATAACTCCAGGAGTTCTTGAGATTGCTACCTCATTTCAATTAAACGTATTTCAATCTCTAAAAGGAAATTTTGTATTATATATATATTTTTTAGATTTGGGAAATGGTATCTGTTATAAACTTTAATGTTTAAAAAATGTCAAGATATCAGAGAAGACCTTTTTCCAAATGTAGTATCCCGATGAGGAAAACCTTATCAAGCCATCCTCGAAGATATCAAGAACTTCTGTGGGCAGCAGATGGACCCTGGCCACCATCTGTATACAAGTATAAAGAACCAAGAAGGGGGAATGGGAATGGGCATAAAAGGGGAATGGGTTCGGGTTTAGGAGGTAAAAAATGTCATGTGGGTTCGCCCTTCGAGTGAGCAGGGGCACGTGCCCTCTCAAGCGCGAAATGCAACTGCAACTGCAGCGCCGAGATGCCCCCGACTTTGGACTTGATCTTCTCGGGCGCCCTTCCCTTTTTCATTTCTTATATGTACACATATATATTTTCCTGCTCATCTGGAGTATCTGGGTATCTGGGTGTCTGCAGTATCTGGGTATCTTCCCGTATCTAGCTATCTCTATCTCTTTGTGTGCACTTCCGGCGCTGCGGTTGAGTGTGCTCTACCTTGTTCTCCCCGTTCCATCCACATCGAGAACCCCAACATCATCACGATCATCATCATCTTCTCGTTAATTGCTTTTGTGCTGTCCTGGCTCTTGGCATTCCCGCAGGTTTTTCCTTATTTTCTTCGGGGCCCCTGTTCTTCTGCGTTACAATGGTATACCATATACCATTGCTATAAGAAATACTACTATATAGACGGGGTTGACTTCTGGCTGCTTTTATTTTTCTTCTTTGTTATTGTTCTTTTCCTATTAAAACGTCCCCGGCATTGCAGTTAAATTAGATTAAGCAGTCATGCACATGTCTTCCTCCGGCCCCTCATGCTTCCTTTTTGTACCTTCAATTTTCCTGCCTTCCGGAGCGTCAGTTGGAATCTAGGATGGGGTCAGACACCAGGATCTGAGTGGAGTTACATGGGTTATGGGGATTCTCGATAAGGTTCCATAATATTATATTATTTTATGCTTATTATTATAAGTTCCCTTGAGGTCAATCGAAATTTCGCTTATAACTTATGATGCGATGGCTTGAGATCCTCGCGAATCCCTTGGCTGTGAGATATTTTTGCCCCCTCATCAACCACAAACAAAAAGAGATGCTGCTCGTCCTGCTGCAGTTGCAACTGCCTTGGCAACTGGCCTCTTTTGACTCTTGGCCGGCAACCTTGGCAACTGCCGCGACATCCTGATGCTGCAACACGGAGCGGCCAACAGGTAGCGATCGTTGAACCTGTTTCTCTGAAAACGCAACCCCAGCCCCTGGGTTTAATGGGCAGCCGAACAGGTGCATCCACGCGCTGCATCCCTGCCTCACACATGATCGGCACTCGTAAATAAGCGAAAAGCGAGGGGCACGTGCCGCTCAATGTGCAAGGATCGAGGATCGGGGATCGAGGATCAGGGATCTCCCCCTTTGGCCATTCTATCTGCAACTGCAGCACATCATCGGCAGCGTCATTGTCCTCCTGCAGGATCTTTTCCCGTTCCCGTTCCCATTTCGGTTTATGTGTGTGTGTGCTATCCCCGCTTCCAATGATGATGATGCGGCGGTACCTGTTCTCGGTATACCAATTCAATCCACTCCTTTGTCTTCTGCCCAATGCAAGCTGCATTTCTGCGGTTTCTTGGCTCGTGCCTGCCCTCGAAAAGAGTCCAGCTTTGGCTCCAATTTAGGCCAACACTGGGGGAAAAACACACCAACACACATACTCTTTTTTTTAATAACCCATAACCGACAAAATACAAATAATGAGTTTAAATACTCTTGCTTTGGCCCTAAAATAAATAACCAGTTTATATTGGCACTTTTATTAAAACAAAAAAATATCTATTAAAACTTCAAATTTAATCATTAATTTACACATAATTCCCCGCTGTTTCCTTAAAGATTTTCGCTGTGCACGGACAGCTGAGATCGGGCTTTATAATTAACTTGGGCCACAGCATCCTCAACCCTCGAGAAGGGACAGCTGAAAAGGACTGTCTGTCTGGATGTGGATCCACTTCATCATCGCCTCGTGCCAACGGCCCAATTAGGCCACCAATTATGACTAAATAGGCGCACCTTTCTCCTCTCCCCGAACCCTCGTGGGTTTGTGGTTTATGGAGGTCTCAAGCACGCCCACAATCGGACAAATCATTGCGTAACTAGGTCCCGAGAACCCCGATTCCTTGGGACGGACGAGGAGAGGATCGGTTAAAACATCTGTCCCGGCAATCTGTTGTTGACCCGCCGCTTCTCACACCTTTTTCAGGAGTTTGGGTAAAAAAGTGTGGGGATTAGGGGAGGCACTGAAAGAAATGGGATCAAACATGATACAATATCAATCTATTATTTCAATCAAGACTTGATAGCATTCAAACTTATTTAAATATATTATATGTATATGATCATATTTTTGCCTTACCTATATATTTATTCCCATTTTACTTCAGTTTTTCTCAGTGTAATATTTTATTTGATGGTTTTTAAGTGGGAGTGGAAAGTAAAAAAGATATAAACTAGAAAAGACAGAACCATAAAAGTGTCCATAAATCAGTGGAGCCAACTTATGTACATCTGCTGCTCTCGTTTTTTGGGGATCCTCAGATCACAGTACCAAATTCCAGTCAATTTTTTTAATATTTGCAAAAGAAAACACTACAAACTAGAAACAATGTGGCAAATGTCGCACGATATCAATAACACCAACCCCGAAAAGTGGTCTTTCAAGGAAAATAAGGAGTCGTGAGAAAAGCAAATTCAGTGGGAAAACATTAAAAGATATAAAGAATATGGTTTTGCAGTGAAGTTGGATTTATGAACTAAACGAAATAAGTTTAAATTAAATGCCAACTAAGCTTATTCACTTACGTTGTACTGAAAACTGTGCGTCTCCCCAGAGAATCGCATTTACGCACATGATGTGGGCCTATGACTTTGCATGTCTGCCCACAAAGTACTTGGTATATAGTGTGTACAGGAGATTAGAGACCCCTTCATGGCCGATGTTTTATGACCATCGCTTGGAGTACGAATCCCCAGATCCCCAAACTGCCGCGCGATGACTTGCCAAAAGCGGACATTGTTGATTCGTCCGGAGTTCGGAGTGAACAGCTAGAGGTGGTGACACCCGAGTCCACCCCCGGCCACACCCACTTTTCCACTATCCACCATCCTGCTGCCACGTCAGAAAGAACCACCAAACCCCCCTCAATTTCTCCCTTCGTCCTGTGTGCGCACGCTTTTTATTTGTCCAACAAACAAAAACGCAAAAGGAACAACACAGAAACTTTCCAACTTCCCATTTCCATTGCCCACCTTCCACTTCCCACTTTTCCCATTTTCCCATTTTCCCAGTGGGCGGAAGCCAAACCATCGCGGGTAATCTTCTGTGCGAGTATGGGTCATGTATCTTGTGGATACACGAATATGTATGTATGTATATACATCGGTGTATCGGTATATATGTACATATAGGGACGAGTACAGCTGCCTGGCTGCTGCTGCTGGACACGGAAATATCGATCCAAAATATCGCCGTGACTCACTGTGAGTGTGCACGTTTGTACACTGGCAGAAAATCGTATAAGGAGCTAGATAGATTCAACTTGAGTATTTTACGAAAGTGTTAACTCTTAACTTGCTATGTCTACAAAAGCTAGTTAATTAAATCAATAGAAAATCTTTTCAATAAGGGTAAACATTTTTAATATTTAATATTTTACTTTCAAGTATTTTATTTATTTTTAAATTTATTTAATTAGAACATTCTAATCCTATAAGTTTTAGTAAGAAAACCTAGTCACAAATATAATTTCTTTTTTCCAGTGTCTTTCATGGAAGGGGATAGGTGGCGCCATTTGAATTCCGCCAGGAGAGCGCCATCTAGTGGCGGAAGACATAAAACAGGCCCTGGTCCGCAACCCTTTTCTCCTTTTCTCCTTTTCCTCCTCTCTCCTTTCCCCCGGAACTGTTTGGCCTGTGCAGTGAGGCATATATCCGGAGTTCTCCTCTCGGGGGTGATTTCAACCTCGTCTAGGACAAAACGGCCCAGCGGAGGAGGCTTTTACACTGGGCGAAACGGGTGCTACTGCGGAAAACCAAAGAAACTAAATTTGTAACCGTAAAGATCCTTTTACTTTATAGTAAAACAAAGCGAATGCTAATAGATTTGGTTTCATTTCGTATAAAGAGTTTTCCGCATACCCTTTTTCCGCAGTGTAGAATACCTTATTCAGGGGGCGACAGATTCAGGTTACACACCTGTTCTTTTCTCTTCTGACCTGTCCTGCAATGCCTTCCGCTGCCACCCCCTTTGGGCAGAAATCAATAAAACCGAATGCAACGCCTCCCAAATAAGTTGTCCACACAGACGGGTCTTTCAAAGTAAAACTTTCATCGAGTTCGACAAAAAAAAAATATGTTCATTACAATAAATAAATAAATAGGCAAAAAAAAAAGTAGGACTTATAGCGACTATGGGTGGATATGGTGGTCATCTAGGACACGAATCGCAGATTGGTGCGCTTTCGTCCGCCGAATTCGTTGAAGTTGCGACGCACCGCCTGAAGAACCGCCTGCTGGGCCGCGGGATCCACGGGCGATTCTTCGGAAGAGGAGGCCACCGAAGACTCCGCGGAATTCGCCGACTTCGAGTTCGATTCCGATTCGGACTGACGGCCCAGGATGTTCCAGAAGGGACGTGGCGTGGTCGTGGTCGGTGGATCCTTGTTGATGTAAATGCAGTTGATGATCGGCTCATCGCCGTAGAATTGGCGATTCTTGTTGCGCAATCGCCGGCGCTGCTGCTGCTGCTGGCGTCTTCTCTTCTGCTGTTGCTGCTGGCGGCGACGCTTCTGCTGTTGCGTCTTCCGGCGACGCTGCTGCTGCAACTGCTGCTGCTGCTGCTGCGGACGACGGCGACGATAGCCTCCGATGGAGGAGCTGCTGCTGCTGGAAGAGCCAATGTTGCTGCTGGGGCGGCGACGCTTGATGCTGCTGCTGCTGCTGCTTGACATGCTGCTGCTGCTGGATTGCTTCTTCTTCTTCTTGGTTCTGCGCTGGCTGAGACTGCTGCTGCTACCGCTGCTGCTGGCAGGCTTCTTCTTCTTCTTCTTCTTCTGCTGGCTTGTAGAATTGCTGCCCGAAGAATTGCTGCTGGTGCTGCCGTTGGACGAAGAAGAAGAGGCAGCCACAACTGCAGATGCCGAATCCATGGCCACTGGCTTCTTGATCACATCGATGGGGGTGGCATCCACCTCCTGATTCTCCAGATTCTCCTGCGGCTTCTTCTTCTTCTGATCCTTATCCTGCTTCTTCTTCTTCTGATCTTTGTCTTTATCCTGCTGCGGCTTCTTCTGCTTCCTCTTTGTAGCCAGCTCTTCTTCTTCCTCTTGAGCCTGCTGCTTGCGTCTCTTCTGCTGCTGTCGCCTATTCTTCTGATTCTGATTCTTGTTCTTGTTCTTCTGATTCTTCTTGTTCTTGTTCTTCTGATTGGGCCGCTTGTTGAAGACCGGAGTAATGTCGCTGTCATCCTCGCCAGTTACCCAGCTGGCAATCGTCGAGACGGGCTGATCCTCGCTGATGATGTGCTCCTCGTAGGCGCCCAGTCCCTGGAAGCCAGGCTGGTCCCTGAAGAAGCCATCGTAGCCGCCGTAGTGGAAGTCATCGTAGTCCTCCTCATCGTAATCGTCCTCATCGTAGTCATCGCCATACTGGTCCACCACCTCCCAGGGCTGGACAAAGGGATAGAAGCTAACAGCCGAGGACTGATCCACATCCGACTGAACCGGCTTCAGCTCGAAGACGGCATGGGTGTCGGGATTGACCTTGGGCGGCTGGTGCGACTGAACGACCACAATGCCCGCATCCTCGGCCACATTGGCATGACTGGCCGCATTGGCCACCACACTGACGCCCTGGTTCAGATGGGCAGCACTGGACGCCTGTGGCTGCAGTGGCAACGCCAGGGCGGCGGGCACGTAGTTGGACTGCGATTTGGACGAGGACTGAGCCAATGAAGAGCCCTCGAACTCGTCATCATCCTGGTCATCGTCCTGATCATCGTGCTCCTCCACATCCTCTTCCTCGTTGTCATGGACAGGCGACTCCAGGTGGACGCCCGTAAGGGCCACATAACGCCTATTGCTGTTCTCCACCTCCTGCAGCACAGCTCCGCCCTCGCGATGCTCCTTGGCAGGCAGAGCCTCCACCTTCAGGGGCTGGGAACTAACCGATAGGGATCCTGATCCCGACTGGAGGCCACGACCCGATCGCTTCCTCCTGGTCACCACACACTGCGACTGGCTGCCATCGCCGCTCAGCTGACGACCCTGGATGTAGAATCGCTTCAGCTCGTACTCGTCGCCGTTCTCGTCCACCTCGATCATCGACTCACCGGAGGCCCCGGCCAGCAGGCACATCCACAGAGCCAGCAAGGCCCACACACAGCAGCGGTTCCTCATCTCGTCTATAACTGAGCTAGCCGACGATCGGCAACCGGCTTATATTAGCTCGCCGCATCGCTTCGGCAGACCTATTGACCCACAGTTAATTGCCAAAAACGTGCTAGCTTAGCTACCCAGCTACCCCGTCTATATGGTCAGATCAGCCAGTTATGGTTACAGTTTCCTACGAACCCGAGGGCTCTGAATTATTCATCAGCTTGGCAGCACAGCATCTCAGCACCCCAGCCTCACAGCAAGCTTCTTCTTTTCGGGGCTTTCTTCCGAGAAGAACCCGTTTTCCGTATCTCTTGGCTTTTGACTTTCTGTTGGGGTCAATGGATCGACCGGTCATTAATAACCCCGCGTCGATGCGGATGAAAGTTTCGGCCAAAAGGGCCCTTTGTGGGTCATCTAGGTTGGGATCAGTTTGCACAGAGCAAAAATTAATAGAGCCATAGATAAAATACAATTTGAATAATGTAAAATGCATATGGAAAGTGATATTTTTTTTTCGATTTATTAAAATAATATTATCGTATAATGAATAATTTATTATCTCTTCGGAAGAACTTAATTTCCTTTTTTTTTGGTCAAACAATTTAATTAATTTTAACTATTAGGCTATATTGTTTTTTCTGTGCATAAATCCAAACCCTTTTTTTTTGGGAGTGGAAAGTTTAACATTCCGCATAAACTTCGCAGTTTTTAAAAATAGATACAGTCGCTCTATTGACTAAATTTAAACCCCAGACATTCCTGTCCACAATTGAGCCGTGTGCCTTAAGATTTATTTCGACCCAACAGATGATTTAGCCGGCTGTGGAAAAAATAACAAAGAACGAACAAAGGAAGTTGGAGGTTTGGCACTGGCATTTCTAGATATTCCGCAACAAAAGGTTAACTCACACGTGGTGCGAAAGTTCAGTGATGGAGGTTCACAGCTGAAAGCTGAAGTTCTGAAAAGGTAAATACCCTTCTTAAATATTATAAATATAGTTTAAAGTAAAAACCCAACAAATGTATTTTATTCCTTTTAATCTTTCAATCCCAATTTAATAGAAATCCAAGTATTATTTTAAAGTAATGAGAGTATTAATTAGTATTAATACTCCTTTAAAACTTCGTGTTCTTTAAAAATACGGACAAAAAAACAAATAAATAAATAAGAATGATGATAGAATATACCCCATTTCTATAAAGAGTACAGAAAGCGAAATTGACCTTTGACGGAAAGTCAGAAAAAAAACCACCGAAGAAAGAGCGATAGAAAAAACAGATTTCTTAGCGGGATTTAAGTTTCTACGACGCTGAGTCAAAAACGAAATTAATTTATTGAATTTGGTGCTTATGAAAGGCCCAAAAAAAGAGACATTTAGCGAAAATGGCCAACAAAAGCCAATAAACATTCCAAACCACAGTTTGACCCGCGTTGTTTTACTTAAGTCCGACTAACTTAAGTCAGTTGGACTAAGCCACAGGCAAGAGACAGCAGCAACAACAACAGCAATGAAAATCACATTCTCAACGGGGACATCGTTTCTGAGCTGCGGCCATTTATTGTCCACTCTGTGTGAATGCTAATGAAGCATCGTAAATTTCCAGGGCCCCGAGAAGAGAAGACGGAGAAGAGACGAAGAGACGAAGAGGAGCCCGGGGCCAAATAGTTGGGTGTGATCCAGGTCCGCCGAAGAATCCAAGATGGTTTGATGGGTTTTCGATGGGCCAGCAAATCGCCGCTGAGATGCCCTCTCTTCGAAACCAATTGATCTAACACTACAAAAGCTTGAAAAATTATATTTAAAGTGTAAAAAAATATAAAATTTTTCTATAAATGTAATATGTAATATATCAGCAATAAAAAAACGTATTAAAAAATTTATTAAGTCCCGCTTTTTTGTCCGCATGTTAAATTTAAAGATAAATAGGTTAAAGCATACTTTAAATTTAACGCGCGAACGAGAAAACGGACCTAAATCCTTGCAACTTTGTAAAGAAAAATGTATAACCAACTTTTAAATATTTTAGGTACAACTATACAAAAATGCAATGAAAGTCCCAACAATATTTTTTATAATATATAAATATTTAAAATATTATTTAACATTTAATATATAACTAAAAACAAAAAGTATTTATTTAATAAATTAGTACAGCAGCTTTCTGTTCACGACCACAAATCAATTGCCAGAATAAAGAGATGTGTTTAACTGTGGAGATAAATAAGTGCTGCTCTTGTGCATAATAATTGCGATGTAATACCGTATATCTGCAGCAGCTTTTATTTGTATGTCACGCACGTTACCCAAGCAGCAACATTAGCAGCAGCAGTAGCAACATCAGCAGCAGCAGCAGCAACATCCACATCAACGAGCAACACCAGCAGCAGCAACAGTAGCACTAACAAGTAACAACACACCTTGTTCTTGTTCTTGTTCTTGTTCTCGTTCCGATTCTGATATCAAGTGCTGATTACACACCCAGACAAATGGAAAACAAACCAAACCAAACCGAATCAAATCGGCAGAAGAAGTCGGAGGCGAGTTCACCAAACGATATTAGGTGGGAATTTGTTTCGATTTTGTTCACTTTACCTTTTATCACAATCAGCCTCACCAGCCCGCAATCTGTCATCGACCCATTTGAGGCGAGACATCACAGTCCCTGCTCCACTGTACACCCTATATACATATATATCCCCGATCGTATCGGAGTGAAGTAAAGCCCAGCCGGGAGAAGTGACCATTGTCCAAATGCTACACGAATCGTGATCGTACACGCAGTGGCTGCAAAAAGTAGCACAACATGGTAAAATATATTATTTATATAATATAATATATATAATATAATAATATATAATGTAATATACATATTTAGTACAAAATTGTGACCTTATAAAAAACGAAAAAATCATCATCGTGTTTTTTTGCACAAAAATATCAGTATTTTTGGCGTAACATGAGAAAAAACGGTCAGAATATTAAATGTAATACCTTTTTGAGCTCGTAATTAAATTCCCTATCGATTGGCATTTAAATATAGTTATTTTACCTGTTTTAAAATTTTTGTAAAAAATTGTGACCTCACCCCTTATAAAAAACGCAAAAAATCATCATCGTGTTTTTTTGCACAAAAATATCAGTATTTTTGGCGTAACATGAGAAAAAACGGTCAGAATATTAAATGTCATACCTTTTTGAGCTCGTAATTAAATTCCCTATCGATTGGCATTTAAATATGGAAATTTTAAATGTTTTAAAATTTTTGTAAAAAATTGTGACCTTACCCCTTATAGAAAACGTAAAAAATCATCATCGTGTTTTTTTGCACAAAAATATCAGTATTTTTGGCGTAACATGAGAAAAAACGGTCAGAATATTAAATGTCATACCTTTTTTAGCTCGTTATTAAATTCCCTATCGATTGGCATTTAAATATGAAACTTCTAACGATTTCAAAATTTTTGTAAAAAATTGTGACCTTACCCCTTATAAAAAACGTAAAAAATCATCATCGTGTTTTTTTGCACAAAAATATCAGTATTTTTGGCGTAACATGAGAAAAATCTGTCAGAATTTCAAATGTAATACCTTTTTGAGCTCGTAATTAGATTCCCTATCGATTGACATTCAAATATAGTTATTTTACCTGTTTTAAAATTTTTGTAAAAAATTGTGACCTCACCCCTTATAAAAAACGCAAAAAATCATCATCGTGTTTTTTTGCACAAAAATATCAGTATTTTTGGCGTAACATGAGAAAAAACGGTCAGAATATTAAATGTCA